>JAZDUH010000342.1:7327500-7862500 GCA_036419115.1 Scarus forsteni
TCCGATATCAGCAAAAAAACAAAAATCAGATTTTATCAGCCTGCATCTTAAGTATCCAATATTAGAACTCCTATACAAGCAGTCCATTCTAATTTATTTTTATTTACTTAATATAACTGTAGAATATGCTTATGTTTAAATTAAACACAGTGGGTATTTTGTTATTTAAAAATATATGTTTTTGTTTTTACTGGATTTCTTGAGGTTACTTTCAGGGTCTTTTAATTTATTTTTCATTTATTTTATTTAATTGTACTATATTCTTATGTTTTAGGCCAAAACTTATTTTAGCCAATGGTTAAAAACAAATGGGTCAGTTTTTCTCATACCTACTATTGCTGACTACTGTTCTCTGTTCGAGTAATCTCACCGATCAAGCCTTTTCTTACAGTCCATACTACAAAATAAGTCATAAATAGGGATGCAAATTATCGAGTAATTCATTAATTGATAGTTGTTTCATCTTATCGATCGATGATCGATTAATTGATAAGCGGCAATTTTCCTGCAAAGCTGAATTTCCCTCTGAATCAAACGGTTTCTTTCTACGAAAATACTATCTTTCTTATGAAAGAGAAAATGCAAATCATATTCCTTAATTAAAGATTTATTCTTCATGGCAGGGAACAACACATTCACAAATGGGACAATGCAATAACAAGGCTACTTTGAGGCTACTTGAAACATGAAAATAAATAAGTGTAGATAGAATATGGAGTCACACTTAAATGCAAAGAAAATTTGCTTTGGAAGGATTTTGTTCATGATGCATTGTAGTAAAGTGTAGTGTTTGGCTGTGGGGACAGGCAAGAAATGCTCTGTATTAGTGTTTTGGATGCCATTTTAAATTATTAAAAAATTATATATCTGTAATTTTTACAAATATTAATGTGTATGGTGTTTAGTATAATAGTAAATACAATTTGTAATATATTACTACTTGTGTCTATACATTTAATATACAACCATATGCTGGGGACAGAAATGTCACTCTTTTGGCGGAATTGCCCATTTATTGGCAGCATGTCTGTAGTAATCATGTCACATATCTGCTGGGTAATGCCCTCTGCCTTCGTGGAGTCACATACTCGTCGTCACAACGCTGCGGTGATTGAAGGCTGAGAGCTACTCGCTCCTTGCAGCACGGCTGAATGTGACGTATTGAGGTGATAATTTAGCGAAGTTGTGGAGGAGTTGTACTTTAAAATACTTCCACAGATTGTGCATTTGGCGTCTTTGTCGTCATCAACAAACTTAAAGTGGTTCCATACCGAACTCCGTCTTGTCCTCTTCATCCTGCCAGCTTACCGCCTCTCGTTTGTCTCGTTCTTGTTGTCGTCCTCTTCTTCTTCTAATAAAGTTCCGGCAGGCTGAACACAATGAAGCGTGATGCTGCCCCCCTCAGGTTGGGCTATATCGGCTCTATGTTGTCAGAGGCCAGCTTCTCTTGTGTTCCCGCGAGTGTGTCAAGGACGTCTGGCGTCAAGCGCGCCCCCATGCGGGCTTGAGGGGAATTACGGGTTCAAAACGCAATTAACTGCAATTAATACACTTTAATCGAGTAATTTCTTATCGACAATTGATCGATAATCGATTAATTGTTTGCATCCCTAGTCATAAATGTCTGCATGATTCCTGCTGATATCGTATTGAATCGATATCGATATCAGCAATACTCAAGGCTGCAATATCGGTATTGTACCAGAGGTGAAAAGTTCTATCGGGACACCCCGAGTTCACGATGATGTTCCTGCACAGGGGCAACAATTTTTAGAGATGCCCTTGACTGTCAAGCTACCTGTGTTTGCTTCTGGGTTGTTTCAGGTCTGTATTAACTTATGCTGAGGTACAGATCTGACACATCAGTAAAAATCGGGCTTCAGTGTACAAAATCTCCTCTTACCCAGATTACTTGCTGTCTTTCTGACTTCCTTTAACTTCTGCACCACTTTCTCATTTAGCAGAGAGACCACACCAGCAGGAACAACACAGACCAGGGCGTGGACTTTGTCTCCCGGGGAAGGGTTGGGGTTGTAGCTTGGATCATTTGTTGTTATTGGGTGATCAGGGTTGAACTAGAAACACAAACAAAATAAAATCAGTTAATAACTTTTGTTGAAGAGCAGGGTGGACTGCCTTCCCACAGAGGTCACACAAGTGGTGCTAATATTTCACCATCTGCTGTCATTCCAACCTTCAACTGTTTACAATTTGAAGATAACTACAGAGACACTGGATAGTGGATACCAAAATTGCAGTGAAATATTTGGGCTCTATACTGTCCTACATTTCTAACAAGTTTAGTTTGGACCAAATCAACTCTTGCTGGCTTTTTTTTGAAAATTGATTTGTGTCATGTGTCATGTCTGGTTTGACTGAAGCAACATGGGTCTCAGTTTGCAACCAAGTGAACCAGAGCTCTGTTCACTGTGGCTGTGAAAGTAATCTGGGCTAAAAAAAACAAAACAAAAACAAAAACAAACAAGGACCAAACAAGGGGACCAAACTAGGGATGGGAATTGATAAGATTTTATTGATATCAATGCTGTTAACGATCCTGCTAATCGATCCAATTCTTTAATGATTCCCTTATCGATTCCTGCAGATTATGCGTGTGGGCAAATGTTGGCCTGTAGATTTTCAGCGTCAACAATGTCAAACACATGTCACAGCAAAGATAACTGCTTCTGCAAGTTACTGGTGTTTCTACTCACTTCAGGTTATGCAGTAGGCGCCTTTTGTAAAAAAATTCAGCCCCAATTCTGACGCTTCTAAACCTTGTCGGTTGAAGGAATTGATAAGGGAATTGATAAGTAAAAATACCAATGGTACGGCCACACTGGACGCGAATTTGCCTGGACGCGCGTCAAGATTACATACAAAGTCAATGCAAACACACGTCTTGACGCAAATTTGCCCCGGGCGGTGCGTTGGACGCGTTTGGCGTGGCGCGTCTGAAGCATTGGATGCGTTTGGCTTTTTTTGGGGCATCAAAAGCCTTGACGAGCGTCGAGGCTTTTGACGCCCAAACGCCTTGACGCTCCAGTTGAAAATATTGAACTTTCGACGCCAGTTCGCGTGACACTGTGCTGTTTGCTATCATCCGGAGCTACACTACTCGGCGTGTGTACTCTACAGAGACCGGGACAAAAGGGAACAGGCTTGGGTGAAAGTCGCTGAGAAGACAGATTTTGAAGGTAAGTAAATGTGAATATTCGTTTCCAGCTGGATTTCCCTGCACGGGTCATCACTGAGTCCGACTGGCTCCGGCTCTCTACTGCGCCTGCGCCAGGACGCGCGTCGTCCCTCATCTTGTCAAAACGTCCAGCGTCCAGCTTCGGGCGTTTAAATTCGCCAATTTGCGTCCGGTGTGGCCGTAACATAATGATATCGATTCTTTGATGGGGCCGTTAACGATTCTCAACTGGAATTGGTTTTCGATTCCCATCCCTAGACCAAACCAAAGGTTTCAGAATACATAACAGTAAGCATGCTAATGGAGTGCTAATCATTAATGCCAGGAACGTGTTATTTAGTAAAGCATTACTCTGATACAACCACTTTTTTCAGTAACAACTGATCTAACGTGTTACTTACCAGTAATCAGAAAATACTTGAGTCACTGTGCATTACTATTTTTGTCATTTTCCTTACTAAGAAGATATATTTGCTTTCTCTTGGGTCTCGGGGTGTGACTTCACCTATACAACAAGTCACATTTTCAGCACAGGATAACCTGTGAGTTGTCCCCCGCTTTATAAAAACAATGGAGGGAGGACAGAGATGAACATTTTCTAGCTGGAAATACAGTCACTGTTTTGAGTTAACAAGAGGACAATATTAAGGTTTGGAAGGGATGAAGATGTTGGTTGGACAGTATGTTGTAAAAGTAAATGCTGCCCTTAACCATGGTTTACTGGTGTATGTATTTGCTCAGCATAACTGAGTACACCCCTTCAGATTTCTCGGAAAGCTTCAAGTTTCTTTTCAAACTCATCATATTCTATGTCATACCATACCCTAACTTTCCTCCCCCAAATGTGAGCCATTGATTGCCAACAGGACTTTTTCAGTTGGACGCAAAAAAAGTTTTTTTCTCAATTTAAGATCGGGATACAAATAAGTACATCCCAATCAAAGGGATGTGAGCAAAGCTTCAGTTTAGTTATCACATTATCCTTTTTCTCATCTTATGAAAAAATGTGTTAAATTCCACTTCATCAAAACTTTGGAAATTGTTCTTGTATTGATTTAGATGCAGATTAATACTTTACATATATGGATATAATACATATTGAATGTAACTCATCAAGTAATTTGTAATTAATGTAGTTAATTTCAAAATCAAGTAATCAGTAAAGTAACTCGGTTACTTTTTTAAGGATTGCATTGCTACCATTCTTGGCCAGGCCCGCCTTGAAAAAGAGATCTCTGATCTCAATGAATTTTAAAATAGTTTGATTACATAAAAACTGTATACACAATATGTGGATTTGTATTATACGGACATATAATGTATATAATGATTTCTCTGAAGTGCTTACTTTTATTGAGGATGTTTTGTTTGTTGTCGTGGTGATTATTGTGAAGAAGGGGGTTACTATTACCCATTAATTCACACTGTTTCCATGAATAATGACAGTGGGTACTGAGTTATAATTTAGTATTGTATCTGATTTGTAAGGAAGGGGCTGGACTAGATAAGCTTTTTTGCTTCTTTCTGTTCCTTCTCAAACTGTTTGCTGTGCATGTGTTTGCACTCACATGCTCAATTTGTTAATGGTTTGGTTTACATATGACTTGTTGGATTTGGTTGTTGTTTGTTATTTCTTTATTTCCTATTTCATTTCTTTCTTTTTTTTAAGTTTGAGAAAAAATAAAAAATGAAAAAAAAATGAAATGAATGAGATTAACCTGGTTAAATAAAGAATAAATAAAAAAAATAGTTATCAGGTTAGTTCTTCAAGGTAACTGTGGCAACGCTGGTGCTGATGTACAATATCAATGTCAATGTCAATACAGCATTGCCTGACATAAACCATCTTTATTTCATAGCTCAAAGCTGGCCTGCTTTGAGATAACAAAAATAAAAATATTATGATTTGAGATCCCCAGTCATTTCTGGAGTCCTTGCTAGCAATTTGTGAGCCACCGTCTCTCAGATGTGCAGTAACATTTTAAATTCACTCCTGTGGCATTTCCATTAATTTTTAAATGAAACGTCCACGCGTGTTTGCCAAAGACTTTGTTTTCTGATATAGAGCACATCAGAAAGTTCTTCTATGATAACTCCTGTGGGGGCTTTTTGGACAACACTGGGTGTCAAAACAGTAAAGTCTTCTGACCTCTCCTGCAGCTCAGTGCAGTTTCATTAAGAGCTGGTCCCATCTATACTTCTGAACCATTTGACCTTAGACTCCCATTTTGCCTTGAAAATGACGCGGCCATGACTGTTTAGGGAAAACAAACACACTCGTACCCTGTAACCGTCTCTCACGTGTCCTTGCAGGGCCAGTCTGACATCCTCCACATGAACTCCATTGTCAAAGTTTTGTTCGAAGCCCATGATGTCATTGAAAACAAACGGGTAGAAGCTCTGGCTGTGTTTGAGGATTTTGTACGTTTTGTACTGTAAAAAAAGAAGAAAAAGTAAAGTTACTTAAACCTTAAAGGATACACTTATGGCCATGTTAGCAGTCCAGTTCAAACACAACATGCAGCTGCATACAGTCTGAGATCTTTTGCGCCCTCTAGTGGTGTCCTCAGTAACACGCATCATTTCCGGGTGAGTATAGAAACAAAAATGATCATGACGCCAACAGACTCAAACACAGGTACAAACTGCAGGTACATCTTTGATGGCAAAACCAAGAGAAGAACCAAATGATTTGTTATTGTCAGCGTCTGTCTATTTGTTTGTATGTTTGTTTGTTCGTGTGTTTGTTTGTTTCTCTGTTAGCAACATAACTCAAAAGTTAAGAATGGATTTCAATGAAATTTTTCAGGAAATTTCCAGATTGGAACAAGAAACAAATGGTTAGATTTTGGGAGTGATCCGGATCAGCGTAAGACTGCCATGACGAAAATGTGATTTTCGTGAATAACCGTTGAACTAAAATAAATATCATTATGAAACCAATTGCTAATGGTATGTTTTCATGGTCAAGGAATCTAAATATTCATATTAAAAAAACGTAAGGCTAATATTTCTGGTAAAAATCCCAATATGGGTGAGGACTGTGGTGCTGGCGGAGGTCTGTGCTCTCTGAGTGCTTTTCTAGTTTTTAAATGTTGAGACCTCCAGCTTTAACTTTCTAAAACATTGAACTCCATCTGTTGCTCTTACTGTCAAGGTGAAGGTGTGTCCACCTGTAGTATCAGTCAGTGCACGATTTGTGACTCGACCCCTCAAAGCGCTCTCTGCTGAGTTCACAAAACTGGACTTTCCAGCTCCGACTGGCCCGTGGAGCAGAATCCTGAGGTGTGGCACGTCACTGTTTTGAGGTTTGTAGGATTTGAAGAAGTTCAGATTCTCCTGGGTGCTCCTGTTTGTGGACAAAAACCAGATCAATCATTCTCATATGTGAGGAAACTGAACCTTTCTTTTCATTTATACTCACGTGGGCATGGGCCTCCATGGTACAGAGAAACAAGCTGAAAGACAAATTTACACGTCAACATATGAGACAGTTTCATCCATTAAAACAAATTTATCGATTTACTGCATCTCCAAGAGCTGAATGTTTAATAGTAATGATTGTTGAGATATTCAAAAGTCTCACGTGGTGGTGGAGGTGGAGGTACGTATTCTTCTTCACTCGATGATGATGATGATCCTCCCATTTTGTCTCTCGAGAAGTTCTGCAAGTTTGGACATTTAGACATTTATTCATGTATTCAATGAGTGTGAATAACTTCCTGAAAGAGAATATTCACAGCAATACCTTCATCAACAACTTTTAGCAGCTTCATAAATAAAGTACAACATTACTACCAACTGATTCTCAAAAGCCTTAAAAACAGATTTTTGATGATTATGAGTCATATAATGTCTTTTTCTCATTTGTAACCTGTGAGTTAAATATCCATGGCTAAGTTCATGAGTTGCATATGGTTTCAGGTTGAGATAATGGTTGGTGAATAATTACCTGTATCTAATTAAAATAATGAACTGTTTGCATTACAGATTCAACTTCAATCCAAATCAACACCTTACAAAACTGTCTCATAATAAAGTAACTGTAAATAGATCATCTGTAATTGAAAACTCAAATAATTCAAATATCAAAAAATTAAAGGAATGGGAATCAAAACTACAAAACTGGATAAAAAGTAAACTTTTATTTCAAACAAATGTTTCGAGAAAGATTTTACTTCATGCAGGAATAAAAAAAATTAACAGTCAATTCCAAAAGTTTTCTTTTTTTCCTGAAAAAAAAATCACAACTTTTCTGAAATGGATTACTTAAGTCCAAAATATTTCATCAAATAAAAATTCTACCTCTCGTTTGCAAAACAAGAAATCATCTGCAAAAGCAGGCAGTAAAGCTTTTTTATTTTTCTTAAAGGGTTTTAAATTGTTTAATCGTGTGATGTCAACCAAGTCTTTTCTCTTACTTTTTTCATCTTATTAATTGATGAATTATCCATATACATGTCTGTATGTATGTAAAAAAAAAAAAATTAAGTGTCCTTATCATTTGCACAAAAATATTTTCTTTGTTTTAAACTGCAAAACATGATTTGCTTCTATTTTATTTGACATAAAGCTAACACAGAAGAGACTATACTTTGTTGTTTCCAGGTAGAAAGTTGAAGCAGGTGGTATAACTTTGCTTTTGATAAAATTTCATTTTACTTAATGTTATTAGTTATGAAAATTATTCTTAGGATAATGAGAGTAGTGATAATTAAAATGATTATAACTATATGTTAATATTAACAATTGAATTACCAACTAATATTAATATTGCTCTTACTCCTCTCCTTTTTTGTTAAAAAAAAAACTGATTTAGGGTATTTGTGAGCAGATAAAAAATAATAGTTTTTAGAGTGAGTCTTTGGATATAACTGAGCATGACACTGACATTTTTGTTTAATATCATGGGCACCTGATTAATAATAACAAACATGAATATAAATGACTTTGCCCTTGTTGTTATATACTTAGCACTTTTTTTCTAGGCTGTTTATACTCCTGACTTGTTAATCCTTTCCTTTAATAATGCGTGTTTTTTTTTCCCTGTGCTCATGAGTTCAAATTCAGCTCTGTTAACAGAATGTTAGAAGACTAATGAGTTAAGATGTTGAAGAAAAATTTAAAAAACCCTCTGATTTGGATAAAAAGTCAAACACACAGATAGATGACTGCCCTTTTTGAGCTTCCATATCAATCCCCTTTTAAGACAAAAGCTCTAATTTTTCCATGCAAACAAAATCTGAACTTACTGCAGCTGACTTATGGACTTAAACCCCTGGTTAGAGAAGAATGTTAAAAGTAAAGTGGGTTAAAAACCCTGTCAGTCATAAAATCTATCCTGTAAATAGGTGAGGAATACTCATACTCAAATAATAAAAATTATCATAAACTGAGTGATAGAGTCTTTAAATAATCCCATCCTTACCTTCTGACTGTGGTCCTGATGCAGTGACTGGCTGCAGGCTGGGTGTGCTTCATTTATAGCCCCTCTACTTCTTTCACTTTTGTCATTCAGTTTCTGAATATTGTAAACCACATGGGTTTTAATAAAAGCTGACTCACACTGTCATTTACCCATCCACATGATAACTGTCTCACTATTTATTGGTGCACCTGCAAGTGTGAAATACAGCAGTGTACAAAGTTCAGAGGTAAGAAGACGCAGTGAAGTAAGAACACTTTCAAGATTTAATCCTTTCTTTTCATTAATCACCAAAATGCAAAGTGAATGACAAGAAAAATATAAAATCTAATAAATGTTTGGAGTGACCTCCCTTTGCCTTCAAACAGCATCAGTTCTTACAGGTGCTCTGGCTCAGAGTCAAGGATTTGTACAATTATTGTGGACCACGTCTACATTATTAACCATTCATGATTAACAGAAGTTACACCCAGCTGAAATAAACAATATCCATTAGCTGAAAATAATCCCTGATAGTGTGGAAGTATAGCTTCAAACTGTAGGTGAACAGAAAGAGAAAAATTTCCACAGGTTTCTGTTTGGCTGCTGAGTGCATTTTTGTGTGTCAGGGTTAGGCCTGGGCGATATATACATTTCATTGATTAATTCAATTTTTTTGTTGTGATTTAAAAAACAAAAAAATTGAATTTTTTTCACCTCTTGCTACAACGTGGCTTCCCCCTCCCCCCTCTGTTTCCTTTGCAGAGATGCACACACAGCAGCTGCATGGCTAGTGCTAACAAGAGCAAGAAGTTTGTTCCCAAGAAAGAAAAAGTATCATCAGGGGTTTGAAACTGGTTCTGGTTTGCAGCAACAGACGTGGAAGGTGACTGCATGCTGCAAAGTTTGTCTTAAGCCCATTGAAACAAAAGGCGGCAGCACAACAAACTTATTCCAGCATCCAAAACAGAGGTATCCCGTAGAGTCGGAGAAATGCCACTCTTTACGAGGGGAACAAGAGCACTACAACCAACAAACTCCCACTAAAAAGCAGCTAACTGTGGAGGAATCATTCACCTAAGGGACCACATATGATGAGAAAGGGGCATGATGGAGAGCAATCACCAAAGCCATTGCTTTGCGCATTGCTAAGTAAGGGTGTAAATCACCAGTATCATGACAATACGATATCGATTCTTTGGTCAACGATACGATATTTGGCGATATCACAAAGTCTGTCACGATTCGATTTCGATTCGATGTGATTCAGGGGCCTTCAATCGATTTCAGACAATATCATGTACTCATTGAACACAATCGGCTACATTTCATCTGAAGCAAGGAAGAAATACAAAGCAATTTTGATAGTTTTATTACTGAAATGTGAAACGATGGGCTGACCTTTGGGTATGATAGTTTATAGAAGATTATAACCATCTGTATGATCATATGTAACAGGTAAAATGTTTTTTTTTTGTTAAAGTATTTTGGACCTTCAATTAAAAGATCCTGACGACATAAATTTGGTACATTTCAATTTATTTCTGAAGACATTGTTAAAATAATGAAAATACGGAAGGGGTGTCAATAATACTGAGCAGGACTGTGCAGGCAACCTTGCTGCAAGTATTTTGGTGAAGTGGCCTTGTCCCATCTGTACAAAAGTACTTGTGAGAAAATCAGCAGAGAGCTGGAGGGTGGACATTTTATTCTGCAGCGACAGACATGTGGTCCAGTGGCACCATGCAGCCATACACGAGTTTGACTGTGCACTTTATTAACATCGACTGGGCCCTGCAGAGTGTTTGCATCCAAACAGCATACTTCCCAGAGGATCACAGAGGTGGGCTTATTGCCCAGAGACTGTAGGACATCAAACACAGACATCATGCTCTGCACCTCAACTAAAATGTGAAGCTTGTTTTGTTCATATATTCAGAGATACAAGTGGCACTGCTAAGTTTTTCTGACAAAGTTTAACAAAAGTTTTGTTTGCACTTTATCAATGTCAGTGTTGGAGCTGATTTTTATTTATTTGTATAGAATGCACTATACTTTATTTTTGTCTACATAAGCAGTAGTAGTAGTAACATTTTTCTTCCAGAGGAGGCTCTCAACTTTATAAAAATATAATTGAATTTTGCTAAGAGTAAGCTGAAGTGCATGTTCATGTAAGTTGTGGCAGTATTTGAAGCTAGACATAATGAAAATTGTCAATGTTGTGTATTTTGCTTCAGAGTCAGTCATGAGAAACTTTTTAGTTAATGTTTTTGAAAGGGGTACAGCTCTTAATGTGAATCTAAGCAAGTCAATCTCCTTTCAAACTACAAAGTGTATTTTTGATAACAAAGGAACAGCTGGCACTGTAATTCCAGGAGAGAAAAAGCGGTTACCTTAGGTTTTTGATAAAAGAAAAGCTAAACTTGCTTTAAAGTATATCAGTCATTTGTACCTATTGTCTTCTTTTAATAGTAGGGAAAAAAAATCGGAAAAAAACGTTAATCGAGTTTTTTGTTGAAAAATCTGACATTCTATTTTTGGGCCACTTCGCCCAGCCCTTGTCAGGGTGAATAGAAAGTATGAGCTCCACAGAGAACAGTGTCTCTGTACAACCCCTTCTCCAACACTATTGAATCCACTTTGTGGTCTAATGCTCTGCGTTAGTGGACCAGACATGGCAGCACACTGTCAGCGTTTAAGTATATTTGTTTGGACTTAGAAGATTTTTAGACTTGTCAGCCAGTCAGCTTGTCTTTCTGTCTTTTCAACTTTTTTATCTATTAATCCATCTAGTTATCCATTAGGTTTGTCATCAATATAGCTGATTTATACCAGTGTTTCATACAATAAACCTTAAACAGATACAAAGGCCTAAGTTAATGTTGGCATGTTATCAAAGCGGTCTATCGCCTGATACAGAAGCCTCCATCCAGCAGTTTTATAAGATTTTCTGTAACTGCAGCCTGAACTCTCTGTTATCAGATGCTTTCACTTTCAGATTGACTATTCACCTGCTTAATCATTTACCTATCTGACCATAAAGTCCCTGCTTATTGTTTGAGCTTCAAAAGCGTGATGTGATGTTGAACTTGTTGCCTGAGGGTTGAAGGTCATTAAGACCATCACACATATATTAACTAAACAAGCCTGTTTTTGGTCTGTGGGAGGAAGCTGGAGTGCCCTGCACCACCATGTCCCCTTGATAAAGATGTTAGTTCTGGAGACATAAAAAAGATGAATCTTTAAATCCACACAATGGGGCTGTCGATTATATTTGCAGGTGAAATCAGCAGAAGTGATGTTCACTGTGCAGGAGAGTGTGAGTGAATCAGAAATGGCAGCACAGCAGAGACAAAACTGACATACTGTCGGTGTTGAAATAGTTTTGTTTGGACTTGTTACATTTTTAGAGGGACTCAAGAGATGCTTCAATATTTCACTTGTCTGTCTCAGCCTATCCGTCTATTCAACTTTTCTTTATCTATTAATCTAACTGTTAGGTTTTTCATTAACATAGGTGATTTACACCAGTGTTTGATCAGACTTTAAAGGTCTGTAGTGTGACAAACAGACATTAAACTTTAAACAGATACAAAGGCCACAGACGCTGTTGGCATGTTATCAAAGCGGTCTGTCGCCTGCTTCAGGAGCCTCCAACCAGCAGAGTTTTAAGGGATTTTCTTTAACGGCAGCCTGAACTCTCTGTTATCAGATGCTTTCACTTTCAGATTGACCATTCACCTTCGCCCCATCCTAGCTTGTGAACAACCGAGTCTTTTGGGTATGCTCCATCTCCTTCCCACTGTAGGTCTGATTTACAAGATGTGCTGTCTGTGGCTGTAACAAATCTATGAAATATCAGACATTCTCTGACATTCTAAGGAACTGTGACAAACTTATAATAGAGTAGTGCAGTTAAAAACACTGTCACATAACCAACTGTTACAAAATTGGTGTGGGCAATTCTCAGGTTGATCTGGCCTTTAAAAATCAGGATTAAAGGTAGATGAACATTATCTCTAGCTAGCTCCACAGTTTAATATTGAACTTAAAATGAATTTACTTCTGACTCTCGGGCATAAACATTGCCTGCTAGCAGTCTGTTGAGTCTGTCTTTAAGTAGTGTCTTACAATTATAAATTTGTGGTTTATGTTTATTTTTTATTTGGGATTCTGCTTTTTTTAATAAATTGCATAGGTTTAATTTTACCATTTTTGGTCACCATTGTTTTGTATTTTCTTCTGAGCTTGCATTATTTTATCTACTTATATTTTATGGCTGAGAGTGCATGAGTTAACAAGAATATTTTTACTTCATTTCCCATGTTTGACTTTTGATAGATAATTTTCCAGAACAATTCAAGCTCTTCCAGGACATTTTACTTTTTTTTTTCATTTTCCAAATGTTTTCCAACATTAAGACTACCACACATATTAACTGAACAAGCCTGTTTTTGGTCTGTGGGAGGAAGCTGGAGTGCCCTGAGACAACCCATGCATGCACAGGGGTGAACATGCAAACTTTACACGGAAAGGCCCTAAACGACCCAGGGATTGAGCCAACTTTTCTTACACTGTTAATCTAACTGTTAGGTTTGTCATTAATATAGATGATTTACACCAGTGTTTGATCAGACTTCACAGGTCTGTAGTGTGACAAACAGACATTAGACTTTAAACAGATACAAAGGCCACAGCCGCTGTTGACATGTTATCAAAGCGGTCTGTCGCCTGCTTCAGGAGCCTCCAACCAGCAGAGTTTTATGGGATTGATTTTCTGTAACTGCAGCCTGAGCTCTTTGTTATCAGATGCTTTCACTTTCAGATTGACCATTCACCTTCTTAATCACTTACCTATCTGACCATAAAGTTCCTGCTTATTGTTTGAGCTTCAAAAGTGTGATGTGATGTTGAACATGCTGCCTGAAGGTTTGAAGGTCATGGGCATTCAATATCAGTTTTTATCACAAAAAATATTTTGTTGGTTTACTGTTAAGCAGACTACATTTTATTTTGCTATTTTTCATTGTTTCTTTTTGTCATTATTGTTTTGAATTTTGGTATTTTAGTCCTAAAGTTGCATTATTTTATTGACTTATATTTTAAGTGTGCATAAGTAAACAGGTAGATTTCTTCTTCATTTTCTTTGTTTAACTTTTGTACACCTACAGAGTAGAAGGAAGATAATTTTCCAGGACAATTCAAGCTCTTCCAGGACATTTTACTTTTTTCCTCATTTTCCAAATGTTTTCCAGGACCTCCGTAAAGCCTCCATCTTCTGTTCTAATTAAAGCCTCCTCTAAGCACCCCCTTTTTTCAATCACAAAAAAGTTACATTAAGTCATCTTCTACATAGATTAACTCTCAGAAAAGAATATTCATATTAAAAAAGAGTTCCCTTTGAATTATTATTAGTTATTTGTTGTGCCAAAAGAATATTAAAGTTTGGCATCTTCTGAAATAAAACAGTCTAATTTATTATTTACTCTATAATTTCAGCTAAAGATTGTTTTATTCATTGTTTGAAGCTTCTTTATGTCGTCAGGCATAATGCTGACGTAACAATTATAAGTGGCCCCTTAAAATATAAATTGTCATATTGTGCACATCAATTTCCTTTACAGATGCTAGGTTTGAGAAACTGAACATGGCGAGTTCAGTCAAACAAATATTACAACAGCAGAGAAATGACAGGAGTCACATGCCAGGCATTAAAACACAAAACTGTTAATGACAAACTAAACCATTTTATTCTAACAGCAGACAAAAAGCTGATTACATGATGACAGCACTGGTTTAAATTTTCAGATTTACATTTTATTTTCCTAATTTGCTTGGTTTTTGGCAACATCCCTCACATGAAGGAATACAGTGAATTATGCAAAGTTTCAATTACAAAAGAGTAATTTGTATCTGTCCGATTTATATCACTATTTAAACAAACCTACAAGCTGCAATTATCATTCCCAGACAGAGGCGGTTTCCGTTTCACTTCTGGTTATAAAAGTCGATGAGTTGGTTGCAGTTTGGACAGCGATGCTCGACATCTTTCATTCATGAATTCATGAAAAATGGGATAAAGCTGCAGAGGAGAAACCTGGAAGAGGAGATGTGAATTACAGATTTTTGTTTTTTTGTCTCTTATAGTTTAAAAGTTTTGTATGGAAGTAAAACTGTGCCGTCGGGGTTTGAACATGAATTTCTTAAGGTGCGTTCACACCGCAAGCGACCTAGCGACAAAAGTCGCGTCGCCCACTGAGGTAGCGTCGCGCGTCCATAAATAGCCTACCTGTTTGGTCGCCTGGCATCGGACGTTGGTCGGTGACGTCACGTCCGCTCGAGTTTTACCGCGATCGTATCATATATCACATAATAGGGTGTATAAGCGAACATTATTCCAGCTGTGTCCTTTTCACTCACTTTATCAGACACAAAAGTCTGCAGCTGATGATGCAGCAGCATTATCTGTGAGTTTACCGCGGTCCGTCTGCAAATGTCCTCACTGAGATTAGTTCCGCCAATGCGGAAGTCATCCGCTCTGTAGTCCGGATGAATAACTGCACCGTCACACGTACACACACCGCTGATTGGCTGATGCTGCACAGCCACGCACGACATCGCCTGAATAGATCAACTTTTTTTTAACTTTGACATCGCGCGACGAGTGAAGTGGTCGTCTTGTCGCCAGCTGTCGCATCGCGGGAGGGTTAGCCCCGCCCCATCGCGGCTGTACATTGACTTTGCATGGAGAGTGATCGCCGAGGTAGTCCAGGTAGCGTCCGGTGTGAACGCACCTTTACACTGAAATTTTCACCACCGAAATCAGACTTTGAATTTTAAAAAACATAGAATTTCAAGCACTGATTAGTTTTTCTCCCCTTTTTATATTTGTTCATGTTGAAATAAATTCAGTGTAAAAAAAAATCAACATCTCCAAAAATCAACTAGAAAAAAAATTCAGCGTTAAAAAGGATTCGACACAAAAAAATCTACGTCTCGAGAAATTCCATGTCAGAAAATTCAGTGTCAAAAAAATTCAGTCTCAACATCCGGGTAACCGAGGAGAAGCAAGCGATCCCAGGTCAAGTCGTACAACGCTCAGCCAATCAGGTTACGCTCCACTGGTCATTTGACACCAATACAGGTCATGAATGGTCAATTCGTTTCGCAAAGAAAAAGAAGAAGTGGAGGAAGAAGAGGAGCAACAAATGGAAGAAGAAAAATACGGAGAAAGAGAACAAGAAGGTTGTAAAGAAACCGGCTACTTAGCCATGTCAAGCAACGGGAGAGATATCGCTTCAGTGAGTATGACTGACATTAAACACTGGCATTTTAACTGTGATACATGGTGGCAGCATAACGTGTTTAACATTAGACTAATCAGTTTTCTCTTGGCTGCCGCCCTTGGGTGCATGAGGGGTGGGGGACAGTGGGCTCAACTCCATGGACCTGCCTGCTTTACACAGCAGTCAGGTTATACTGATCCAGATCACCCAGCCCTAAGCCCTGTCCATATCAAACCTGAAAACACCCAAAACTTCAGCAGATGAAGATTAAATCTCTTTAAAGTGATTTTTACCTTCTTTGAAATCCAAGAAAAGCTGAGACACTCCTCATCTTCCCCCGGACAGCCAGATGGGCAGTTTCTGCCAGCTAAGCTTCTCTCACCTGAGCAAACCACAGCAGGATTTAAGTGTTTGACACAAATGTGGTTCATCATGAAAAAACATCCACTTACAGAGAGCGACAATGGCCTGTCTGTTGACTTCATATAAAAAATCAGCAGGGGCATTAACAGTCATTTGGAGGCCTCGGGCAAATACTTCCATGTACGAGTAGTGATGAGGCAATCCAGCACCAATGAGTCACAGACCTGATAAAACTGACATTAAAACATTTCTGCTTCATACAGTGTTCCAAGAGATAGAAGGTTCTTAACAGCACACAGTCTTATTCATTATTTACTAGATTATTTCAGCTTAAGATTCTTTAATTCATGGTTTGAAGCTTCTTTGTGTCTTTAAACATATTAACTTGGATGTGACAATTACAAGTGGTCGATAGAAAGTATATATATTTTCATATTTGTCTAACAGTTCTCTTCACAGTTGCTATGGTTTGAGAAACTGTGAACGAGGTGAGTTCAGTCAAATAAACATCAAAGGTGTAGTCAGTGATGTGGGAGAAAACGGGTGGAGAGGTTGTTGATAAAAGAATTTAGACACGCCTCTCCCTTCATACCTCACCCCTGGCTCCACCCAGAAAGCTGATGGACGTCCATCGTCATGGAAACGGCCGTAGAAACTGTGTAGCTGACCAACGCAACTAAGGTAACCCCGACTTGTCCGACAACTCGACTGACAATATTGATATCACAACAACAGTACATTCTGGCAGACTAGACAATAAGATGAACATCCGATGGCTGTTACTGTTATGTGAAGCACCACAAAGCTAATGTTGCTTACCTATCCAGCAGACAGACGGCGACATCCACGTCCATTTTCAGGTCTTTCAATTGGCGGAGTTCCCTCCACCAACGGAAAGCAACACCAATGTTGACCCGGGGCAACATTCTCTCTTTCATGGTCATAGCCCTTCTTTTTCACTTTTCACTCCTCTGACCTTTTTCTTCTGGGCTCTTTTTAAGCCATTGCTACTGCACCTATTGTATCTCTCTCTTATGGTGTGTTCACACCGGATGCGAATTTGCGTCAACGTGCGTCGAGATTACATACAAAGTCAATGCAAAGGCGCGTCTTGACGCAGATTCGCCCCGGGCGGCGCGTTGGACGCGTTTGGAGCGGCGCGTTTGGAGCGTCCGGCGCGTTTGAGGCGTCGAGGTGTTTGACGCCCTCAACGCCCCGACGCCTCGAGTTGAAAATATTGAACTTTCAACGCCAGTTCGCTTGACGCTGTGGCGCGGCAGCCAATCAGTGATGACATCCCCCCCCCCACCCCCCGACGTCATTGATTTGATGACGTATGACGCTACGTCCCCCTGCTCCCGCTCAAAGCCCTCTGTAAGATGGAGGAGAGGTTTATCTGCGCTATTTGCTATCATCCGCAGCTATACTATTCGGTGTGTGTACTCTACAGAGACCGGAACAAAAGGGAGCAGGCTTGGGTGAAAGTCGCCGAGGAGACAGACATGTTTGATTTGATGACGTGTGACGCCCCGGTCTCCTGTTCCTGCTCAAACCCCCTCTCAAAGATGGAGGAGAGCTGTCAGTGGTGACATCTTGTGGATGGAGAGGAGAAATACAATGATTTGAAAAATACTGCATTAGATTAGAAGATCGCTGACTACACCTTTAAAACAGCAGAGAAATGACAGAAGCTGCATGCCAGGCATTAAAACAGCAAACAGTTTTAAACAATTTTATTTCAGCAGCAGACAAAAAGCTGATTACAAGATGACAGCGCTGGTTTAAATGATCATACTTCCATTTTATTTTCCTAATTTGCTTGGTTTTTGGTTACATCCCTCACATTCAGGAATACAACAAATACTGCAAAGCTTCAATTCCAAAATTCAATTTTGTATAAGTCTGACTAAAATTGTAATTTGAACAAACCATCGTGGCAATTAGCAAGTTGAATAGTTATTATCTGCGACAGTTCATCCGCTTGTATACGTAGATGAGTCGGTGGCAGTTTGGACAGTGGTGCTCAACGTCTTTGCAGAGATCGATGCAGAACGGGAGGCAGAAGCAGAGGTAACACCTGGAGGAGGAGACAGTGAACAGATTGATTTTTGTCTCTTATGGTTCAGTACTTTTAGCTTATTGCTCACTGGAGTTTTTACCCAATGAAGACAAGTCCAACACAGCTGAGCACGGTCAAGAGGCCGCTGACGTATTTTGTTTTGGTGATCACAGTCTGGTGACAGTGTGGACACAAAACCTGTCCTGGAGCTTCATGTAACGATTCTGTCTCAATAACGTGAGTCACTGTAGACCGAAAATGCACAAATGAAAAAAATATTAGGCACAACCCTCAGATGGATTTAAAGCATTCACTCCAGCAACAGAACAGTTTAAGCATGGCGTCATGCAACTTTATCACACCCTGAATATATTATGGGCAAACTATGAGTGATGATAAAGTATTGTCAGTGGAACTTGACATATTTCAGGCCCTATGTTCAGATCTCGCCAGGGCCCCACCACTACATCCCAAAGTAACATCACACAATAGCCTGAGGCCTAACTACAGAAATGTGAAGCATCAAAAGGGTCTTTGACGCTGATAAGATGAAGTAAAAGAGGGAATTAGAATTTTTGATAATCATGCAGGTGAAACTGAGGGTAAGACAAAACTTGTGTACTTGTTTGAGTTTCCTTAAACTCTGGTACAGATTCACTGTTAGCCTTCAAATGTACCTGGAACCTGTCTACAAAGTTTGCCTTGTTTTGTAGCCTTTTCAGTAATTATGTTGAAATGCTGAGTCAGCATTTCAACATATTGTTCTCCCTAACCTCCATTTTGTTCTTTTCTTATTCAGAATTTTGCCACCTTTCACAGGCTTCAAATTTGCACAGATTTTCACAGAAAAAAATCGACATATGCAGCATGTTCAGGAGAAGTACGCTTGTATTTTTCACAGGTTTAACAGTTATACTTTTTACAGTAAAAAATAATTTCAGCATGTATTTTTACATTGAATCAATGGGACATCTCCGCAGCTCTGCTGAAAACTTCAGCAACTTTGAAGCTCCACAGATTGGGCATACTCCCACCTACAGACTGCATTCATGCTTTAAAAGCTGCACTGACTTCTCAGCTATTTTTACATATCTTCAGCTTTTTGCTGGCTTCAACAGCTTTTTAAATATGAATTTTAAAACACCAACTTAGCATTTTTGATAATCATGCAGGTGAAACTGAGAGTGAGAGACAGACAAAACTTCAGCAGAGTTATCTTGTTTGAGTTTCCTTAAACTCTGGTACAGATTCACTGATTTATGCATCAAATGAATACCTGGAACCTCCTACAAAGTTTGCACTTCAAAGTCTAATCTAACATCACTTTGTCTCAGTGAGCATTCGTTTACCTGGAAGTACCAAACGTTATATAGCTTTAAATACTGTGCTTTCAATGATTTATCATAGACGGCTCCGTATGTCAGTGGGTAGCACACTGATTTTTGACTCCGGAGATCCGGGTCCGAAACCGGGCTACTTTTTTTTTCCATCTAATACAGACTCTCCACTACCATAGTATAGTCATGCTTTAATTTACACTCATTTCACATTTATTACACTGACTTGCCTCTTATTAGGCACAGCTACAAATACCTCATTTAACCATGTTATAAAGCATTCATTCATTTTTGCTTTCTTTCACAACTGTAAACATTTTTACTGCACTTTTCACTATCTAGCTACTACACTTTCTGAGATATGACTGTTTAAGCAGCATCAGCTTTTGCACAACATTTTTAATGCACATTTCAAACATTTTCAGCCCTGATTTATTGCTTACAGCTATTCATGTCACAATTTCAACTTTCTTTGCATTACTTTCAACACTTTCATTTCACAGTTTCAGCAGTCGCACTCCGCATTTCAACGCATTTCCTGCATGGAAATGCAAATTCTCTAGTTTTAATTGGCTTCACTGTTGATGAGTAGAGTTAAAATATCTGTAGTTAAAGCAGACTCTCAGCTATAGCCTCTCAATTTGTTAAAATTAATAAATAAGATACTAAAAATATTGAAAAATAAATCCTGACTGTAGTGACTCAACAAGACCAGCAGGGGGAGCCAAACGCAAGAGTCAAAATAAAGATTGAGCTTCATTATGCATGACATGACTGTTAATGCCTGGTAGAGAGGGATAGAAAGACAGCGGGTAGAATGGACAAACAAATAGATAGACAGCTAGATCAAAATAGATCAACCTCCTATGTCAGTTTGGAGAGTCTACTACAGCAAAGGATAGAGCGCTGCATTTACATCACATTTAATTGTACAAAACAAAAGCATATGTGTGTGTAATAATGTATATTCTTTATAAAAAAATTTAAAAATCCCCTTATGAAAACAAAAAACTCTGTGTTCATTGTTCTATAATGTGTAATTTCTTAATTCCTTTTCTAACTGTGACAAAGAAGGAAAGTCAAACATTTTACTGCTACTGTTTTGTTGAGGTATTACCTCCGCCAAGGAGGTTATGTTTTCGGGAGAGTTTGTTTGTCGGTCTGTCTGTGAACAAAATAACTCAAAAAAAAAGTCATGGACGGATTTGGATGAAATTTTCAGGAAATGTTCAGCATGGGAAAAGGAGGAAGAGCCGGATCACCGTCTGGATCCGCCATGACAAAAAATGTGATTTCTGTGAATAACTACTGAACTAAAATAGATATCATGATGAATCCAATTGCTAATGGTATGTTTTCATGGTCAAGGAATCTAAATATTTAGATGAAATAAAGGAAGGACTAATATTCATGGCAAAAATCACTATATGGGAGAGGACTGTGGTGCTGGCGGAGGTCTGCGCTCTCCGAGTGCTTTTCTAGTTATAGTTCAATTGGAAATGTTTAGAAAACAGTAATTCAAGAAAAACCAGCAATGTGTTTATGTGTCTGAGGAGTAGTCAAATAATGAATGTAGGCTGATTGTGGGAGGTGTGTCTCCTCACCTGTTGTTGTTAGTAGAGCAGCTTGAGGTGGAGGATACGGAGCAACTAGACAAGACAAACACAGTTAGTCAAAATAACAAAGAACAGGTAAAATCAATATTGGCCTTCAAAAATACATAATTCCTGCACTGCTGTTCTGAAGCTGTGCAGACATCACTGACTAAATGTAATAAAGTCATATTGACCAGCACACCCACTTTACCTGGCTGGTAACCTCCAGGTGGAGGAGGGTATGGTGAAGCCTGAGGGTACCCCCCCTGCTGTGTGAACGGCTGAGGCTGAGGTGGACCGCCTTCATAGTTCTGTGGGGGGCCTGGGTACGATGAGGGCGACTGAGGGTACCCCCCCTGCTGTGGGAACGGCTGAGGCTGAGGTGGACCATAGTTCAGTGGGGGGCCTGGGTACGATGGGGCAGACTGAGGGTACCCCCCTTGCTGTGTGAACACCTGAGACTGAGGTGGACCATAGTTCAGTGGGGGGCCTGGGTATGGCGGGGCTGACTCCTGAGGTGGGTCTCCTTTGTCCATCTCCACAAAAACTCACTGAAAAAATAATAAAATGCACTTAGGTCACATCATCTTCAACATTTTTAACAGGTGAGAACAATAAAACATATTTGTCCATGTTCTCATGCTTATCCATGGTATAAAACAAAAGCAGGACATCACAATACTTGGGGGAGGGGGGGGGGGCAGGCTGGTTCAGGCAGCTACTGGCGCTGTAGAGAGGGGTACAGGTGGAAGCCTTTTATCTTGTGCATAGAGGTACTCTATCAAAAGGTATAGGAATGCAAACACTTAAGACAGGGGTGTCAAACTGATCCAGTAAAGGGCCACTGTGGCTGCAGGTTTTCATTCCAACCAAGCAAGAACACACCTGACGCTAATTACTCAATCAACTGGATTGTCTTTACACGGTTGATTTGTTGGATCAGGTGTGTTCTTGCTGGGTTGGAAAGAAAACCTGCAGCCACAGTGGCCCTTTACTGGATCAGTTTGACACCTGTGACTTAAGGGAACAAAAACAAAAAAAAATCACAATACAATCCCTTTAAAACATATTTTCTTGAGTGTTAGTGATTATGAAAGAGTTAAATAGTTTGCTTGTGTTCATCACTGCTTTTGTTACTTGAAAAATTCCCTTTGATTTAGAAACAAACACCAACAAAAAAACTCTCAGGCAGATTTTTTTTAAACTTAAACCAGTGGTTTAGGATCTGTTCTCAGCTCTGTCAGACATGAAACCACACACTTCCTGAGAAGCACATTCTGCTCGTGTTAGAACAGTGTCTAATTGAAAAAATGTGAGGAGCATTATGAGCAGCAAAATATGACAACAGAGACCCCAGAGAGTCGTGCAGCTGATGTCAGACACCAGGCAATGATGTGAAATGAATAAAATTAATTCTGTGGACCTACGTTAGGGCAGGATATGAGCTTTCTAAATGAACGGGAGTAGGAGACTGAGAGTTCGCCTGAACTACACTATATTACCAAAAGTATTTGCTCACCTGCCGTGACTCACATATGAACTTAAGTACCATACCATTCCTAATCCATAGGGTTCAATATGACGTTGATCCACCTTTTGCAGCTATAACAGCTTCAACTCTTCTGGGAAGGCTGTCCACAAGGTTTAGGAGTGTTTATGGGAATTTTTGACCATTCTTCCAAAAGCGCATTGGTGAGGTCACACACTCATGTTAGACGAGAAGGCCTGGCTCTCAGTCTCCGCTCTAATTCATCCCAAAGGTGTTATATCAGGTTCAGGTCAGGACTCTGTGCAGGCCAGTCAAGTTCATCCACACCAGACTCTGTCATCCATGTCTTTATGGACCTGCTTTGTGCTCTGGTGCACAGTCATGTTGGAAGAGGAAGGGGCCAGCTCCAAACTGTTCCCACAAAGTTGGAGCATGGAATTGTCCAAAATGTTTTGGTATCCTGAAGCATTCAAAGTTCCTTTCACGGGAACTAAGGGGCCAAGCCCAGCTCCTGAAAAACACCCCCACACCATTATCCTCCCTCCACCGAATTTCACACTTGGCACAATCCAGTCCGAAATGTACCGTTCTCCTGGCAACCTCCAAACCCAGACTCGTCCATCAGATTGTCAGATAGAGAAGCGTGATTCATCACTCCAGAGAACGCGTCTCCACTGCTCTAGAGTCCAGTGGCGGTGTGCTTTACACCACTGCATCCATGCTTTGCATTGCACTTGGTGATGTGAGGCTTGGATGCAGCTGCTCGGCCATGGAAACCCATCCATGAAGCTCTCTGCGTACTGTACTTGGGCTAATCTGAAGGCCACATGAAGTGTGGAGGTCTGTAGCGATTGACTGTGCAGGAAGTTGGCGACCTCTTCACACTATGCACCTCAGCGTCAGTTTATGTGGCCTACCACTTCGTGACTGAGTTTCTGTTGTTCCCAAACTCTTCCATTTTCTTATATTAAAGCTGACAGTTGACTGTGGAATATTTAGGAGCAAGGAAATTTCACAACTGGATTTGTTGCACAGGTGGCATCCTATCACAGTTCCACGCTGGAATTCACTGAGCTCCTGAGAGAGACCCATTCTTTACAAATGTTTGTAGAAACAGTCTGCACGCCGAGGTGCTTGATTTTATACACCTGTGCCCAGGCCAAGTAATTAGGACACCTGATTCTGATCATTTGGATGGGTGAGCAAATACTTTTGGTAATAAAGTGTATGTAAAGGCACAAAATCATAAAAACCTCTTTGCTATCAACATCATCCACATCCTGTTTTTTAAGAAGTCAAAAGTGCACCTGCTGTGGGCCGTGGTGGGGGTGGGGGGTGTTCCAAAATCACAATGCTTACAGTGAAGACAGATTTACGGTTGATGTTTAACATCTGACCACAAACACAGTTTGGTTGCATTGATCCATTTGTTGAACTCCTCAATTTGATCGAAATTGACTGATCAATTTCGTTCTGATGGGTGGCATAAATGTGTTTTTAAGGAGCGTTCCAACTATTTTCACAGAGAAACACTTATTCAAATGTCCAGCAGTTAAGAAATATTATTTGTGAAGTTTATGGTCCGCAGACTTGGCTCAGCTGTTTTCAGTCTGGACACTTTCTGAGGGAAATTTTTGACTCTTTAACTGTGGAATTATGTTCAGTTAAGAAAACGGGGAATACCAGTTTAATATGTAATAATTACATTAAAACTGTTTTTCAGCAGATGGATCTCAATGTCACTCACATTAGAACAAGATTACAAACAATATGATAAATTATGAGGCAGGAACATAGTGCACCCTGAAAATGTTCAGAGGAAAACAATGAGCATTTCCTGATCTGTTGCCCCTGTGAACTCATGCTTCATTACATACAGGTGTTCAGCACAAGTGGCTTATCGGTGTAATGGTAAAATTCATCATTTTAATATCCACAGGCAAATCTCTTGCTTGAATCATAGTAAGTTGAAATGTTCATTTATGCGTTATCCCATACTCCCTTATATAACCCAAGGGTTAGTTAGCAGACCTGATGGTCTGGGGTACGTTCTGGCTCACACAGGACAAAACTGAATTTGTATGTCTGTGCAAGAAGGCCGAGGTCAGCATTAAGAAAGGGCCTCATAAACCGAAGACACAGCTGATGAGATGTAGCAGACTCTGATGCCATCCTCCCTTCTCCTCCTGTGAAACATCAAGGCCAAAGTCCCAAGTTGGAGATAGTTGAGAGCCGGTACAGAGAAGATTAATGTGCTCTGAGGTATTTGTGTCTCGCATGAGTAGAAGGGAGGTGTAACTGAAAGAAAAGAATTATCATCTGTATCATAGCGTTTCTTCCTGTGAGGCCTGACATCTGTCAGAAATCCCTGCAGACTTTGTGTGCTGTACGACTGATTTCTCCCTTGCAAGACAAATAAATATTCACAAAGACACTTTTGACCCAAGATCCTTTATTGATCCTGAGCTTTGGCCAAATTTCCACTACATCGGTCAATCACATGGCAGCAATTCAATGCATTAAAAGTGAACGTGCTGAAGTTCGATACAGAGTATCAGAACATATCAGACAGGTGCTGTAAGTGACTCTGAACATGGCGTGATTGTTGGTGCCAGACAAAGCTGTGGATGTACTGGGATTTGTAGGCATAATCATCTCTAGGTTTGTTCCAGACAAGGGAAAATATCCAATACTCCTATCAGCTCTTTTTTTTGTCAAAACTAAACCACAAGAAAAAGTATACTGGAGTCAAATCAAAAAATGTAACTATGAAAACTAGGGCTGTCACTTTAGTGCATTAATTACATAAATAATTACACCACAAATTAGTGCATTATAAAAATCGCAAGATTAATCCTAGCACACAAACATTTTGATATTGGCCAGCTGGAAGACCCGTACATGGCAGTGGCACATGTCACTTCACACATGCGTCTCTAGTCAAACCAAACAAAGCCCAGGTGACAACAGGAATGGCATATTTAAGACTTAGTCTTATTTTATTTTTGAATTTATCTATATTTGTACTGAATTCTTTGATAATGCATCAGGTCTAATTGGTTTGCTGGATGTCCTCGACCTTTTTCTTATTTTGAATTTGATTTACAAAACACACTTAAAGTGTAATTTGAGTTGGCTGATTGAGCTTAGAATTTTCTGGACAAGTTGCCCTGACTTTGGTTTTATTCAGTCACCAATAAAAAATGTGGATTTACAAATCTTCACTTCTTAGTGTATTCTGTTACACACTTGGAATGGGGAAAAGAAGTCTTCAGTGTGCGGGTATTGAAGGATCAGCTTTGTTCTCTGCAAACACAGAAACACGGCCACTTTATTACACATGGCTTACCGCTGAAAAATTGCATACTAGCTGATATCAAGCCTAGACACAACTAAGTCTCTCCCTACTGAGTTGAATGCTGTAGTCCATCCAATCCTGTCTCTCCTCATCATGCCCATGGTCCCGTTAGCTCCCTCTACCTCCGGTGAAGCAGCTATGGCGTTAGCTACTGAACTATCATGGAGCCTCCCTCTCCTGTATTGGGAGGGGAAGGCTCACCCTCTCAGCGGGGCCATGAGCTCTGCCAGCAGCTTGAGGCCTCCACTCAGCCCGGCGGCTGAGACCTTCCGACCGTCAGACCCGTTTAGCCCCTGGTTGATCAGGTAATGGCTTTGTTTACGCACGTGGGAGAGATGTCTGCTACAAATAACATCTGCTGAACGCTCCGCCGCTCTGGCGCCAGACCCATTACCCGCCCGGTCCCCAATGTATAAATAGCAACTGCTGTGTGTGTTACAAGGGGATGTCCTGTCGTGTTTGATACTTTCAGTTGAGTTGGTACAGTTTTTGATTGAGTTTGCTGCTGATATGTTGTGCTAGTCGCTCTGTAGCTCTGTCCGAGGGCTTTATGAGGCGCAGCTGAACTGGGGCTGAGGATCTTGGAACCCACCGGAGGAGGTGTGAGGAAGGGGGAGCAGGCTCAGGTTTCAAATCGTCGTGAGCCACAGCTAACTACTGACCCCATATAAAGATACATTCTCATCTGAACAATGTTTATTAACACAAATCCTCTGGATAGCTGAAATTCCTCTCTTCAATGCACAAACAATTGTAAATAGAAAAATACACAAACACAATTAATAGAAATCACAAAATATCTTATCCCTGACATTTCTTCATCTGTCTTATGAAAATATGTTGAAACAGTTCACTTTCTCATCTTCTAACAAAATGCAGCATTTACTGTACATTTATAACTATGACCTCATAACCTGGTCAATGACTAAAATGCATCACAACACACATCCCTACATTCACACACCTCTCTTTCTCTCAGCTACAGACATACTTCTTTACTTCTTGGAACTTTCCTTTCTACTTGTGTTTCCTCCGTGCCCATCTTCCTACCCGCGGTAAACATGCATTCCACACACACGTTCACTCCACAGATGCACTTTCCAGTTAATCTCTACATTTTTACGCACCTCACTCATTACTTTTTCATGCTCATTGTTGTCTGCTTCTACTCACCTGCAAACACAGAAACCGGCCCACGGCCACACATTGCCTTAAAATGGCTCCCTGGCTCCGCAAGCTACCTGAGCTAGTTCCTTAACTGAGGACCAGAGGTTTGCCCGATTCTGAAGCCTCGCGTCGCCCAGGCACTGCGTCGCGTTGCTGCCCTGGCTACTGCCTGCCTGAATATATCATTTTTATTTACATTATTAAAGTATATTTAACATAAACTGCAGACCTACTCATTTCAATAGCAGACTTTATTTGTTCACAAAAGGCAGTTCAAATCTTGGGAGCAGGTTGGTTCAGGACGTTGAATATCGAGTTATTAGGAAATCTGGGTTATGTCGTGGTGTTTGCTGAAGTACAAAATAAAACTACTTACCATTATACAATTAGAACAAATACAGAAAAAATTAGGCGATAGTAAAACTGAGTGTAGGGCTAAAATAATACAACAGAGATAAAGATTGAATTGTCAAATATAAAAATGCCTGAAAGGCAAGAGAAAAAGTGCTACAACACTGAATATCAACTTATAGAAGCATGTAGAAATGTTTTTATTCAGAGTAAATATGCAGAATATCAGACATGATTAAAGAATATTCTCATGTGTCAATACTTCAGTGTTTACTAACTTCCAAAATAAAACTGCCCCAAATTTCCCCCTTATTTACTGTATTATACAGAGAAAGAGCTGAAGTGGAAATGAAAGAACTGGCAGCAGGTTTCTGGATCATTGAAGGCCCGGTCCATTTTGAATCCTCATCAGAATAACATCTTTCTGAAGGTCTTGATGTAACTGTGTTCTTCTGTGTCTTTAAAATCCTATAAACTCCAGCTCTGGATATTTTTGATTGTAGTTCTGTTGATACCTGGAAAGAGAAAAGACATTTATTTTAAAGTTTTTTATTTCACATCTGTTTAGTTTGTAGTTGTCAAATACCAAGTATTTCGAGTACATTTTGTTGTGTATGAAGATTAGATGGATTGCAATGAGTAAACCTGTTTGTTATTTCACCATGAAAGAATAAAATCTTTATGACTCCACCCCCCCCAAAAGGCACATTGTTACTGTAAATATGGCAGGTATAGAAGAGAGATCAGAAATAAAATACAGTATTTATTACACTATTTGATTTACAGGTTTACAGAAGCACACTGCATTGTACCTATTATCATTTAATACAGACTGACAATAATAATAATACTAATAATAACCTTCACACAGGTCTTTTTTAACTATTTGTCCAGTGAACTGGACAGAATATATAATCGTCATCTCATGCACCTGCGTTACGTTTTCTATGTAATCATCTCCAATATTACAGAATAACAGGACATGAGCTAACTTCAGATCATCTGATTGTAGGTTGACAGCCTCTGAAGTGTTCAACACTCAACATCACTGCTGTACTAATCATAATAATATTATCAGATTATAAATCTAATCGATCATAACTCATAACAATAGCATGTGAGGCTAACACACATGCTAACAGTAAGGACCGAGCCTCGTTACAGTAACGGTGTATTTCTTTCTTATTTCTTTGATAAGTAAAGTGACAGAATAAAACCCCAGCAGCTCAAATCAAGTAACAAACATATAAAGACTTCTTTACTCACCCTCACAGCAGCAGAAGAGCTCACAGTCTGACTTCAGCCTGTTGATTCACGTAGTTCAAAACATCGCTAAAAGCCCGTCCAATCCTCTCTCTGGTCCGGCTTTTTACTCGTTTTTTCCTCCTCTATCTTTCCCAGTCCTCATCCGTCACAGTCCTCTTTCATATCATAGCCTCAGCTTTCATAAAAACAGGACACACGCGTCTGTGATCCTCGCGCCCAAGAGTTACAGAGCGCCAGTGAAGCTGTCACGGCTGAACAGGGGGAGAGAGGGAGTGACTATTCGCATTATTTACTGACTCTCCACTGTTAGAAGGCCTTGAAAACAGTTAAGATAAGGTGTTAATGTTACATATTGTTACTTTAAGCAGATATGAGATTAAAATGTGATTAATTAGATTAATTAATTATAAATCAGGTAATTAATTAGATTATTTTTTTTTAATTGTCTGACAGCACTAATGAAAACCAAAGAAAGAAGATCCCTTAAAGGTGCTATGAGGAGAATCTATTTCCGGCAACATAAAGACTCTGCTACCCATGAGCCCGCGCGGCGACTGTCGTAAAGACATGACCCAAGCCAAAGCGTGTGTTTGTTGTGATGCTAATGAATGCAGCTCGGACCTTCCTCAGAACTCTGCATTGCCGTACAACTTCTTTTTTCAACAACTTACAGGATGCAAAGCCACAAGGTAATGTATCTCTTTCTAGTTACGTAGCGGTAGTTTTTGATGTGTGACAACAAGCAGTTTTTGGAAAACTTAGTATTGTAGTTTTGTAGCCAGCTACATATCGCTACTTACAGCCCGGTGCTCTAAGACATGTCTGAATAATATAAATTTGCTCTAGTTTTAATTGTCTTGTTCCTGAAGTTGAGTATCCAGGCCAGTCCAGCCCTGTCCGACCTGACGGCGAAGCTAAGGAATAGCATTTTTAGATAACCTATTTTGATGCTATAAAACTCATCTTAAAGTGCGTATTTCGATCAGGCATACACATGTGGACAAAATTGTTGGTTCCCATTGTTTAATTAAAGAAAAACCCACAATGGTTACAGAAATAATTTAAATCTGACAAAAGTTAAAATAAATTAAAATTCTATGAAAATTTACCATTGAAAATTAGACATTGCTTTTGAACCGTGGTTTAAGAGAATTACTTAAAAAATGAACTCATGAAACTGGCCCGGACAAAAATGATGGAACCCCGAGAAAGACTGAGAATAATGTGACCATAGGGAAATGTTCAATCACGGTGTGTCCTCTAATTATCATCACAGGTGTCTTCTGTAATCAGTCAGTCTGCCTATTTAAAGGCTGAAAAGTGGTCACTGTGCTGTTTGGTATCATGGTGTGTACCACACTGAACACGGACCACAGAAAACTAAGGAGAGAGCTGTCCCAGGAGATTAGAAATAAAATTATAGACAAGCATGTTAAAGGTAAAGGCTATAAGACCATCTCCAAGCAGCTTGATGTTCCTGTGACTACAGCTACACAGATTATTCAGAAGTTTAAGGTCCACAGGACTGTAGCCAACCTCCCTGGACCTGGCTGCAGGAGGAAAGCTGATGACAAACTGAAGAGACGGAGAATACGAATGGAAACCAAAGAGCCCAGAACAACTTCAAAGAGATTCGAGGAGAACTCCAAGGTCAAAGTACATCAGTGTCAGATCACACCATCTGTCACTGTTTGAGCCAAAGTGGACTGAATGGAGGACATCACTGTTGAAAGCAAATCATAAAAAACAGAGACTGGAATTTGTTAAAATGCATATTGACAAGTCACAAAACTTCTGGGAGAATGTCCTTTGGACAGATGAGACAAAACTGGAGCTTTTTGGTAAGTCACATCAGCTCTATGTTCACAGACACAAAAATGAAGCATACAAAGAAAATAACACTGTACCTAAAGTGAAACATGGAGGAGGCTAAGTTATGGTCTGGGGCTGCTTTGCTGCATCTGGCACAGGGTGTCTTGAATCTGTGCAGGTACAATGAAATCTCAAGACCATCAATAAATTCTGGAGTGAAATGTGCAGCCCAGTGTCAGAAAGCTTGGTCTCAGTCACAGGTCATGGGTCCTCCAACAGGATAATGAGTCAAAACACACAGCTAAAAACACCCAAGAATGGCTCAGAACAAAACACTGGACTATTCTGAAGTGGCCTTCTATAATCCCTGATCTAAATCCTGTTGATCATTTGTGGAAGGAGCTGAAACATGCAGTCTGGAGAAGACAGCCTTCAAACCTGAGACAGCTGGAGCAGTTTGCTCATGAGAAGTGGGCCAGAATACCTGTAGACAGGTGCAGAAGTCTCACTGACAGTTACAGAAATCACCTGATTGCAGTGATTGACTCAAAAGGCTGTGCTACAAAATATTAAGTTCAGGGTACCATCATTTTGTCCAAGCCTGTTTCATTAGTTTAATTTTTAAAATAATTCTGTTGTACCACAGTTCAAAAGAAATGTCTGATTTTCACTTGTTAATTTACGTAGAATTTTTGTTTATTATTAATTTTGTCATATTCAAGTTATTTCTGGGACCATTGTGGGTTTTTCTTTAATTAAATGAGGGGTACCAACAATTTTGTCCACGTGTTTATATCTAAAAGTGAGACTTTTTTGTTATTACTTCGAAACTCCTCATAGCATCCTTAATTGCTCCACTTGGCTGGCAGGATGGGTGATAAGGACTAATCTCACTTTAAAAGTCTTCAACAGTAAATACAAGTCAAGAATTCAAAATAATCAACTGATAGTATGATATTTAGACCACAATGTTCATATTAGTAACTTTTTTTCTAATTATTATTTTTTTAATCTGACCTCAAAAGCAGTTCTCAAGTAAAACAATGGCCCTTGTCCAAATGTGGTAGATGACTCTTGGTGGTTATCATGGCAAACTTTGGGCCCCTCAGTATTGCTGCTGATCAAGTATTTCTGATTCTTATTCTGATATTGGCTATTACATCCACAGAGTTTATAAATGTCACACAAAAATTGAATAAATGAAAGAAAAGAAAAGTCTTCTCTTTAAATAAGGGGATGTTCTTCTTGGTTCAGATCACTTTCACAATAAGAAGAACAGGTCCATATTATTAAAGAATAAACTTCGTACTCTTAACAAATGTAATGTTATTAGCAATCTACACTGCCTGGCCAAAAAAAATGCCACCTGGATTTAACTTAGCAAATAGATATGAGCCTCCTATTGATAATTACTGCATGGGCGGTTATCTTTTAGCTGGAAACAAGTTATTTAAGGCCACTGATGCAATGAGTAGCTTCTCATTTCTTAAACAGCTATAGAAAGATATTAGTCTGTTTAAGAAGGGTCAAAACATTGGCATGTATCAGACAGAGAAAAACATCTACAGAGAGATTCCAGAAACTACTAAAATTGGGTGAAGAACCGTAAAAACTGGAAGGAAAAAAGGTTTCTCAATGAAATATTAGTGTGTGTGACCTTTTGTTTTGATGAGGGCTTATTTTGGGGCCAAAAAGAAAAAGTCAATTTCCAAACTTTACAGAGCCCCTCTAAATACAAAAAATGAGGACACCCTTAACAGAAAAGAAAAGTGGGAAAAAGAAGCAGGAAGGAGACTATCAGAGGAGGCATGGGAGGGCATGGGAAGGAGTAGGTCGATCTCAGGACCATCCTGCTCTTTTGGCAGCAAGTAAGAAATTCATGTCAAGGAAGTCGCTAAAACCAGAGCCACGTGCATCAGAAGGATGGTATGGAATAATACTAGAAATTTTCAGAATAGAGAGAACAAACTCCGTGAGGACACAAAGGGAAAAGTTTTATTTAATTCGGAGTATATGGATTATATTCATTACTCCTCTGAGTGCAGATTTTGTATGGCTCACCAGATCATTGGTGCTCCTTCTTATCGCTCAAAGGTTCACACTAAAATCAGCCCACCCAGTTCTTGAGTTCTCATTTTCATTGTTAATAGTTCTGAAGGAAACAACCAACTTGTGGGAAAGTGGCAAAATTATCTGAGAGGCAACAACATAGGTGGAGAGTGAAGCATGCACTAAGTAATTTGTTTGCAGATTAAAAGCGGACAGTTGTGGCAAAACAGAGTGTGATGTGCACTCTTAGAAATGAACATGGAGGCTGAGAGACTGTCAGGACTGAGTGGACTCACGGGTGATACAGAACGTGCACGTCCCTTCTTCTATAGCCACAAAAAACTGCAAATGTCTGAATCTGAAAATACAAAAAGATTCATGTTTCTTTTAGGTTGTGCCTTTTTTAACTCAAATAAAAGCAAAATTACAAAAAAATAAACGTTTAAAATGATTTACCTTCTTGTGAATCCAAAGCTGAGACCCTCCTCCTATTCCACTGACAGAAAGGACCACGCTGAGTGAAACCAATCTTCACTCACTTGAGCTCACTCACTATAATGCCCATGTAAGAAAAATCAGCATCAACAGTCATTTGAAGGCCTCGGGCAAACACCTAAACAAGGCCCCATTAATCTAAAATCAAACAACTGTAAGCAACATATTTAACCCTTTAACTCTCAGCTCAACTGTTTGGCAGAGGTCAATAAATCCAGGAAAATTTAATGTGTTAAAAAATTGTACTGTAGATGTTTTAAGATACAAAAGCAAAGTGCAAACAAACCAAAATAGATGATATTTTCTTTGGATTTAAAAAGCTTAAAGCTATTATAAATACATCATTATAAGCACATAAGGCTCAGGAACAGCTCAGAAAACCATCATTAGTTTACACAGTTCATCTCTGCATCTACAAGGTCAAACTCTAACCTGACATGCCAGAGGGACAGTTCCATATTGAAAGTATTTCACTAATCCATCTGGGCAGGAGCCCTGCAAAAATGTTTTCAGGGGCAGAACCTTCAAAAACAACAGCAGTTTGTGATTAGACAATCGCTTGGCTCAACACACTCATCACAGACCAATCTATATCAAGCAGCACTGCTATGACGTAGCATATGTAGCAGCTAAATGTAGCGGCTAACTGTTAGCTTCTACGGCTAATGGCTGGCAAGGTCAAACAACAGTAAATGGCCGAAGCGGCTAACTGTAACTCAGGCAAGTCCGTCTGCCAAATTCTCTGGGTGAGCTCCTCTGAGATGAACTGAGGCAAAGTGGAAAAGTCTGCTGTGGTCTGAGTCCACATTTCAGACTGTTTTTGGACATCATGGACGTGGTATCCTCCAGGCTAAAGAGGAAAAGAACCATCCAGACTGGGTAACCTGCGCATCTTAGAAGGCTCCATTAATGCTAAAAGGCACAAACAGGTTTGGAGCAACGTGTTGCCAAGGACAGACGTGTTTTTTCAAGGACATCCCTGCTTATTTCAGCAAGGCAATGAAGACACATTCAGCAGGTGTAATGACAGTGTGGCTTCAGAGTTAAAGGAAGCAGGGAATAGACTGATCTGCTGCAGTTCAGGCCTGTGTCCCATTGAAAGTGTGCATCAAAGAACAGAATCAATCAATCAATCAATCAAACTTTATTTATAAGGCACTTTTCATACATGAGATGTATCACAAAGTGCTGTACATTAAAATGAACAAGCAGATCAGAGAGGTACAGATTAAGGGGCCGTTTACATGATGCCGAAAACGGTCAATCCCGCAAACATTTTGTTGCGTTTTGGCCTTCCGTTTAGATGAGACCACGTTGCGTTTCCACCTAAAACGCAAACTTTTGAAAACGCTCCCCAGAGCGGAAAGATTTGAATCCGCTCCTCCATCCAGCCTCGTGTAAACACAGAGCAGAGAGTTTCAGGGGGAAACGCTGACGTCACCGCATGCGCAGTACTCTTTCACATGGAGGCTGCGCGCGCATACCAGGAACAACAGCAGCTTCCTCCGTCCGCCGAGTAACGTGTGAGCGTCTTACCGTGCTCAGTTTGTTATCCAGAAAAAACTATCCAGACAGATTTGTTGTCCAAAAAAGAAACTCCTGCTTCTCTGTGCGTCTATTCACCATTGTTGTTTGTGAAAGGTTTTCTTCTTCGTTCGTGTGTTGTAGCAGCGCTGCATCTCTGCAGACCTACACCGCCATCTACTGAACCGGCATGCACACTACAGAGGATTTAATTACAGGGGATTAACTCGTCTCCGAGCGTTGTCATCTAAACGCAGAAGAATTCGAAAACGCAAAGGAAGAATCTTTGCGTCTTCAAGTCAGGAGTTTCCAGGTAAACGGCCCCTAAAAACCCTTCCAGCCCATAATTAACACAGACAACCACTCACATGCAAAACTGTGTACCCCCCCCCCCCCCCCCCCCCCGACTGAATAATTAAGATTATTCAGATAGGATATTACAAGGGTAATCAAATGCTAAAAATTGATTAAGATGGAACTGTTTTAAAATCAAACAATTAATAAATAAAAAGTGGTAAAACATTAAATAGTAACTCTGAAATGAAAATAGAGTAAACCCCATAAGATGCAAATTAAAAGAGTAAAACAAAATTCAGCTAAAAGCCAGTTTAAAAAGGTAGGTCTTAAGTCTGCTCTTAAAAATATGAACAGAAGGTGCTGCTCTCAGGTCCTCAGGTAGACTGATCCACAGACGGGGGCTGTAATAATGAAAGGAAGCTTCACCGTATGTTTTAGATCTTACTTTGGAGACTATTAGAAGACCACTACCTGAAGATCTGAGGGCTCTAGTGGGCTCATATGGTAAAAGCAAATCGCATAAATAAGAGGGTCCAAGACCATTAAGAGATTTAAAAAACAATAAAAGAATGTTAAAATCTATTCTAAAAGATACCTTGGACTGTTGAGCAACTGAAGATGTACATTAAGAATTCCATCTACAAATCTGTAAAACCAGAAAAGCTCAATGAAATGAAACAACAGCCTCGGCATGAAAAAATCACCCCTTACTGTGAGAGCACATGGCTAAATTATAGTTTAGACTGAAGCTGTTTTATGAACCAGGCTGCAGAGACGTTTATGTAGGCCATAAATAACTCTGTTTCCTCAGAGGTTATCATCAAACAAATACTCGAGGAACTGCAGCTGTTCGTACTGACACTTGACCTCCTTTAATAGATCCAGAGGTTATGTTATGATCATCATGATAATCTTCATCAGTGATCCTGACTTTAGTTTTTGAGGCTTTAGGGTCATCACTGAAAGTATAAAGCTATTATCAGCTCCTATGGACCTTTAATATGATGGTTTCGACTTAGAAGCAGCTAAAACACTCCCATTTAAATGTTGAGGCAACTTGGGGGCAGAAACATCTAAATTCTGCCAATTTTACATGTTTCATCCTCAACATCATTCATCATTATGAACACCAACAACAACAAAGGCGTCAGCCAGGCTGATTCTGATCTTGTTCTAGCAGCTATAAATATTGCTACCACTTTTATACCAACATTTGCTCACAGAACACCAACAACACCGGCTACAGCAACAACAGCAACAAATGCTCATGCAGAGACGGAGCATGTTACGCGTGCATGAGCACTTGTTGACATGGAATCCACCTCGGAGCAGAACCAGACGAGCAACACGACTGGATTTTGCGTTGTCACGTAAATGCACAAGCCTATGTACAATACGATGTGTAAACAGCGATACATGTTTTGATGCCGACGCCTGGACAATACGGGGCCGCATGTTTTCAATAACTCTACATTCACTCTACTGTCTATGTTCTGCTCTGACCTTGTTACTCTAAGCCAATAGACTTAAATTGCTGATAAAAACCAAAAACAGGACATCACAATAGTCAGGTAGGTCTGTTTCAGGTAGCTACTGGCGCTGTAGAGAGGGGCACAGGTGGAAGAGTTTTATCTTGTGCATAGAAGTACTCTATGAAAAGGTATAGGAATGCATACTACACTTAAGGGCACAAAAACAAAAAAAATCACAATACGATCTCTTTAAAACACACTTTCTTGAGTGTTAGTGGTTATTAAAGAGTTAGATGGTTTGCTTGTGATCTCGTGTCCATCACTGCTTTTGTTATCTGACAAAAATGTGAACAACTGAGCTTCTTCTTTCACAGTGAGAGCCACAGTCACAATGCTTGCCGTGAAGACAGACTCAGCATTGATGTTTAACATCTGACCACAAACACTAAAACATTAACGCTATTTTGATCAATTTGTTGAACTCCTTAAATTGATCCAAACTGACTGATCAATTTTGTTCTGATGGGTGGCATAAATGTGTTTTTAAAGAGCGTTCGTCAACTATTTTCACAGAGAAACACTTATTCCAATGTCCAGCAGTTATGAAACATTATTTGTCAAGTTCACAGCCTGCAGACTTGGCGCAGCTGTTTTCAATCTGGACAAACTCCTGAAGGAAATAATTGACTCTTAAATTGTGGAATTATTTTCAGTAAAGAAAACGGGCCAGTTTAGGATGTCATAATTACATTAAAATTATTCTACAGCAGAAGGATCTTAATCTTACTCAGAATAAGATTACAACCAATATGATGAATTAATGAGGCAGGAACATGCATGCACACTGAAAACTTTCAAAAAAGAAGCAGGAAGGAGACTGTTAGAGGAGGCATGGGAGAGAGTAGGTTGATCACAGAAACATCGTGCTCTTTTATCAGCAAGTAAGAAATCCATTTCAAGGAAGTCGCTAAAACCAGAGCCACGTGCATCAGAAGGATGGTATGGAATAATACTAGAAATTTTCAGAATAGAGAAGTTAACAAACTCCCTGAGGACACAAAAGTTTTATTTATTTACAACTCCTCTGAGTGCAGATTTTGTATGGCTCACCAGATCATTGGTGCTCCTTCTTATCGCTCAAAGGTTCACACTAAAATAAGCCCACACAGTTCTCATTTTCATTGTTAATAGTTCTGAAGGAAACAACCAGCTTGTGGGAAAGTGGCAAAATTAACTGAGAGGCAACAACATAGGTGGAGAGTGGAGCATGCACTAAGTAGTTTGTTTGCAGATTAAAAGTGGACAGTTGTGGCAAAACAGAGTGTGATGTACACTCTTAGAAATGAAGATGGAGGCTGAGGGACCGTCAGGACTGAGTGGACTCACGGGTGATACAGAACGTGCACGTCCCTTCTTCTAAGCAACAAAAAACTGCAAATGTCTGACTGCAAAAATACATAAAGATTCATGTTTGATATTAAGTTGTGCCTTTTTAACTCAAATAAAAATAAAATTACAAAAAAAATCTTTTTAAATTATTTACCTTTTTGTGAATCCAAAGCTCCTATTCCACTGACAGAAAGAACCACGCTGAGTGAAACCAATCTTCACTCACTTGAGCTGGAAGTGGAAACTCCTCCTCCTTCCTCTTGTTCATGTGATTGGGAGGGTCAGAGCAGCATTTAAGTGTTTCTTGAAAATGTGGATCAGTTCATGACCCTCTGGGTTAAAACAACCACTTACATATAATACCCATATAAAAAAAATTAGCATCAGCATTAGGAGGCCTCAGGCAAACATCTAAACAAGGCCCCATTAATCTAAAATCAAACAACTGTAAGCAACATATTTAACCCTTTAACTCTCAGCTCAACTGTTTGGCAGAAGTCAATAAATCCAGAGTATTTAATGTGTTAAAAAAATGTACTTTAGATGTTTTAAGATTCAAAAACAAACTGTGAACAAATCAAACTAGATGATATTTTTTGTGTAGTATTTAAAAAGCTTAAAGTTATTATTAACACATCATTATTATTTTAAATACTTAAGTATAAATATAAATTTAATCTCTCATTCATCAAAAAAATTGTATGTGTGCAAACTCAATATCATCTATTTTAAGTAAATTTTTGCTGTTTTATTTATGAGCATTTCTGCCTTTTGTGAAGGATTTTGTCCCAAAGATTTGTGCATTTTTATTCATTCATTCATTTTCTATACCCCTTTATCCCTTTCAGGGTCAGGGGGGCTGGAGCCTATCCCAGGTGTCACTGGGCAAGAGGCGGGGTACACCCTGAACCGGTCACCAGTCAATCACAGGGCCACATAGAGAGACAGACAACCATTCACGCTCACACTCATACCTAAGGGCAATTTAAATTCACCAGTTAACCTAATGAGCATGTTTTTGATCTGTGGGAGGAAGCCGGAGTGCCCGGTGAGAACCCACTCAAGCACGGGAAGAACAAACTTCACACAGAAAGGCCCCTGTCTGGGAACTTTCTTGCTGTGAGGCATGTGCACTACCTACTGCGCCACCGAGCCGCCCCTTGTGCAGTTTTATGTCATCACATAATTAGCTGTTAGCTTTAAAGCGTTTACATCCCACACCAAGGAAATACGATACGATACGATACGATACGATACGATACGATATACTTTATGGTCCCCCATAGGGAAATTTCTTTTGGAGTCACCTGCTGCTTACAAGTCTCCACAAATATCTGGTCTTTTGTTTGTTTGGAGTTTTTTCTCTTCCCTTAAATGTAAGCAGTGTCAAACAATTATTCGATGTGTTCTATTTTTTAGAACATTAAAAATCACTGAATTTATTGATGACCTCTGCCAAACAGTTGAGCTGGTTGTTAAAGAGTTAAAGCTTCTAAGAGTGTGAGATATAGAATGAAGTAAAGGAATGAAGAGTAGATATATACAAAGGAGAAAAAAGGAAAGGTATGTCGATAATATGGCAGTTGAATAGTTCAAAACAAAGCTTGGTGGGTTGTTTAAATTAACTGCATTGCTGCGGTTTCCAGTGATAATATACCAATATTTTCATTTTTTTTAATTCATACATTGACTTCAGCAAATTTGAACATGGTACATATCCTATGCACTTGTGTAGGAACATTAAAATTGCAATAATGCCTTTTAAAATTGCTGAAATTTAATCTGAAAGAAAAAGAATTTGGACAGTACACTATCTTTACTTTATGTTCTTCACTAGCAAACATTGCTTGACACTGTATCGTCATTAAAATTTCTTGTTAATAATACAGCATTGGTGATTTGGAAAACTTTTGTAGTAACATTTCAGACAAAGATGGAAAAAGCTTTTGTGATCCTCCTGAGTAGGAAACCAGTTCAGATGTTTCAAGGACATTGCCTGTGCTGTAACTTAGCTTCATTAAGTGACCAAGATTGCGTCACAAACCAAAGTCATGTGAACTATCCGTAACTTTTGTGATGCCCATCATATCATATCATTGACTTTATTCCAGCTCTATCCTTTTCACCCACCTACCAACCACAAAACACCGCAGCTGATGGCCCGGCAGCAGCATCGTCTGTGAGTTCTCTGTGGTGGAACAAATGTACTCACTAGCTAATGTTTCCCACACAGACATAGACTGTCACTCTGTGAACCAGAATAAAAACTGTCTGTCACGGGTGTCATCATGCACCAACACAATGCTAATTGGCTCTCACTGCGCGACATCACCTGAAGAGTTCAAATTTTTCAACTTTGTCGACCAAGCGCAGGGACCTGGCTCTGCGTCCAAAGTGACCCAGAGTTCCCATCTGCAGCAACAGGGGCGCCGGTGTTACACTGAAATCTGTGACCATGTCCCCAAAGATGTGACCAAGTTGCCAAGAACACGTCTGTTGCATGGTGTGACATCTTGTGCATGCTCATGGCTGTACATTGACTCTGCATGGAGAGTGATCACCGTGGTTGCCAAATTCACATCTAATGTGAATGCAGCTTTAGATAAATATTCAGTTCAAAAAGAGGAAAATCAAATGTTTTAAAAGTATTAGCAATTAGCATTTAGTCTGGTTATGTATTTAAATTTTTTATGAGTATTTCAACTGTTACCTCTTTTCATTTTAAAGGTGTAGTCAGCGATCTTCTGATCTTCTAATCAAACGCAGTATTTGTGAAATTCACCGTATGTCTCCTCTCCATCCACAAGATGTCACCACTGACAGCATGTTGAAAAAAAAATCCAGTCTCATTATACAGCCTTGACTCAGAATTTCAGCAGGTAAATACTGGGGCTCGGACCGAGTTACCAAAACAAAGTAATCCCCCCCGCGTCCAGGGGGTGATCATACTCATGCGCAGATCAGACTGAAGGGGCAGGGGGAGTCGCGGTTTATGCGTGGCGTCTTGCAGTTAAGCGTAGAGAGAGATACAATAGTTATGTAGCAATGGCTGAAAACAGCCCAAAGAAAGAGGTCAGAGGAGTGAAAAGTGGAAAAGAAGGACTATGACCAAAAGAGCAAAGACCCGGATCAACATTGGTGTTGCTTTCCGACGGTGGAGGGAACTCCGCCAATTGAAAGACCTGAAAACGGACGCGGATGTCGCCGTACGGCTGCTGGATAGGTAAGTTAAGCAACATTAGCTTCGTGGTGCTTCACATAACAGTAGCAGCCGTCAGGCATTCATCTTATTGTATAATCCGCCAGAATGTACTGTTGTTGTGACTGGTCGAGTTGTCTGACCAGTCGGGGTTTCCTTAGCTACGTCAGCTACACAGTTTCTACGGCCGTTTCCATGACAATGCACGTCAATCAGCTTTCGGGAGGCGGGTCTAAATTCGAATATAAACAAACCCTCCACTCGTCTTCTCTCACATCGCTGACTACACCTTTAAGTACAGTAATTCATTCACTCAATTTGATTTATTTCAGATAGTTTTATTGGCATGATTATAGTGCATAACTGCAAAACAATTTCATTTAAGATAAAAACAGAAAAAATTCATTTATTTAAAATAAAAGCAAAATAATCCATAATGATATAACTTTAAGTATTGTGATATTAAAAGAAAAAAATATTAAAAAGGGTAAATATTCAGTACATACATAAGTGCTGTCAGACGATTTAAAAAATTAATCTAATTAATTACCAGATTTATAATTAATTAATCTAATTAATCACATTTTAATCTCATACCTGCTTAAAGTACCCAAATAAAGAATTTGAATTCTAGGATATTATAAAATTGTTGTACATGAATAATCAAATGAATACACTAAGAAGTGAAGATTTGTAAATCCACATTTTTATTGGTGACTAAATAAAACCAAAGTCAGGGCAACTTGTCCAGAAAATTCTAAACTCAATCAGGCAACTCAAATTACACTTTAAGTGTGTTTCATAAATCAAATTCAAAATAAGAAAAAGGTCGAGGACATCCAGCAAAACAATTAGGCCTGATGCCTTATTAAAGAATTCAGTAAATATAGATCAATAAATTCAAAAATAAAATAAGACTAAGTCTTAAATATGCCATTCCTGTTGTCACCTGGGCTTTGTTTGGTTTGACTAGAGATGCATGTGTGAAGTGACATGTGCCACTGCCATGTACGGGTCCTCCAGCTGGACAATATTAAAATGTTTGTGTGCTATGATTAATCTTGCAATTAATTTTTATAACACATTAATTTGCGGTGTAATTAATTAATCTAGTTAATGCACTAAAGTGACAGCCTTAGTATGTACTTCATAACATATAAACTATTCACTAGGGCTGAACGATTTTAGGAAAAGATTGAATTGCGATTTTTCTGGCAGATATTGCAATTCACGATTTTTTTTTCCAATCAAACTTCAGTGCAAAATTCACTTTGTTTATAGTACAGACAACAGTAAGGAAATAAATGATGAAAAACACTTAACACATTATTCACCTTCAATAGTGATGATAAATAATCTGTTTTCATTAACTTCTACTCCTAAACAGAGGCTTTGTGTTGTTGACCTGCTTACCAGCACTTTTAACATATAGATTGTCTACAAATTTGTAAAACGGTATGTGTATAATACTTGACACAACAGATCCTGAGTCAGTCAGGAGCGCTGCAAAAAATTGCTGCTTTGACGATCTGAAAACGATAAATCGTTCAGCCCTACTATTCACACTTGCAAAAGTAAAATTATTGATGTAAAATTCAAAGAAATAACAAGTTATAGTTATGAATTACAAAACAAGGACTGAATTAAAAGATTAAAGTTGTAAATTTGAGAAAAACGTGTCAAACTTGTGAATTGCTAAAACTCAATTTTAAGTTTTATCCTTTATCTAATATTTGGACTTTTTATCTTATAATTTTGACTTTACTCATACTTTTTACTTATCTTACAATTTTGATGCACCTTGTGAGTTGTAATTTCATGGTTAAAATCTGACATCCTTCACATGATTCTAATCTGATCAGGTTTCCTCACGTCTGTTTTAGTAAAGCAAAAGTCATGCCATGTCTAAACACAGACGATTGCTAAAGAATTTCCTGATTTCAGCTTGTTTATATCATATATTCATTGTGAAAATTTCCCTTAGATGTTGAAAACAATAGAAAGGTGTCAACCATTCAAATACACATGTAGGTTGATACAGGTTTCCGATGTGTGCAGGTTCACTGGTCCTTGAGGAAGTCCTCTCCAAAGGTCAACATCTGCCTCAGTGCAGCCAGAATCAGAGCGTCCACATAGTCATCAGGTCTCGTTTCTGGGTAGTAGTTCTTCACCAGGAAGATGCAGTTTGGTTGAATACCCAGCAGCGCACTGAACTTTTCCAGCTTTGAAAAAAAAACAACAAAAAAAATTAAACAGTGACTTCAAAATGAGAGATAATATGCCCTCAAACAATGATCTGTTTAACCATGACATATACCTGCTTCTTTGTGTAGTCACTCTTATAGGCATTTCTGATGTCATTTTTCACCTCATCACAAGACAAATCAACCTTTGTGAGGATGGCCAGTTGGGGGATTCCTGCAGAAGAAGAGCATTTTTACTTCTTTACATTACAGTGGAGTTCTTTTCTAGCTATCTATTAGTGTCAGTGCTTGTTTGACTTTAATCTCATCACTTTATTTTAACACCGTTCATCCTGTTCTGTCCATTTCAACTTTAGTAGCATCTTATCTGTAAGTTTAATGTTTTAACTTTTCTCATCACTTTGAATTTGTATTTTTAAGATAATAATTGTTTAACTTTATCTTTCTCTTGTCTGACCCCAATACCTTTCCATATATCCAAACATAAAACATGTTTTAGAACACAGAATGATGACCACTAAGTTTTCTGCTCTTACCCATGTCACTTGCTTCAAGTCTGATCTCTCTCAGCTTCCTAATGACCTCTTCGTCAACAACGGAGACTTTATCAGTGGGAATGACGAAGACCAGGACGTGAACTTTGTCATTCAGAGTGGGTGATGGGTTGTAATTCTCAGTATTCCTCTGTAGTGGCAGCGGAGTAAACTACAGGAAAAAAAGATTTTAAATTTTTTTAAAAAACAGTCGAATGTCTCAGTGATGAGACTTACATTTTTACTCAATGTGGGACTAAAACAAATTAATTCATGTTCCAAAATACCTTGTATCCTTCCTTCACGTGTCCTCTAAGAACCAGTTTGATGTCCTCTGTACAAACACCCCAGTCCTTCTCCACGCCTCTGATGTCGTTCAAAACAAAACCATAACTGTCTTTTTCACCCTTTCTGATTATGTACGTCTTGCACTGTAAAGGGAAAAAGAGAGGCTTGTGTTTGGTTGCTTTGTCTGGCTTGGTTTGGTTTAATATTTGTGCAATTTTCATTCTCCTAAGTTAACATTCAATGTTCAGGCCAAAGCCTGTCAAGTGTTTTGTGTAGTTGCAGCACTCCATTAGCTGAGGTCGAAGTCTTGGTTGCTGCCATCCAGCCTGTTGTTGCCCTTTGTAACTAAACTTTGAGAAACACCATTGTAGAGCTCAGAGCAGCATCGTGTTACTATGTACAGCACTGACCATTAGTAATGCTAATGTTTGCCAAACTCTGTTAGCTAGCTTACTGTGTTGACTGTGACTCACTGGTTTGAAGATATGTTGCACTGATTGTAAAACTCTGGGTGGATGCTGGTACCAGTGTTCAATACAATTGTTTTAGCCAATACTGAAGCCAGTGTTCTTCTAATGACTGTTTTTCTGGTAATTTACCAACAATACACATTTTCCTCTCATGTCTGACTGTAAAAACGAATCACAGTTTATCCAACAGGTTATTTTCACTCCCCTAAAAGAGTCTTTTCGAAATCAGCTGGAAGGTGTGCCAGATATCAGCATCCCATTGATATGCTACAACAAATAAACATCTTTAAGCTGATATCTGTCCACTCAACATCAATTTCCCAGATGCTGACATTTGTAAAAGGATAGATATCTAATAATGATGCTAAAACTGATTCTGATGTTCATCCATACTTTGGACCAAACCTGTTAGTGTGACATCTCCCTCCTTGTGGTTTTGTTTCAGCTCTCCTCTGATAAATTTTCTCTTTCTTGTGCGTGCCTGCCATCTCACCAGCCACGGTGTCTTTGCATGGCTACAATCTGCTGCCATGATTACCAGAAAGTCCTGGCATGACAGCCCCTATATAGGCTCTGCTCCGCAGTTGCCACCAAACTCCGTGCAATTTGCAATCATTTTGAGTGAGAGAGAGAGAGAGAAGAGAAATTGGCCAGATATAATACACGGGTCTCACTGGCATTAAATAGCACCGCTCTACTGCTTCTGGCAATTACCGCATGTCTTTGTGGATTAGGTGGTATTTGCAATGAGCCTTTGGATAGGAAGGTGGCAATTTTGCGCTGAATTTATAAATATTCCCTGATTTACATGCATGAACATCGGACCGGCACAGTAAGGAGGGGCAGTGCAGTTTGGGTTCAGCTTGTGTGCACTTCACCCTTTGCGTATGCTTTGTGGATTGTTATTTTTTTTTCGTTATTGGCACAGGTTTAGCAATCGCAAAAGCAGTGCAATCCTTTTGAGGATCTGGCCTTCTGAGTAATGTTTTCAGCTCCTTGTTTAATTCATGCCACAAAGAATGAAGGCAGATCTGGGGGCAAAAACTGGGCCGCCCTGCATGAGATGTACCTAACAATGTGTTCAGTGAAAGCATCTTAATCACAGTCAGTCTCACCCTTAAAATGAAGCTTTGTTCAGAGGCTGCATCCACTGGAGCTCGAGCAGCATTTCTTCCCTGTAAAACGCTGTCAACAGAGTTGATGAAACTGGATTTTCCAGCACCGACGGGTCCATGAAGCAGAATCCTGAGATGTCTCACATCTCTGTGTCTAGGTTGGTAAGATTTCACAAAGCTGAGGATTTCATCGTTGTTCCTGTTTACAGAAATGAAACTCCTTTAACTTAATTAGGCCAATCTGGGATTTCATTATTCACATGCAAATGTTCTTTGCTTCAACACACCAGGAAACAAAAAAGAAACAGCTGAACAAACACTAAGAGTGCACTCACACAATTTTATATGTTAAATGTTTAGAGGAGCGTTCCATTTAGAAGCTTGTAACTACTCTGATAAGGTGGAAAAGTCACTTATTATTGCACAGTGTGGAGCTGGTCCTAGTGTGAGTCACTACTGAAGTAATGCTTAGTCATACTCACTCAGGCAGGGGCCTCCATTCAGTCTTAAACCATGAAAAGACTGCATATGCCGACAAAGAAAAAGACAAATTAAGTTAGACAAACACGCAAATATCGAGTCATATATCATAAATTATCGATCTCATCTGGCCTGGCCCCCAGGACCCACCACCACTACATGCATAAGAAACTGGGACCCAATTGGAGCAGAGATGATGTAATTAAGAAGGTAAACCTCGGCGTTAGCATTGTGCTGATTCTCTTGACAAAAGGCCAGAGAGATTTACAACACTTTGGATCACTGTGGAAAATTTCATGTTACCTCAGCATCATGAATCTGCAGGAATGAGCACAACTTTCATCATTTTTAAGCTTTAACAAAATGACAGTAATGAGATGTGGGGCAGTGTCAGTTGAATTTTTTTTTTGTAAAAGAAAATGTTCATATTCATCATCATGTTTTAATCATGTACCATGTTTCAGGCATTTCTCCAAAAAGCTGCTCTTAAATCCCAAAGTATTTGGGATTTTTTTTTTTTGATGATGAGAACATTTTAAAATGCCTTGAGTGCTGCCCAGGTTTCATCTTCACACTTTAATCATTTATACGGTACATCAGTTTTTCAATATTAACATATTTTTGACAATAAAAGTGTGATTGATCAATACTTACAAACCCCCATTGCTGCAAATGACAGCTACGTATCTGTAAATGGATAAAAAAGATATTTTTAAAAGTTAATTGTTGATGTTGATTTACAACTTTGATGCAAATTTAAAGTTTCTACACAGCAGGTATCATTTATGGGCAAAAAAGGGTTCCTCTGAAGACTTTTATTCTTATTCAAACAGAAAAAATAACTGTGTATGTTAGAGTTGCCAGATATTACTATCAAACAGAGCATTGTAAAAATCTTGAAACAAAAACAGGACTAGGCACACATCGAGGCATCGTGTGCTTTCACCAGAGAATAAAAACTCTGCTTTGTCTCTGTAACTTAACCAGATAATCATTTCAGAATTATGAGTTACATAAAACTCTGTTTCAATCTTTTTTAAAGAAACACTGATGTCCTGAAGACCATTTCAAGAGCATCAGAACAGATGTGTAGTTTGATTCATTTAGAAAACAACCATAACATTTAATATTTAATATAACATTTAATTTAACACTTTAAAAAAAAAAAAAAAAAAACAGCTGATTGTAACTGCTTAATTTTAAAGCCATACAGTTGCATGAAATGTATGTGAACCCTTTGGGATTACTTGGATTTCTGCTTAAATTGGTCATAAAATATGTTCTGATCTTCATCTAAGTCACAACACAAGACGAACAAAGTCTGCTTGAACTAATACCGCACAAAAATGTATACATTTTCATGTTTTTATCTGACACAATATGTAAACAGTCACAGTGCAGGGTGGAAAGGTGTGAACTCCGAGGCTAATTACTTCTCCAAGAGCTAATTGGAGCCAGGAATCAGCCAACCTGGGGTCTAATTAATGTGATTAGATAGGATGTGTTGGTTAAAGCTTCCCTGTCCTATAAAAAACACACACCAGTTGTGAGTTTGCTGTTCTCAAGAGGTCTTTCCTGATGTGAACCATGCCTCGCATAGAAGAGCTCTCAGAAGATCTATGTTCAAGAATTGTTGACTTGCATGAAGCTGGAAAGGGTTACAAAAGTATCTCTAAAAGCCCTGATGTACATGTGTCCACGGTAAGACAGACTGTCTACAAATGGAGAAAGTTCAGCACTGTTGCTGCTCTGCCAAGGTGTGGTCGTCCTGTAAAGATGACTGTGAGAGCACAGTGCAGAATGCTCAATGAGGTGAAGAAGAATCCTAGAATGTCAGATGAAGACTTACAGAAATCCCTGGCACATGCTAACATTATTGTTGACAAATCTACAATAGGTAAAACAAGAATGGAGTCCATGGAGGAAGCTATTGCTGTCCATAAAAAGCATTGCTGCATGTTTGAAGTTTGCAAAAGAGCACCTGGATGAAACCAAAATTGATTTGTTTGAAAGGAACACACAACACTATGTGCGGAGAAAAAAGGCACAGCACACCAACATCAAGACTTCATCCCTGCTGTGAAATATGGTGGAGGGGGCATTATGGTTTGGGGCTGCTTTGCTGCCTCAGGGTCTTGGCAGATTGCTGCCATTGATGGAAAAATTAATTCCCAAGTTTATCAAGACATTTTGCATAAAAAACTTAAGACCACCTGTCTGCCAAATGAAGCTCAACAGAGGATGCAACAGGACAATGACCCAAAGCATAGAAGTAAATCAACAATGGAATGGCTTCAACAGAAGAAAATACGGCTTCTGGAGTGGCCCAGTCAGCGTCCTGACCCCAAAGCGATTGAGATGCTGTGGCATGACCTCAAAAGAGCGATTCACACCAGAAATCCCAGGAATATGGCTGAAATGAAACAGGTTTGTACAGAAGAATGGTCCAAAATTCCCTCTGACTGTTATGCAGGTCCGATCTACAACTACAGGAAATGTTTGGTTGAGGTTATTGCTGCCAAAGGAGGTTCAACCAGTTATTAAATCCAAAGGTTCACATACTTTTTCCACCCTGCACCGTGACTGTTTACAAAGTGTGTCAAAAAACGTGAAAACTTATAATTTTTTGTGCAGTATTAGTTTAAGCAGACTGTGTTTGTCTTGTGTTGTGACTTAGATGACGATCAGAACATATTTTATGACCAATTTAAGCAGAAATCCAAGTAATCCCAAAGGGTTCACATACTTTTTCCTGCAACTGTAATTCTTTTAAAATCGTACTGTGAATCTGCCAAGTGTTTCCTAGTACCTTTAAAGCACCAAAAAATTGGACAAGTTGTTTCTCACACAATATAAATGAAAAAAAAGCTTATATGAAAGTTAAATGTAGATTACTTGGACCTCACACAGCACTTTTTCAACAGTGGTGTGGGAATAATTATGGGATGGAGTTGGTGCCCATGGGAGTGGCTATCATGCTTATTTTAGGGTTTATTAAAGAACTATAAAAAATGACTGTATTTGACCCCTGATCATTTTTTTTTAGTTCTTGTTAGTTTGTTAGCAATTGTTCTTTTAAAAACATGACGGTTCAGAAACTCAACAACGGCACAATCTGAGATACAGTTTATCTTTTGAAATGAAACATTAAAACCTTCTTTGTATTTGTTCATCGCAAACATTAATTCAGGCGGGGTAAATTATTCTGGAGCTAAAAATGCTAAAATGCTGACTTCCACATTTTAGGTTTCATTCCTGCACCACTGTACAAATTGTTGTCTTTAATACATGAATCCATATTTATCTCTTCAACAATCAACCAAAGCTGACATGGCAGGTTGACAGCTCAACATTTAGTCTATATTTAATCAGCCTGTAGACCAGGGGTGGGAAACCTTGCCATCAGCTCTCTGTACTCAGGGACAGAAGAGCAAAAGGACGTGTTCTTTGACATGCATTAAACTTTAATTAAATGATGCTATGTTCTTATGCTTTGGCTTCATCTGCAAACAATGTGCGTTTTTTTAATTAAAGATAATTTCTTGGTTTTTACATTATCAGCTTTACATCTTGTGTGCTCAAAGCTTATTTTACATTGTTTGTCATTTAATGAAAAAATGTTTTCCAATCCTTTATTATTATTTTATTTAACTTTTATTTAACCAGATAGGAAAAACCCATTGAGATCAGGATCTCATTTACAAGGGTGACCTGGCCAAGAGGTCATCAGTACACGTCATAATCAAAATAAGATCATTATAAAAGTTTAAGGCAATAAATAACAAATCACAAAAATAAATATGGCAAGGCATTCACTAAATAAGTTTTAGGGATGTAACAATTTAAATATAGATAGCACGGGTATTGCTCATAGGATTGAAAAAATTCACAGTGAAAGTGCCGTAGTTTAATGAGCAATAACAAATTAAAGCTATGGTCTACGATTTGGAAGCTTTGTACATATTAATAACACGGTTTATAAGGCTGTTATGGTCCTATGGTCCTATCTACACAGTATAAAGACCAAAAAGAACGAAAAAAATCCATTCAGTATATCCGCTGAAAAGCTGCATACTAGCTGACCAATCAAGACTAAGAACCTGCAACTATTAATTGGTCCGTGAGTTAGTCCATGAGTCCATCCAATCCTCGTCTCCCTCACTACGCAGTACGCAGCGTCATGCCCATGGTCCCGCCTCCTCCCCTCTACCTCTGGTGAGCATCTAGCAGCATTAGCTACTGAACTATCATGGAGCCGGAAAAGCCTAGCGCCGAACCCGGGAATCCGCCTCCCTCTCCCGCGGGGCCCAACGGAGCTCTGCCCGCAGGTTGAGGCCTGTTAGCTGGCTAACGGCTAACGAATAGCCTCAGCCGGCCGTCAGACCTTCAGCATCGGCCGTTTCGCCCCTGGTTGATCAGGTAATGGCTTTGTTTACTACAGTGGGAGATGTCTGCTGAATAACTCTGGTTAGTTTGTGCCTGCACAGGCTAATAACTTGTAGTGGAGCGGGTTAGCCTGTTAGCCGCTAATCGTTAGCACTGTAAGCTGAGCTGGGGAGGACAGGCTGAGAAAGATAAATCCTCCCCCACACTCGGCTCCGCTCTGGCGGCGCCAAACCTGCATTGCCGCCGGTCCAGTTGAAATGGCTACTGCTGTGTGTTATAAGGGAGATGTCTGTCGTGTTTGATACCTTCAGTTGAGTTGAGCTGTTTTTGATTGAGTTTGCTGCTGATATATTATGCTAGTCGCTTGTAGCTCAGTCCGAGGGGGCTAATATGAGGCGTCACGAGCTGGGGGCGGGATCTTGGAACACGGAGGGGAGAGGTGAGGGAAGGAGGGGCAGGCTGCGGTTTCAAATCGTAGACCACAGCTTTAAAGACACAAGCATTGCTCATAGGATAGATATATATATATATATATATATATATATAGATATATATATATATATATATATATATATATATATATATATATATATATATATATATATATATATATTTATGTATGTATGTATTTGTATTTTACTCCTGACCAGTTAATCCTTTACTTTAACCCTTTAAGGCCCAAGACCATAGATTATAGCCAGAAAATTCTAATTTTTTGAAGATCCATAAAAATCAAAATGTCAATAAAATTCAACATATACATTTTTCATATCTTATTTTATACATTAGGTGTTTTTGGCAACGGATAATCCATTTGAGGACATTTTTGTCATTTGTCTGATTGTATTCAGATGTTTTTTTTTTTGTAATTTGTTGACCATATTGAGTAGATGGAGGTATTATAAAAGTATATATCAAATATGATACAATTGGCTTTATAGGGTTAAGATGAGGGGGCTTTTTTCCTGTGATCATGAACTGACTTATTATTAAAGCAAATTCAGCTCTGTTAACAGAATGTTATAAGATTAATGAGTTAAGATATTGAGGAACAATTTAAAAAATCTCTATTATTTGTGAAAAAGTAGTACATACAGATAGATGACTGCCCTGTTGAGCTTCCATATCAATCCCTCTTTTTAAGACAAAAGCTGCAGTTTTCTCCAAGCAAACAAAATCTGAACTTACTGCAGCTCACTAATGGACTTACATCCCTGGTTAGAGAAAGATGTTTAAAAAGCAAAGTAGGTTAAAAGCTCTGTCAGTTATAAAATATATCCTGTAGATAGGTGAGAAATACTTTAAATTTATAAACATGATCATAAACAGATAAAAGCCGAGTGATAGATCTTTAAATAATCCCATCCTTACCTTGTTTTTGTCGTCCTGGTGCAGTGACTGGCTGTGAGCTGGGTGGACTGTTTTTATAGCCACTTTACTGTCTATTTTGTTCTTCAGTTTTGGTTTCTTGCAAACCACAGGGGTATAAAAAGAGCTGGTTCATACTGATAACTAACCATCCGTATCATAACAGTCTCATATCAACTCTGTGCACCCGCAGGTTTAAACCCTGCAGTGAACAAAGTTTCAGAGAGGTAAGAAAAAGCTGTAAAGTAAACATGCTTCAAGATTTTAATTCTTTATTTTTATTAATCAAAAAACAAAAAATGAAGGAAATGAAAAAAATAAAGAAATACTTTGTATATGATAACTCCTGTCAATCACACTGACACTTAAAAAAGTTTAAAAAAGACAGATTCATTCATCAGGATTATATAATTTTTACCATAATTCTTGTTTTCCTCTTTATTCATAGCAATGAATAAAACAGAGAAATGGAGCCACATGTCAGGCATCAAAACAGCAAACAGTCCATGACAAACAAAACCATTTTATTTCACCCGCAGACAAAAAGCTGATTACAAGAGGACAGCACTGGTTTAAAAGTTCATATTTCCATCTTATTTTCCTGATTTGCTTTGTTTTTGGTTACATCTTACACACGTACAATCCTGCCATATTTCAATTAGAAAAGTGCAATTTGTTTCTCTCTGATTAATATAACCTTGAACAACCAAGTTGGCAAATAAGCTGCAAAAATCATTATCTGTGCCAGGCAGAGCTGGTTTCAGTTTAGCCGCCTGTATACGTAGACAAGCTGGTTGCAGTTTGGACAGCGATGCTCGACGTCTTTGCAGGGATCGATGCAGAACGGGATACAGCAGCAGAGGAAACATCTGGAAGAAGAAATGATGAATTACAGACTGGATTTTGTCTCTTATGTTTCAAAAGCTCTGGCTTATTGCTCACTGGAGTTTTTACCCAAATAAGCCGAGGCCGACGCAGCTGAGCCAGGTCAAGAGGCCAGGGACGTATTCTGTTTTGGTGACCACGTTCTGGCGACAGTGTGGACACATGGCCTGTCCTGGAGCGTCACGTAACGTTGGTGTCACGACCACGTGAGTCACTAAAGAGCAAATATACACAAAAGAGAAAAAAATTAGGCTCAACATAATTCGAGCTTGGTGTCATGGCTCCAACTTCATCACACCTTACAGATGTTATGGACAAACTAAGAGAGATGATAAAGTACCATCAGAGGGACTGCTAAATATTTTAGGCCCCATGTTCAGATCTCACTGGGGCCCCATCACTACATCCCAAAGTAACATCACACAATAGCCTGAGGCCCATCGACACAAATGTGAAGCTTCAAAAAGGTCTTTAACGCTGATAAGATGAAGTAAAAAGAAGGGAAGTTGCATTTTTGATCATCATGCAGGTGAAACTGAGGGTCAGTTCAAACTTATGTATTTGTTTAAGTTTCCCTAAACTCTGGCACAGATTCACTGTTATGCTGCGTTCACACCGCACGCTACTTGTACTACCTCGGCGATCACTCTCCATGCAAAGTCAATGTACAGCCACGATGGGGCGGGGCTGACCCTCCCGCCACGCGACAGCTGTTTTTTCACAAAGTGAAATGTCAAAGTAAAAAAAGTTGATCTATTCAGACGATGTCGTGTGTGGCTGAATCAGCAGTGTGTGCATGTGTGACGGTGCCCGTGACAGTTTTTCATCCGGACTACAGAGGAACAATTTATGTCCGTGTGGGAAACATTGTCAGTGAGGACATTAGTTCCACCTAGACGGACCGCAGAGAACTCACAGATAATGCTGCTGCAGGGCATCAGCTGCAGTGTTTTGTGGTTGATACGTGAGTGAAAAGGATACAGCTGGAATAATGTCCGCTTATACATCCTATTATATGATATATCATGTGATAGCGGTGAATCTCAAGCGGACGTGACGTCACCGAGCAATGGCCGACGGCAACGGTGACCCAAATTAGGTATTTATGGACACATGACGTTACGTCAGTGGGCAACACGATTTTGGTCGCTGGGTCGCTTGCGGTGTGAACGCAGCATTAGCCTTCATATGTACCTTCAGCCTTCATATGTACCTTCATATACAAAGTTTGCCTTGTTCTGAACCTGTTTCACTGTCATTTTATTTGGCCTCACTGTTGTTGAGGAGAGTTTGAAACATCTGTAGTTAATGTAGACTCTCAGCTTCAGCCTGACGTTTTGTAAATATGAATAAATAAAGAGATACTAAAAACATTTTTAAAAAATCCTGACTGCAGTGACTGAACAGGACCAGCAGAGAGAGCCAAATGCTTGGTCAAAATAAAGATTGCATTTCCTTATACATGATATGACTGCTAATGCCTGGCAGAGAGAGATAGAAAGACAGCTGGTAGGATGGACAGACAGAAAAACAGACGTTTGGATCAAAAGATAGATCCTGTGTCAGTTTGGAGAGTCTGCCACAGCTCATGACAGAATACTGCATTTACATCACATTCAAATGAACAAGATAAAGCATTTATGTGCAAAAAAGTGTTCAATTATGTATTTTATGTATTAGTTTATTGATTCTTTAGATGGTGTTAAATTATCTTTGATTATAACAAAAAACTCAATGTTTATTGTTCTTTACTATGTAATCTTTAACCCCTTATCCAACTGTGGCAACTCATCAGGAAAGTTAAACATTTGATAGATTGATAGATAGATAGATAGATAGATAGATAGATAGATAGATAGATAGATAGATAGATAGATAGATAGATAGATAGATAGACAGATAGACAGATAGATAGATAGATAGATAGATAGATAGATAGATAGATAGATAGATAGATAGGTTGCACATCTTTGCATTTTTGACAGAATAAATGTAGAAACTGAATTTTGAAAACCACTCTTGATCATAACTGTGCATCACTCAGTGAAAGAGCTTCATCTTTTTTGGACATGTTTATCATGATTTATTGTATGAGTTACTGTTTTGTTTTTAAATGTCTTATCTACCTAGAGCAGCCTTTGAGTACAGATTGATATTTTTGTTGACACTGCAGACTTCTTGTAAACACATTGGGTTGACCTATATTGGCTGCAGTGACTCACAAAGACCAGCAGAGGGAGCCAAGAGCAAATCAAACCTAAAATAATTAAGGACCTGTTAACGAGTATCATCCTACAGTGAGTGAAATCGTGCTTTTAGGGTTTTATAAATGATGTTGGTTTGATGTAGATCAAATTTTTCATAGATAAACTAAAGTAACAAAAACAGAAACTCTGAAAAACATCACTTTAAAATAAAGTATTGTCAAAGAAATGTCTACATGCGAGAGGCCTACCCTTCATATGAGCTGTTTCAGTATTTTCATACTTTATGAGTTTATGAGGGGAAGAAGCAGATCTGTAAAGAGCCTCTGTCACAGTCAGTGCTCATCAGGTGAGGGCAAACACACAATGAACAAAAGCTTTTTGTCGAGCTCAGAGGACACAGACGGGCCATTCATCTGAAGATTACTCTGCTGAGAGAGGGTTTCTCCAACTGACTTTTAGACTCAGCAGAGAATCATACTCTTTTTTAAAGCTGAAATAAAATTCTGTTTTATTTCATGATGTACTCATGAAGATGTGCATTAAAAAGTAAGTTTGTAAATGTGTGTGCATGTCGTTTTAAGAGGAAGTCAAACAATGAATGATGGTTGAATGCAGCAGGTGAGCGTCCTCACCTGTCGTTGTTGCAGGAGCAGCTTGAGCAGGAGGAAACGGATCACCTGGAGGACAAAACACTCTGTTAGCCAAAGTAACACAGAACAGTAAGATCAGTATTTACACACATCAGTCTCATACAATGCTTTAAAACAGTGATTTCCAACTGGTGGATTGTGACCCAAACGTTGGTTGTGAGTCAACCATTTTTCCATTTGAATGGAGATTTTTCTGCAGTGGAGTCCCGTCTCTACACTCCTCAACAGTAGTTGGCTATAAATACACTGTAATGTTAACTGACACCTCTTTGGAACAAATATTCAGGAGCAGGAACTTTTATTGTATGTTTGTCAGGTCTGTTTAAAAAAGGCATTTTGGCTGTCATTAAACCTTATTTATGTCGGCATACTGTGACATCATGCTCTAACTGTTTAATCTCCTCATTAAAGGTGCTATGAGGAGAATCTATCACTGGTGAAATAAAGACTCTGCTACCCATGAACATGTGCGGCGACTGTCGTAATGCTGCGTTCCAGTAACCTCGGAACTGGGAGTGACATCATCTCCGACTTACCGGTGTTCCAGTTGAAGTCAGAAAAAAACATGCCGATCTACCAGGCTATTGTTAGCTGTTGTTAGCACGCCCTGTGTTGTTGTATGAAGAATGTGATTATCACTATGGCAGCATTTTTGTAAATATAAATCTAACAATACTATGTATACAGCTGATCTAGAGCGACACAACCCAGTCAGAAGTGCAAATAAATTGATTATTACAGGAGCTAAATAACTGTTCACACTGGGGGCATCCATCTTCGATTGTCAACTCGGGGGTGGCGAGGTTTCACCAAGTTCCCAGTAGGAAATTCTGACTTCAGGGGACGTTCCAGTTGCAGTTTCCTACTTGGAATGAGAAATTCCTACTTCTGACTACAACTGGAATGCACCAAAAGACGTGACTGAAGTCAAAGCGTGTGTTTGTTGTGATGCTAATGAATGCAGCTCGGACATTCCTCAGAACTCTGCATTGCTTTACAACTTCTTTTTTCAACAACTTACAGGATGCAAAGCGACGAGGTAATGTATCTCTTTCTAGTTATGTAGCGGTAGTTTTTGATGTGTGACAACAAGCAATTTTTGGAAAACCGAATGTGTCCGAATAATATAAATTTGGGGGTGCTGGTTTGGCGTAGTGGTTAGCACCCCATGTACATGCTTCTGCCGGTCCAGGTTCGAATCCCGCCTGTGACCAGCTTGCAGAGTGTCTTCCCCTGCTCTCTCTCCCCCTTTCACAAGCCTATCCACTGTCTCTCTCCTATCAATAAAGGCACAAAATGCCCAAAAAATATACTTCAAAAAATAAATAATATAAATTTGTTCTAGTTTTAATTGTCTTGTTCCCAAAGTTGAGTATCCAGTCCAGTCCAGCCCTGTCCGACCCGACCACGAAGCTAAGGAATAGCATTTATAGATAACCTATTTTGATGCTATAAAACTCATCTTGAAGTGTGTATTTCGATCAGATCATATATCTAAAAATGAGACTTTTTTGTAATTACTTTGAAACTCCTCACGGTCTCTTTATAAATGTAAGAGGTTGAACATTTTCCTTCAAGTGTTGTAATTTGTCAGTCAGGGGTGATGGTGGGTCCTGAAGCCAGACCAGTTAAGAACCGCTGTTTTTAAGGCCTGATGGGGAGTTTGCTGTCTCAGCGACCCAGACTTACAAAAGCAAATTAAAAAGTCTAAATCTCATCGTAAAAATTACAATGATCACTAAAATTATCTGTGGCTAAACACTGACTTAGGTCTGAGAACAGGGGTGGGCAACTACGATCACCAAGAGGGCCACATGGATTTGTTTTTCGGTGCCTGAGGGCTGCACTGTTACATATTGTCAGGCACTCCCAAAGAGCTTCAAAAAAGGATGATACCAACATTAACATTTTTAATTGAAACACAATGAAAAATCCTTGATTTAATGAAACACAGCTAAAGTCACTTAAGGTTTTTTTCTAACTAAATAAAAAAAATCAACAGTCACCTGCATTTATCATTCTTTCCAAATATAGTTTTACTAATACTTTGTTTTATTTTAATGCCTCATAAAAGATATTTAGAGATACAATCAAACAAACGTAAGTTTTTAATGGCTTGTAAAAAGCAAAGCATGTACTAGCAATCTAAGTTTATTTTACCACCTATCCTAATTCATGCATTATATGGTACTTCCTGTTTCTTCTGGAACAATTGTTTCTGGAACAATAGGAGCTTTAGCTTCTATTGTTTTGAAACAGGAACAAGACAAACAAGGTCAACAAAAGAAAAAGCACAACTGGAAAATTACAAATCTGCCATAACGGACCACTGCAAAACAGAAAACCATCTTATGGACTGGGACAAGGCCAGAGTCATCCGCACTGAGGACAATAAACATTAGCATTGGATAAGGGAAGCCATCGAGATCAGGCAACTAGGCCCAGGGACGATGAATTGGACGAGGGGGCTTATATGCTCTCACACACCTGGAGCAGCGTCCTGCAGAGGCGAACGGACAGTGGGAGGCGTGACCCTTCTGTCAGAAAATATGACAGGAGGGTCACACCTCCGTAACACCAGCTGATTGAACACGTCACACCTATCATCTGGTGACACTTCTGAGGAAAGCGGAAGTTTTCGCCGAAACATGTCAAGGTAGTTAAAAAACCGACATGTCTGAGTTAAATGAAAGAGAACTATATCTATGGAACTTAAAGACATAATGAACGCCATACAACTAGTGATATAACTGGTTTGCATCGCAGGCGATCCTTGATTACTTTGAAGACAAGGTTTGATCCAGGAGATTTACTTCTGAGCTCTCTATTTCTATGAAATTCATCCACAAACCAGTTCAGTAAATACCTCTTAGTTTTTTAAGTAAAAACAATAAAGAATGAAAGAATCAGAATCACATCTGCAGTCAAAGGAAAAGAGATTTAGCTGGAACAGACCTCCACTTCTTATTTAGTTCCTGCTTTTCAAGTCAAGTACTTCCTTGGCTGACATTTAGTTTTTCCCAGAGCCTTTGTCAAACTATTTTAAACAGACTTCATGGTCTTTATCCACTTTGTGTGACCGCCTCTTTACTTGGTTTAACCTGTTTATCTACGTCTTACTGTGGTGCTTTATTTTTGTGATTGTGTCTTTTAATTTCATCCATGAACATTTGATACTCCTGTGCTCAGAGAGAGCAAACCTCTGCCAGCACATTTCTGACATAGTTAGCTGAGTTAACCCTTTATCTCTCAGCTCAACTATTTGGCAGAGGTCATCAAATTCAGAAATATTTAATGTGTTAAATAAACATAACACGTCATTGTTTGTTTCTGTCAATGATTTGTGATACAGAAAAAACTGCAAACAAACCAAAAGAAGTGACATTTCATTTTTGGGATTTAAAGATTTAAAAAGCTACAGCTTCTATTATTATTACCATTATTATTACTTTAAACATTTAGCTTAAAACTTTTAATCATATGATGATATATATATATATATATACACACATATAAAGTCTGTTATTCATCACTTTTTTGTGTTTGTCAAACTCAATATCAATTTTTTTAAAGTAATTTTTGCATTTTTTGCAGACATTACTGCCCTTTCTAACTGAGTTTGTCCCAAGTGTTGTGCTTTTTTATGTCATTACATAATTTACTGTTGAGTTTCAAAACCTTTCAATCCAACAGTAAGAAAATTTCTGGGGTTTTTTCCGTTTGTCTGTAGTTTCTTTGTTTCCTGAAATGTTACTGGAACCAAACAATGATTTGATTTGTTCTGTTTTTTAAAACATGAAATTTTCATGAATTTGATAATAACCTCTGCCAAACAGTTGAGTTGGCAGTTAAAGGGTTAAGTCGCCTACACACCAAACGCGACTTTGAGACCTGGGCAACCGCTCTTTATGTAAAGTCGATGCACAGCCACGATGGGGCGGAGCTAACTCTCCTGCAGAAAGAATGACGCACTCTGGGCGACCACAACGCTTATCGCTTGGTCGCCAAGGTTGAAAAATTTGAACTCATCAGGCAATATCGCGTGTGGCTGTGTAGCAGCAGCCAATCAGCATTGTGTGCATGTGTGACAGTATCCGTGACAGACTGTTTTTATTCTGGTTTGCAGAATGACAATCCATATCATATGGGAAACATTAGTCAGTGAGGACATTAGTCTCGCCTAGGCAGGACTGCAGAGAACTGAGATGCTGCTGCAGGTTCATCAGCTGCAGTGTTTTGTGGTTGGTAGGTGAGTGAATAGGATACAGTTGGAATAATGCCAGCTAATACATACTAATACATGATATATGATATGAATGTGGAGAAACTACAGCGGGCGTGACATCACAGAACAATGTCAACAGTGACCAAAATGAGGCATTTATGTCAGTCGCCAAGTCACATTTGGTGTGAATGCAGTTTCATTCTGTGAAACTTCCCTGTTGTGCAATATAGACAAAACCTCTGAAAGGTTCCTGGATCCGCATCAGGATTTAGATCCCTATACCACAATGTACTCCCTTCTGCTTTGTACCATGACTTACACTTCCTGAAAATGTAATCAAAAAATGTAAGAACTTTTTGAGTATAGTTTCCACAGACAGACGGACAACAGGACAAACTCCGGCAAAACACAACTCATTTGGTGAAGGTGATAAATTATTACAGTTATCATTATTCATCCACCCATCCATAATACTCTCTGGGGTGGAGGGCTGGATCTTGTCCCTGCTATAGTTGGGTCAAAGGTGGGATTCATTCTGGTCTGTTCACCACCCAGTCACAGGGCCAACATGTAGAGACAGACATGCACACTCACCTGAGTGTAGTGTAAAGTCACAAATTGACCTCATGAGTATGTTTTTGGTCTGTAGGAGGAAACTGGAGAACTTATAATAAAACCGTGAATGCACATGAAAAACATGTGAACTCCACACAGAAGGGCCCAGAACAACTCAGGGAGTTAATCCGGCAACCTTCTCGCTATGAGGCAAGGCACGACTTTACGTACCAATTCACATGCCACTGATGCAGCAGGGGGAGACACTTGGGGTGAAATGTCTTGCCCAAGGACACATCAGCATGTGACAACCAGAGCTGGGCTCTAACCTGCAACCACCGCCACCAACACCCCGAACATCTGTGAGCAAGGCAACTCAAAAAGTTCTCAATAGACTTTGAGAAACTTTTCAGGGAATGATGATAGGAGATCAGATTTTGGTGGTGATGGGAGTCCAGATGCAGATCCAGGATTATTTTAAATGACTCCTTAAACATTTCAGGACAGGGCAGTTTTCCACATTTTCAAGGAAAACTGCCCTGTCAGTAATTCTGAGTATTTATTATCATTCTCCAATAGAGTGGTGCAGGAATAGGTCCTCAAATGCAGAAGTCAGTTAGCATTTTAGCATCATCGGTTATCATGTTCCAAAATTTATGGGATTTTATGATATAAAAAATAAGCTCTGGAAGAAATCCATGTAGACAAGATTCGACTATTTCATTTGAAACATAAATGACTCCCTTAATAGAGTGTTTTGTGTCTTTAAAAAGATGGTTGCTATGCTACTGCCACAGACTACAAAAAAATGTCTGGAAGCTCCAATGCCATTATTTGTGATCTTTGATAAATAACATTAAATAAAGTATAGCTGCAGCCATGGGCATCAACTCATGAAGAGGATTAAGACCACTGAAAAAAAAGTAGGTCAATAAAAAAAAGTCAGAAATCTTGACATTTTCATAGCAGAAGAAAAGATGTTCAGCCTTGACGTTTTCCTTTTCGATGGCTTTTATTCTGTTCCATACCAACTTGATCAATTTTCAAAGAAAAGAAAATTAGGTTTATGCCTAAAAACTGCTGAGTCAGGTCCTTTTGTGGGGGCTTGAACTTCTTAGAATCTTAGAATCATTAGTCAACAATCAAATCAAATCATTCCTCTCCAGTAATCGCATATTAAGCCCACATCAATCAGGTTTCAGAACAAACCATAGTACAATCACCGCAGTCACATCTGTCACAAATGATATCATTTCTCAGACTGACAAGAAAAAAATCTGTGCAGCTTTATTTGTTGACTTAACAAAAGCCTTTGACACTGTTGACCATTCCCTGCTCATTGAAAGGCTAAGAGAAACTGGTTTTGACTCTATGTCCTGTAAATGGTTACAAGACTACCTTTCACAGAGAGATCAGTATGTGGTTTTTGGTAACTGTCGCTCTATGTGTTTGCCTCTATCAAAAGAGGTTCCACAAGGCTCAATACTTGGTCCTCTCTTATTCACTTTATATATAAACAACATCACATCATCCATAACAGATTGTAATTCCCATCTTTACGCTGATGATACAATTCTATACTGTTTTGCTAATACTGCTCAAGCAGCCATTCAAACCCTCCAATAAAACTTTGATCAATTACAACATGCTCTGTTTGACTTAAGACTGGTTCTCAATCCAAGTAAAACTAAATACATGTTATTCTCCAGAGCCACAGACATCACTGACAGTAGTTTTCACATCACCACCCTAACAGGACACAGCATTGAGAGAGTATCTGAGTATAAATACCTTGGTATTTGGTTAGATCAAAAACTCACCTTCAAATTTCATATTGATTCCCTGACTAGCAAACTAAGACAAAAAATTGGTTTTTTCTACAGGAACAAAACCAACTTCCCATTGCGAAGTACAAAACATGTTATTGAATCTGTCTTTTTATCTGTTTTGGATTATGGTGATGGTGATAATAGAAATTCCTCTGCCTCTACTCTTAAACCCTTGGACTCCATTTATCACTCAGCCCTCAGATTCATCACTGGTGAAGGTTACTCCACCCACCATTGCACTTCATATGAAAAAGTGAGCTGGGCACCCCTGAATGTAAGACGTGACAGGCACTGGTTCTTATTCATTTATAAAGCCTTACTTAGTAAAATGCCATCATACATAACATCTCAGTTACATCAATCTCATAATCAATATCCAATAAGATCCAGTGACCTGCTGATGCTTGAAGTTCCACGGGTAAACACTTTATTTGGAAGAACTGCTTTCAGCTTTCCTGCTGCGTTCACCTGGAACATCTTACAACAAACATTAAAACTGCAAGCACTTGTTTCTTTTGGTCAGTTTAGAACACTGATAATGAATTACGCTGCTTTTGAATGTAACTGTTTTTAACTGTGTTGTTTTATTTTTGTTCTCTGTACTCTCGACATCATTGAAAATGAGGGAACACCCTCAATGATTTTTCAAGATTAAATAAAGGTTGAATGAACTTTGTTACCACAGAGTTTATGATCAGCAATGATTAATGGGCACACCGAAATATCTTAGTTTAGCCAACCAGCGCGATGCTAACTTCTTTGTTGGCCTGAATAAAAATATGTCATCTCTGCATCTGTGTACTGACGCTGTGCATGGACTGTCGGTTATGAACTCATTTGACCAGTGCACACACTTACCTGACTGGTATCCTGCGGGTGGAGGAGGGTAGAACCCCACCTGAGGCTGAGGTTGACCATAGTTCTGTGGGGGGCCTGGGTATGGTGGGGCTGACTCCTGAGGTGGGTATCCTTTTTCCATTTTCACGAAAACTCACTGAAAAAATAATAAAATACACTTAAGTCACACCAACTTAAACATTGTTCTAACAGGTGAGATAAAAAAATGAATTTAGCAAAGAACTAATGAGGTTAAAGAGCTCAGACGAAACCATTTAACCTCACTGATGTTCGGAAAACCTTAATGTTTTTACATACTGAGTAACCCTGATCCACCCGTATGCTCAGTCTGTCTGAGACACACTGTTGGAGCTCCTGTCCCTTTAAGACTCCCTCCCACATGTGGGCCCAGTCAGCTCAGACTGGTTAAGAGGTATGGCCCTTTTCCACGAGCACGCCTTGGCCCTACTCTACTCAGCTCTACTCGATTTGCAGCATGTTTCCACTAGTCTGGTACCTCCTAAAACAAGCTAGTTTTAGTACCTACTCCGCTCTGGTTCCAAGCGAGCTGAGTCAATACTAAAAGATGACATCACCGACTGCCGGCTACTGATTGGTCAGACAATGTCATCATCGATGAGTCATGAGTGCGACGACCTAGCATGCTAGCGGTAGCTACCATTAGCTTACCCTCATACGTCTTTTCTTTGCAGCTGGATTGCTCTCGTCCTCGGCTTCATTCTGTTGTATAGCTTCCAAAACTCTCCTGTGCTTCTAAAAGGGTATTTCTTCTTGCCACCTGCAGCCTTCTTCTGCTTTCCTTTTTTACTTGGTTTGTGACAAAAGCCACGGATTATTGTGTCATGCTCAAAATGAAGTCACTGCAGTGCCGCTCAGCTGTTTACAGCGACACTGCACGCCGTGTGGCAGGCGACTAGGGATAATGGAAAAGCAGCACAAGGCGAGTAGAGTAGAGCCGGGTAGAATCGAGTAGAGAAGAGTAGATTAGGGCTAATGGAAAAGGGCCAGTAGTTCTGTAGTAACTGATTAGTTCAGTGCTGCTCTGTATCATGTTGTCAATAACTCTACATTCACTGTTCTGTCTACATTTTGCACTGAGCTTGTTAGTTTCAGCCAATGGACTTAGATTGCTGATGACATAATAAAAGCAGGAAGTCACAGCAGTAGGTCTATTCTGACGCTTTAGAGAGGGGTAGAGCAGGATTTATTTTGTACAAAGAAGTACTCTATCAATATTTAGAGGCATGTAAATCATACTTAAGGACAGAAAACCCTCCAAAAATCACAATATGATCTCTTTAAATCACAAATTGGTGAGTGTTGGTGGTAATTAAGGGTTAATGTTTGCGGAGCTCCCCTGCGTGTGACCAATTTCTTATCACTGCTTTGTTTCCTGAGAATTTCTTCACATCTGTTCTCAAATGTGGTGCAACTAAAGGCACGTATTTTTCACAGTGAGAGCCAAAGACATGGAGGAGCACTTTGATTTAGAAATAAACACCAACAAATAGAACTCTCAGGGAGATTTTTTAAAAACTAAAACCAGGGGCCATGTTACAATCTGTTCTCAGCTCTGAAGGAAATGAAACCACCCACTTCCTGAATGAGAGATATTTTCATACCAAGCCCTAATTCCATTGAAGTTATAATGTTGTGAGTCTCTTCTGACCTATGTCCAGTTGAAAACACTATAGAGATAAGATGTAAATATTCACTCATTTAGATATGACACTTTATCGTTCCAGAAAAGCTGGGCCAGGGGCAACAAAAGACAGTGAAGTTAAAGCTCTACCATGCAAAGACAAAGTCATATATAAACAACACCCAGAACCACTGCCGGCTTCTCTGGGCAGAGTGAATCTGAGATGGACTGAGGCAAAGTGGAAAAGTCTGCTGTGGTCTGAGTCCACATTTCAGACTGTTTTTGGACATCATGGACAAGGTGCAAAAGGACCTTCATGACTGTTATCAGAGCAAAGGTGAAAAGACAGCATCTGTGATGGTATGGGGGTGTTTGTGCCCATGGCATGAGTAACCTGAACATCTGTGAAGGCACGATCAATCAGTGCTGAAAGGTACATGTTTGTGTTCAACATGTGCTGCCAACTGTCGTATCTTGACTGCTCATGATGTGCAGAAGATTGAAGGAGATTTCATGACTCTGGCTTGCTTCAGAATAATGAGTTTATTCCCAAGAGCAACACCAGAATCATACAGGATACCCGGGAGAGACTGTTTATGACATCCTTCTCTCTGACTTCAGTTTGACCACTGTTTATGTAGGATTAGGACTTGTATACAAAGCTTTTCTAAACATCCGGACAGTAACATAACCAGCCTTGGCTTTCACTTGAGCCATATACCACCTTAACAGGACATCCGCATCCCTGGTGTAAAGAGTCATCTGCAGCCCTCCCATCAACACAGTCCTAAAGATGCGTACCTTTGCCTTTTATGGATACACATCAGAGACTTCACAACCAAGAGACATCTTTTTGAGGGGACGTCCCTGCTTGTTTCAGTGAGACAATGAAGACACATTCTGTGTAACAGCAGTGTGGCTTCATAGTGAAGAGTGCTACCGGACTGGTCTGCCTGCAGTCCAGACCTCCCATGGAAAATGTTTGAAACATTATGAAGCGCAAAATAAGAAGAAAAAAACCCTGGCTGTTGAACAACTGAAGCCAAATGTCAGGCAAGAATGTGAAAGTGAATAAAATTGAATATGTGGACCAAAGTGAGGGCAGGATATAAGCTTTTTAAATGAACGAAGGAGGAGACTGAGAGTTAGCCTGAACCACGTAATGGAACAAAATCACAACCCTCTTTGCTATAACAACACTGACATCCTGTTTATTACCAAGTCAAAGCAGCAGCTGCTGTGGCCTGTGGTGGGGGGTTGGTGGTGGGACAAAGTCACAATGTTTATGGTAAAGATGGATTTAGAATAAATGTTTAACATCCAACCACAAACACAAGAACATTTTGTTCGCATTGATCCACCTGTTGAATCACTTAGATAGATAGATAGATAGATAGATAGATAGATAGATAGATAGATAGATAGATAGATAGATAGATAGATAGATAGATAGATAGATAGATAGATAGATAGAAGTTTTAAATGAACATTTGTCAACTATTTGCACAGAGGAACACTTATTCAAATGTGCAGCAGTTATGAAATATTGTTTGTCAAGTTCACAGCCTGCAGGCTCGGCTGAGCTCTTTACAGTCTGAACAAACTCCTGAGGAAATATCTGACCCTTTAACTGTGGAATTATGTTCGGCTTTGTGACGAAAAAGAGGGGAGTGCCAATTTCAAATTCTGTGTACATTAATGGAAATGTTCACATTGTTCTTCAGCAGATGGATCTTAATGTCACTCACGTTAGAATAAGATAAAACAAATATGATGAATCTATGAGGCAGGAACATATGTGCACACTGTCAACTTTTCAGAAGAAAACAATGAGCTTTTCCTTAACTGTTGCATCTCTACTCTTATGCAACTCTGCTCTTATGCTTCATCACCTACACCTGGTCAAGAAATTGTTTACACAAGAAACTAACTAGCCAATCAAATGGCAGCAATTCAATGCATTGAAAGGGAACTTGCTAAAGTTCAAATGAGAGTATCAGAAAGGAGAGGAAAAGTGATGATAAGTGACTTTGACATGGCGTGGTTGTTGGTGCCTGACTAAACTGTCGATCAACTGGGATGTGTACAAACAACCATCTCTACGTTTGTTTCAGAAAAGAGAAAATATCCAATGAGCAGTAGTTCAAACAAGCTCACCAAAACTGGATAATACTTTAAAAATGTAGCCTGGTTTGATGACCCTCAGTTTTTTCTGACACATACAGAATTTATTGTAAACATCATGAAAGCATAAATCCACCCTGCCTCGCATCAACAGTTTAGGCTGATCCTGGTGCTTAAGGGATCATCAACTGGTGACCTGGGGGCCACATCAGGCCCCCAAGGCTTTCTATCTGGCCCACATATGTGCTGTGGTTTTAAGGTCAGCTTTTTTGTCAGAAATTCCAAGAGGCCTTGCTGTGATCCAAAACAAATTTAAGTGGAATAGCTTAATGTTTGGTCTGTTTTACAGTCATCCACCTGTTGGGCGTTTCTGGTCAGAAAATAAACCCCAAGGACGAGTAAACTGAAGTCAAATCCAATAATGAAAAATATGACAACTCCAGAAAAAAGATACCTAAATTTCCCCATGTGGCTGACTACAGGATGGGTGATAGGGACTGATCTCATAGACTTATAAACAGTATTAATAAGTTAAGAATTCCAAATAACAAACTAATAATATAACATTTTGACCAAAATATTTTTGTTTTTTCCTCTTTTCATTAATTAATCTGACCCCCCAAAGTATTTGTCAAGAAAAGTAACAACCCTGGAACAAATGTAGTTGATGATCCCTGGTGTCGGGTAATTTTTGCACACCCCTCTGAGCTTGGTTTAGGCCTGAGTGTTATTGCATTGTGCTTATCATGGATGCTTCCAACAGGATAACTCAGCATGCCACAAAATGTAACCATCTCAAACTCTTCAACATGACAGTGAGCTCACTGTTCTCCAGTAGCCTCCACAGTCATCAGATCTCAATCCAACAGAGCACCTTTGGGAGGGTGGAATGGGAGATTCCCAAAGTGGAGGTGCAGCTGATGAGTATGTAGTAATGTGTGATGCCGTCTTACTAAACCCTCTGAGGGATGTTTCAGCACCTCGCCGAGTCTATGCCATAAAGAATGAAGGCAAAAGGGCGTCTGACGTGGCTCTAATAAACTGGCCTGTGAGATTTGTTGCTTCATATTCATTTATAAGATATGACACCTAGTATTATATTGAGGATTTTCAGCCTTTCTTTTGTGAGTCACAAAATCCTACTGTCACCACATCTGACATAATAAGGTAAATGAGGGCTTCTGGGCCTCTTTAGTGCTTCCTGTTCCCTTATAAACCCGCCATAAATCAATTAAAGCAACATGATCCAAGCACTCTGTTGGAGCTCTTTATCTCACCATATGATTACATCTGGACCTCGCCCATGGTCTGTTTGCGCAGGGCTGGACACACTATACATCACAAACATTGTTAGAGTGAGCCTCTATAACGGAGACTATTGTACACAGCACAGACCATCAGCTACATTCAAACAACAGACAGTTACTTTACTTTTAATAGTTTTCTGTTCTGTATTTTGTTTATTTTCTGAAGTTGTTATTATCTAGGTCATTATGAGTTACGTCAGTCCATATTTCTCAAACTGCTCCTCACATAAGGCAATTAAGATATGTTGGCCTCTTCTCTCAGGCGCAGTCATACTTTCCATCACTGGATTCCAAAAACTTGTTCTCCTGGTTAAACATTAGCTGCCAATGGCTGACGAGTGGAAATATGTGATCTAATCAAACATTAAGTCACTCCTGATAAAACCCTTCTGTCATTTCAGGGATTAGGCGACAAAATGACCCTTGAAACATAAATGTGTTTTTAACCCTGACATTCTCTGAAGGCAGCAGGTAGTGTGTGGGCCTCTCAGTGAGACAGCTGCTGGTTCAATCCCTTATTGGTCAGGGACTGTCTGTGTGGACTTTGCATATTCTCCATGTGCATGCAATGGTTCTCTCTGGGCCCCCAGAGGCAGTTGATTGTTGACCCAAAGGAGAATCATCATCTCTTTTAATTTCCTTATTTGATATTTTTACTGCTGTACTATTTTTAAGAGGAACTGAAACAACCAAATTTTCCCTTGGGGATGAATGAACTATTTCTGATTCTGATTCTGGTATCTGCTTGAACATCCACTGAATGTATGAATATCACACAAACATTAACTTAATCAAAGAAAACAAAAGTATTTTCTTTAAAGTTTGAGATGTTGCTCTTCTTGGTCCACATCAATTCACTTTCACAGTGAGAGGAACAGGTCAATTTTAGTAAAGTGTATATTTTGCCAAATGTAATGTTGGTAGCAGGGATACGTTTGTATGTATTAGCAAATCAGACATTTGCAAAATACAGTATTGTGCATCCCTAGATGATACCCTTAAATAGTTTACTTTTAAAGTAAAACACATAGCAGGTAGAATGTTAATTAAAAAGTTTTTTTTCACAGTGTAAAACACAAACAGCAACATGTTACTGCCCGTAGTAAACCTACACTTCTTAAAGGGACTGTGAGGAGTTTCTAAATAATTACAAAAAAGTCTCACTTTTAGATATATGCCTTATCGAAATACACACTTTAAGATGAGTTTTATAGCATCAAAATAGGTTATCTATAAATGCTATTCATTAGCCTTCCGGTCGGGTTGGACAGAACTGGACTGGCCTGGATACTCAACTTCAGGAACAAGACAATTTAAACTAGAGCAAATTTATGTTATTCGGAAACGTCTTAGAGCACTGGGCTGTAAGTAGCGATATATAGCCGACTACAAAACTACGATACAAAGTTTTGCAAAAACTGGTTGCTGTCACACATCAAAAACTACCGCTACGTAACTAGAAAGAGATACATTACCTCATCGCTTTGCATCCTGTAAGTTGTTGAAAAAAAGAAGTTGTAAAGCAATGTAGAGGTCCGAGTTTCATTAATTTAGCACCACAACAAACACACGCTTTGGCTTGTGGTGCATTCAAGTTTTAGTTGGAAGTTGGAATTTCTGAGTTCTGAGTAGGAGACTACAACTGAAACGTCCCTCGAAGTCGGAATTTCCAACTGGGAACTCGGTGAAACCTCACCACCTCCGAGTTGACAATGGAAGATGGATGCCCCCAGTGTGAACAGTTATTTAGCTCCTGTAATAATCAATTTATTTGCACTTCTGACGGGGGTGTGTCGCTCTAGATCAGCTGTATACATAGTATTGTTAGACCTATACTTATAAAAATGCTGCCATAGTGATAATCACATTCTTCATACAACAACGCAGGGCATGCTAACAACAGCTAACAATAGCCTGGTAGATCGGCATGTTTTTTTCCGACTTCAACTGGAATGCAGATAAGTCGGAGATGAAGTCACTCCCAGTTCTGAGGTTACTGGAATGCAGCATTACAACAGTCGCCACGCGTGCTCATGGGTAGCAGAGTCTTTATGGTGCCGGAAATAGATTCTCCTCACAGTCCCTTTAAAATGAGTTTGGAAACTGTTTCAGTTTATCATTTATCCTTTTTAACAATCCCATGTGGTTTTTATTTCATCTCATCGGGACACCTGATCAATCAGCTTTACAACAGGGAAGAAGTTGTGAAGGTCGTATAAGAGAAATACAGATTAATGAGTGGTTGGTGTTTAAAAAATGTGTCAAACTCTGATACCACAGAGCAGACATGGGCAACTTTGGTGAGCATAAATGTCTCACAGAGGGCCAAATGGTTAAAAATTGACCAAGGTACACAATAAAATAATTTAAAAGATAATAAAGAATAACATGGCAGAGGCCATATACTAACATTGTTCATGATTTTTAGTAGTTGCATACATCAGTTTTCCTGGTCACTGCTCATGCTAATGCAGGAATTCAAACCAAAAAAAGAAACCAATCATACAGCTTATGGTTTCTATTTAAGATCGCACTTATTTTAAAATTTCCTTAAAATAAGTAAGTTTGGTGAGGTTAGGTTTCTTCCCATCAGAATATTTGCATGGAGCCATCTTTTATAAAAGACCTTCACAGAAGCCATCACAACAAATCACAAGGGCTGATTTCCTGTAAATATCAAATAAAGCAGTTTTCAGAGTTATAATACAGATGTGTCCAGTGTTCATGTTGCCTTTGTATATACTGTCGTCCTGCAGAGGCAAGTCAGTATGAAACATATTTCAGATTTCAATTTCATGTTTACAACTCAAACTGTTAAACTGACTAATGGGCTGCATTTCACATGGGGGTGGGCTGCATGTGGTCCCCGGGCCGCCAGTTGCCCCTCCCTGCCACAGATCATTAAATTTGTAATCTTATTATTTTAAGACTCTTTGTATTTGAGAGTACTAAAAGTTCTGAAGTTCTTAGTCAGTATAGGTAAATGTTGCTGCTGTTTTTAAACAGGTTAGACCAGTTTTTCTAAAGTTTGCAAGAGTGACAATCCCATGTAAGAGCATAAAATCTGCCACTACAGTACACTGCACAAGAAAATGCATATGTAAAAAACAAATTACATTTTTTGACAGATATTTCTGATTAAATATAATACTCATAAGATAAAATTGCAGACCAACATCATAAAAGATTATTCAAAACATTTTTCACACTTTTTTTTTGAGATCTATCTGATTTAAAAAAAAAAAAAGGTTTTTAAATATTTTTTTTTCCAAAAGTCTAAGTGAATCAGAACTTCTTTGTTTCATTTAAAATATCATAAAGAATCAAAAAAGGAAATAAAGACATGTCAAAATGACCACATTAAATCAAAATTATCTTTTATTCTATGAAAATAAACTCACTGCCATTACAGGCAGCAACTCTTAGCAGCTGTGACCTGATGCACAGGAACCAGTTTGCATTGCAGCAGTTACTGGTCAACTTCCTCTTTTCTCCAAGTCATAATATTTATGATATACTTGAGAAATAAATGTTTGCTTCACAAAGTAGAAATGGGCTGAGCTAAACAGTTTCCATTGGATTGTTTTCTCTCTCTGTGCCTCCCCTAAAGTCTTCCTGCACCCCTCACACTTTTTTTTCTAAATAACTCATCATTATTTTTTTATTTTTTATCTAATCTTATTATTATCTGATATACCCACAAGTTTAAATCATTCTGAAATTCGACATTTCAGCATTTACATCCTTAACCCTGTGAAGCAAAAGGATTTAGTTCCATGTTTGTTATCGTGTACTGCTCCAAGTTAAAGCTGAAACTAATTTAAGTTGTGAAAATACTGGTTGCTTTTGATCATCTTTTTATGGACAAAGGGGAAGTAACATTGGTCATGGGAAATTTTACTGAAAGTGTGAAGAAACTGTGAGCTTCTGCTTTACAGAAATAAATGTGACAGACATATCAAATCGTCGATTCCAGCAGATGACCAGAGAACTTCACGTCACACAGGCTCACCAAAACTGGGCAGTAAAGATTACAGATTTATGCTCTGATGAGCCTGGATTTATGCTGCAACATTTCAGCCAAAGGTCTTGAACTACATTTCTATCAGGGCCAGATTTTAAAAGCAATGTAGCAATAAATATGTTAAAGTTTAACTAACATTTAGAGCTTTTTCAGTTTCCCCTTCCAGCAAACTTCCAGTCACAAGGGGAGGCCTAAACTCCACCACATACTCACCATTATTATTTTGATTTTTTTTACCCTTTAAAAAACATTCCATATCACCTATAACACTGCCAGGCCGCATGAAATAAAGATATTTTCTGCTTTCTCTTAGGGGCTGTCATGTTTCAGATTTATTATCTGTAATCAGGCAGATGCATCTTGCCAAGCTCCCATCAACAATGATTGTTATCAGCCTGAAGTGGTATGACCCAACCAGAGTCCTTTAAAGTAGGAAAAGGAGGGTGATATGAGCAAGATGACAGCAGCATAGGTAAAGCCTGCTGGACTTCATTTCTTTTATCAAATAAAAAAGGTATAACACTATTTTTGCGGGTTGACTCGTTAACAATCTGCAAGTGATGACTTTCTGCCAGCAGACTGGAGTCTAATCAGCAGCAGACAAGCCAGTTTTTGTCCTCTGGTGCTTCAAGCTATTGTCATCACGTTGATGACATCATCAGCGCAACGAAACACGTCCAAGTAAACAATGGAAAAGAGCATAAAAGCCATGGACATGTTGGTCAGCTGTTTTCCGTACTTTCGTCTTTTGTCCCTTTTGAAAATTTACAAACTAAATGCAAACTGAACGACATTTTAGCACCAGTGATACAAAAGTGGATGGAACTGCTGAGATGGCAAATCGTCCCGCAAGTTACAGAGGGAGGAGACGGCGCAATATGATTCCATGGGCATGTTAGGCTGACATCATGACATAAATTAGCGAGTTGACCCGGGAGTGATGTTCCCATTGAAGCCGATCGGATGCAAGCCAATAAAAGCCCCGTGTCATTTGCAGTGTCAGTCGACCCCGGTCAAAATGCCAGTTAGACCCTTTCAAACTGCTGACAGGAGCAGATTGTTACCCGGTTTAAACTGTGTTTTTTAGACAGTGTGAAAGGGGTATGAGTGGCTCATGCCCTGTAGGGCAGTAGCTCCCACCTATTACATTTTCTGATTGGCCTGTAATAAAAGTTGAATGATGAACAGAACGACCATCCAATCCCCTTCTGGATATACTCTTTAAAGGTTCTGCCCTTCCCAAACACTTTCTGTGGGCTCTTTCCCAGATGGACTAGTGACATATATTGAACAGTTCATCTGATGTGCCAGGTCAATGGTTCCCATGGCCAGTTTTAAATTTCAGGCTCTGTTTACATGACGTTTCACCAGAAACTGAAAGATTTCTCCTTTGCATTTCCAAAAATGATCCACATCCACAAAGAGACACAAGAACGACTGAAAATGCTTTAACGTGCATGCCAGGCAAGTTCATCAGGTTCATCAAGAAACAGTGGTGCTACAACAGACGTGGACACATGAAGGAACAAGAGTTTCTTGCCTGGACAATAAATCTGTCTGGACAACAAACTGAGCACGGTAAGCAGCACACATGTTGCTCAGTAGATGGCCACAGCTGTTGTTCCTGGTATGCACGCGCAGCCTCCATGTGAAAGAGTACTGCGCATGCGGTGACGTCGACGTATCATCCTGAAACACTGAATCCCATCAAAATGGAGCAGATGTTTTCAAAACTCCCCACTCTTGACCCTGGTTTCAAAAGTTTGCAGATTAAGGCACCGTTCTTATGTAAATGGATGGCTCAAACGCAAGTGAATACTCTTTGTTTTTGTAATGTCACACAAACATTAACTTAATCAAAGAAAACAAAAGTATTTTCTTTAAAGATTGAGATGTTGCTCTTCTTGGTCCACATCAATACACTATCACAGTCAGAGGAACAGGTCAATTTTAGTAAAGTATATACTTTGCCAAACGTAATGTTATTAGCAGGGATACGTTTGTATGTATCAGAAAATCAGATATTTGCAAAATACAATATTGTGCATCCCTAGATGATACTTTTAAATAGTTTACTTTAAAAAAAAAATACACAGCAGGTAGAATCTGAATTAAAAAGTGCTTTTTTACAGTGAAAAACACAAACAAGCAATGTGTTACTGCCCGCAGAAAACCTACACATCTTAAAATGAGTTTCGATACTGTTATTTCAGTTGACAATATCATGTGGTGTCTATTTCATCTCATCAGGAAACTTGATCAGTCAACTTTACAACAGGGAACAGCTTATAAAGGTCGTGCATGAAAAATACAGATTAGCCAGTGGGTGGTGTTAAAAAAAATGTGTCAAACACTGACACCACAGAGCAGGCTTTGGCAACTTTGGTGAGCATAAATGTCTCACAGAGGGCCAAATGGTTAAAAATTGACCAAGGTACACAATAAAACAATTTAAAAGATAATAAAGAATAACATGGCAGAGGCCATATACTAACATTGTTCATGTTTTTTAGTCGTATAAATCGGTTTCTGGTCACTGCTCATGCTGGTGTGGGAATTCAAACCAAAAAAAGACAACCAATCATACAGCTTATGGTGTCTATTTAAGATCGCACTTATTTTAAAATTTCCTGAAAATGAGTAATTTTGGTGAGGTTAGGTTTCTTCCCGTCAGAATATTTGCATGGAGCCATCTTTTATAAAAGACCTTCACAGGAGCCATCACAACAAATCACAAGTGCTGATTTCCTGTAAATATCAAATAAAGCAGTTTCTCAGAGTTATAATACAGATGTGTCCATTGTTCATGTTGCCTTTGTATATACTGTAGTCCTGCAGAGGCAAGTCAGTATGAAACATATTTCAGATTTCAATTTCGTTTCGCGTGGGTGTAAACACAGCCTCAATTTCCGTGTTCCCCTTTTCAGATCTTATGATGGCTTTCAGGAGTCTAGGTCAAACATGACGTCTTTCCTGACTAATCTGTCACTTGCACTTGTATCCAGGGTTACATTCATAGTCATAAAGATATAGTTATTGGAATTTAACATCAAAAAGATCCTCTTAAAATCACAACATCTTTTCCAATTTATGGTCATTGATTTCGACATTAAGGTCAGAATTTCAGGTAATCATGATGAAAGTGTGGATCCATCCTGCCGTGTATCAACAGCTCCAGTTGGTGGTGGATATATGCTGTGGAGGATCATTTCTTGGCACACTTTGGGCCCCTCAGTAATGCTGAGTGTCACATAAGAACCACAGTCTACCTGACCACGTCCCTCCCTTTATGACCATGATCTTCTTATGACTACTTCCACCAAGATCACGAATTGTGTCACAAAGATCAACCGTCTCAAACTTTTGAAAGTGACACTGAGTTAACTGCACTCCAGAGCCTCTGCAGTCACCAGATCTCAACCCAACAAAGAGCCTTTGAGATGATAGGCTGTCATCATGGATGTGAAGCCAACAAGATCAAAATCTCTAAGAAATGTTTCCAGAACCTTTTTAATCTGTCATTAAGTGTTAAGGCTACTCTGAAGCCAACCTTGTACTGGAAGGTGTACCCAATGAAGTGACCAGCCTAGTTTTGTAGCCATGGTTTTGACTTTTCAAGTTTCATATTGAGATAAACATTTCATTATGGCTTTCAGCTGATCAATACTGACAGGTGATACTGATCCAGATCCCCCAGCCCTAAGCCCTGTCCATATCAAACCTGCAAACACCCAAATACTTCAGTAGATAAACATAAAAACCTCTTTAAAGTGATTTTTACCTTCTTGTGAAATCCAAGAAAAGCTGAGACGCTCCTCCTATTCCTCTGACAGACGGACGGACAGTCAGAAACACACTGAGTGAAACTAAGCTTGTCTCACTCTCGCTCACTCTCGCTCTGACTGGAAACCCCTCCCCCTCATTCTTCATGTGACCAGCAGAGTCTGAGCAGAATGATCCAGCTGGACTCAAGAGTTTGCTAAAAAAAAAAAAAGCTAAAGAAAAAATCAACAGCATGAAGATTAAATATTTGTCTATTTAGTGTTTTTAATTTCATATAGGTTAAAAAAAAGTATATGTAGAACATGTATTGAGTTTTTAAACATTTATAAAAGGCTGTAAGCAGCAAGGTCGACACACCTTCCAAATCTTGACAAAGCTTTTGTTCAATAAAGATGGTGTTTGTTCATTTAAGAAAGATGCCTCATTCTTACACACAGCTCCCTCTTATTTGGTTCTCCTCTGCAGAATATTATATTTCACGGCTCCTTGGTGCCTTTTATTAAAGACAGGTATTAAAACCAGTCCCAAATTCTTTCAACAGTTATGGAGAAATCCCATTTCTCAAGAGTTGCATGAGGAGATTACAACAGAATTCCTGAACACCGTGACTCACACAAACTGGGTTACAGAGTAACAGATTACCAGGGCTAATGGCTGTTGTTAAGGTAGCTGGTAAAACCACTGGTGTTAAACTGCCTAATCTGTCCGACATATTTCTAGAGAGACATCATCCAGTGTCCTGATCATCCTCTTCATGCAGAATTTGATCTCTTGCCCTCGAGCAGAAGATACAGGCTACCTGTAGCCAAATCAAATAGGATGAAAAACTCATTTATCTTTCAAGCCGTAAGAGAGCTGAATGAAAAAACAAATGAATCAGCCTGAACACTGATTGTAATTGTCTTTAGGATGGCTTCATCTTTGGTCTGCTCACAGTTGCTTCTTCTTGTTAATGTGTCCTGTGTTTTTGCTTTTATGGGTGAATGACTTGTTGTGTCTGTATGTTGATGTTCTTTTTACCTGCTTGCACAGCAAATTTCCCCCAGGGGGCAATGAAGTTGAACTTGAACTTGAACTAATAGACAGAACTTCATCAAAACATCACCCCCTCACCTCATTTCCTCTTTCTTAGACCTAAAGCTGCTATTACAGCTATTAATGCAGCTCCCATAACATTGTGATTAAAACTGTTTAAAGGAAGTGTCTTCATATTTAGTCTCTTTTACAGAAATCCACCTGTCAGTAATTATAAACCAATACTGATTCAGATCCCAGAATTTCAAATTCAATCCCAAAATTCCGACTTTAATGGCAGGAATCCAAATTTAAATCAGTGATTCTAGATGTATTACTCCTATCTCAGAATTGAGACTTATGGCCCTTTTCCACTAGCACGCCTTGGCCCTACTCTACTCGGCCCTACTCGATTTGCAGCGTGTTTCCACTAGCCTGGTACCTCTTAAAACAAGCTAGTTTTAGTACTCCGCTCTGGTTCCGAGCAAGCAGAGTCAAGACTGAAAGATGACATCACCGACTGCAGGCTACTGATTGGTCAGACAATGTCATCATCGATGAGTCATGAGCGCAACGATCTAGCATGCTAGCAGTAGCTACCATTAGCTTACCCTCATACATCTTTCCTTTGCAGCTTGATTGCTCTCATCCTCGGCTTCATTCTGTTGTATAGCTATCAAAACTCTCCTGTGCTTCTCAAGGGGTATTTCTTCTTACCACCTGCAGCCTTCTTCTGCTTTCCTTTTTTACTCAGGTTGTGACAAAAAGCCACAGATTGTTGTGCCGCTCTCAAAATGACATCACCGCAGTGCCGCTCAGCTGTTTACAGCGACAATGCACCCCGTTGGGCAGGCGACTGGGGCTAATGGACAAGCAGCAGAAGGCGAGTAGAGTAGAGGCAGATAGAGTCAAGTAGAGTAGAGTAGCTAATGGAAAAGGGCCATAAAGCTCCAGAAGTTCAACTTTATTCCCAGGAATCACAATTTTAAATCAGATTTCCGAATTTAATCTCAGAACTCCAAATTTATTCCAAGAATTTCACATTTAATCCCATAAATTTAATTCTAATGCTGGCATTCCAGATGAAAGCTATGTTTACATGGACACTCCTATCTTGAAAACGCAAAGATTTTTCCTTTCCCCGTTCTCAAATCCTTCTGCAGAGAGGCGGTGCTGCTACAATAAACAGACGAAAACGAAAAACTTTTCACAAACAACAATGGCAAATAGGTGCACAGAGAGGCAGGAGTTTCTTTTCTGGACAACAAATCAGTCTGTATAGTTTTGTCTGGATAACAAACCGAGCACGGTAATAGGCTCACACGTTCCTCGGTAGACGGTCGAAACTGTTGTCGTTCCTGGTATTTGTGCATGGCCTTCATGTGAAAGAGTACTGCGCATGTGGTGACATCAGCATCTCACCCTAAAACGCTCTGATACAGGTTTACACGGTGCTGCATGGAGAGCGTTTTCAAAACTTTCCACTCTGGATCCTGTTTTTAAAAGTTACAAACGCATTTCCATGTAAACCCAAGGCCAAAACGCAATGAAAACCGGATTTGACCGTTTTCAGCGCCGAGTAAACGAAGCCTAAGTCTCTGAATTTTGACTTTTATAATAGAATTCCAACTTCAATCACAGAATTCCAAAATAAATCCCAGATTTTTTTATATTAATCCCAGGTTTTAAAATTTAATCCTAGATTTCCGACGCAGAACTTTAAATTCAATTTCAGAAACTAGACTTTTTTTATCGACCAAAATAAATCAATAATGTCTGTTATAATCAGTGCCCTTTCTTCTCGTCAGTACGATATAACAATGCGGGTGTGATTGTTTTGCCATTTTCATTCCAGGCACTAATTCCCAAATCTAATTCCCTTGCTTTCTGCTCATGTTTGTTATAAACCTCACTATCATGTCACAGCTTGTCTTTGTAGGACACTCCTATAAACTGAACTGGTTTTTAATATCAGCAAGCTTTAGGCTAAACAGATCGAGAAGACAATTTTTCGTAGAAATCAGACTTATTCAAAAACACTTTGATCCATCTAGATTTTTCCACACAATTCTGACCTTTTCTTTTTTAAAAATAAAACCATTTTTTCCAAAAGTCTGATTTATTTTTAACTTAAGTCTAAGAATACAGACTTTGTTAAGAAGTTTTACTTTAATCCCAGAAAAATGACTTTAGTGAAAGAACTCAATGAGCTCAATGCTGCACAGAGTATCAAAACAAAATTGATTACAGGTCAAATTTGATCAATAAACACATTACACTTTGACCCCTCTGTTATATCAGACTGAAGTAAATGTTTATCTATGCTGCTGAAATGGTCTCTATCTGAAGTTGAGCTCATAAGTCAGTTCTTATGGAAATAAAGGTCAAAGTCTTACATAATCTGAAGTGATACATTTTTAACTGTCTTTTATCTGTTGCTACATTGGACTGATGTTTCAGGTTGCACAAGAGCTCACATTGCTCTGATGCAAAAACCTCAATCTTGTAGGCATGTCTTTAAGGTCCCATATTGTATTCCTTATCTGTGGTTTAAAGTGGATTCTTGAGGTCTTCATGAAACATTAGTAACATGGTTTGATCCAAAAAGCCTATGAATGAACTTAAGCTGAAACAGGTCATGGGTAAAAACATCTCCTACATTCTTAGTCTGATAAAAAAGATAACTGAAGAAGTGACGAGTAAAGACGAGCCGAGTCGAGCAGATACCACATGGTGGGAAAGATCCATGATATCTTATCGTGATATCGTGGAAAAGTTGGATGAGTTAAGAGGGACATCCAATCACAGCTGCCTTAGCTTCATGGTGGTGGGATCCAAGTGTAAACCATGACTTCAGAAATTCAAAGAAACATAAAAAAAGTCTAACACTTGACACTTCATATTTTAGTTGACTAAGTTTACTGTTGATTTCATTGACTAAAATACTGTTAAATTAAAACAATTAAAACAACTTAGATGACTAAATCATGACTAAATCTAAAAGATATTTTACGCAATAGAAAAAACTAAATTAAAAGTGCTGTCAAAATTAACACTGCACGAAGTCATTCTCTAACCTTACAGAGCAGACAGACCTGCCTGATTCTGAAATCCTGCAGGTCCGTCTTGCCAGCCTCCGTTAGCTAACAAATTCACTCAGCTGAATTCTTAATGGCCCAATCAGGGAAGAGAGGCGGGAGCAGAAGAATGTGGACGTGACGACAACCAGAAGTTGAGAACGGACATGCCGATTAGCCTATTGTCCTCATGGCTACTCAGTGAAACTTGGCGAAATCTGCCCTCCTCAGAAGTTTACTTGTAGGGATTGTCTTTGACGAGGTTCATGTCACATATAAGTGTTAAATGAATCATCTGTGTGGTATAATTTAGTGTAAGACAATATTATATGGCTGTTAGCTGTTAGCAGCTAAGTTAGCGGCTAACAGCTAACGGTCATTAACTGTTGTTAGCTGTTAGCAGTTAAGTTAGCCGCTAGGGCTAATGGCCATGAACTGTTTTTAACTGTTGTTAGCCATTAGCCGCTACATTAGCCGCTATGTATGCTACATTATAGGAGGCAACCCTGCTTGATGTGGATTGGTCTGTGATGAATGTGACGAGACAAACGATTGTCCAATCACAAGCTTGTAGGGTTTTTTTAAACGTTCTGCCCCTGAAAACAAACTTTAAGGGCTCCTACCCAAATGGACTCGTCAAATATTTCTGTGGCAGATATATGAAGCTGTCCATCTGGCTTGGTTAGTCATTCTCTAACCTAAGGAAAATTTAGGGTTACCAGTCAACCTCAGAAGTTTTAACCTGTCTGTGTGTTAAATGGATAGACCCACGCCTGCACAGGTAGAACAAATTCCATGCACAAGGGCCTTGTGTTTGGACAGAAGAGATGAACCTGCAACATCTACGTGCAGACCTTATTATTAGTCTGAGTCACAAAAATTCAAAACGTTCACAGAAACCATCTGAATCACAGGGGAGAGAAAGAGTTAGTCAGGACAAGAGTCGAGGTTGAGGACGTTTCTTAGCTGGTTTTCTCATCTGCAGCTCGGTTACTTTGTTCAGTTTGAGGTTAAAAAAAAAAAACACCACAAATTTGCCTACTTCCTTTGGAACTTTGACATAAATGTCAATGTATATTCATCAGTTCACCACATCCTATGGGCAAACAGACTCAGCATTCGATTTCACGTCAATACCTCTGACTCATGTACTCGTCTCTGGCTCTTGTCTTCTAGGTGGTCTGGGACCCTTGGTGGAGACTTCCTGCTGCTGTGGAGCCACGAAGCCTCAAAACTACAATTATAAACATGATACATATTTGGCCATTTCAATAGGAACATTTCATTCCCATTATCATTATAGCTGTTAATTTAGATATTAGCATGATCTCTCTATCCATGGTGATACATCTATAGTATCTATATTCAGCACCACATAGTCGTGGGGTTCCTCTTGTAAATGGGATGTCACATCTCAAGAGGCCTTTAATAAATTTATACTTAACGGAGACTAATATGGTTGGGATGCACTTGTGGTCTGGGCATCCATGAGTTTGTCACTACCATAAATTCTTATTTTCAGTAAGAATATCATTGATTATACTTCTATGAAATTATCACCACAACCATTCAGACATGAGGACCCTCCTGAAAACCAGATGTAGCATCTCAAGAGGCCGACCCCAAATAGTCAGACATCAGGTCTATGGCTTATGGATCTGTCACTAACTTTAGTTCTTACTTTAGTCCACTTGTCTCCTCTTACCTCCCTTCCTTCACCCTCACACCCAACACAGCATGGTGTGGATTTGCTGTTCATCATGAGACATTCAAGATTTCCTGCTGCTTAACAGAAGGTTTTTTCTTGCCGCCATGATGGAGGGATTCATGATTGGCTTTATGGATTAATGTTGGGTGTTGGATGGATATATTTGTATAAATGCATTTGTTTATTTTTTTATGTATATATGTATCTATGCATATATGTGTGTCCATAAAATGAAGAGCTGTATGCTCTATTGTAAAGTGTCTTCAGATAACACTTGTTATGAATTGGCGCTATACAAATAAAGATTGACTGATTGATTGACACTCTGATTCATTCAGAGGTCAGCAGTGTCTACCCGACAAGTTGAAGTCACTTTAAATCCTGCTGCCAGACACAAGGACCAATCTAACAGCTGAGTGAAGTCTTGTACTCAAACAAGTTAATTTTGTCTTCCTCTATTGATTTATTATGTTTGTTTTTTTTCTCCTGTTTGAGATACTTGAAATTTTTAGAAAGGACCTCTTTCACAAAACATGTAATTTTGCCCACAGCCCAATTTTTTGTTTATTGTGTGGTATTTGTAGTACACCCAGAGACTCCCAAGAATATACCTTTAGAAAATCCAAAAGTCATCCAGGGCCTGTACTATGACCTATTTTATGATCATTGCCATAGGTGTGAGCCAGGGTGCACACTTTACCCCAAAACTTACTCAAACACAAATAATAAATCATCAAATTGGGTCACATCACCTTCACTGAAGTCTGGTGCATCTTTTGAAATCAAATGTAAAGCTAAGTATTACAATTGAAAGAAGTTATTGAATTTTAACTGAAAAAAAGTATTTTTTTTTTTAGGATTTTTTCAACAAATTCAATTCTTTAGAGATGTGTCTGACCAACTTACAGTTGCTGTACACCTAAAATACTTACAAATTATTTGGCCACATATATATTCTCAAAGTGGGAAAAAAAATCATCAAATTCTGAGACCGGTAAAGTTGTTCAATTAACAGCTTGAGTTACTGTGGTAGAATCAGGATACTGTTCCATGTCTTGTATTATATCAAGGGTAATGTTTTATTTCATGCAATTTGCAGCAAATGGATGTTAACTTCAATTTAGTATTGTGCATTCAATTGAATTTTATATTTTTTTCAAAATGTTTTTCATTTAAAAATTTTTACCAACTGGTAAATCCCAATTGGATTCCTCAACAGCCAACAGTGATTGTTGCTGTACCAAAACAAGATGGATAGTAAAGTCCTACCACGGGCGTTTAAAGAAGTGGATGTTGTTTAAGGAACAACTTACCTCAAATTATTTCGTTGAGGTCATTGGCAAATTAGTGCGCAGAGTAACTGCATGTCTCAATGCCTTCAGAGGACCAATATATGTTTCAGATCCAGATCGAGAGGAACGAGATACTAAGATGGCTCAGCGTATGCTTTCACTTTTAAAAAAAGACAATGTTTTGGCAAAACGAGTTGGAGAAGACCCAAATATGTCACGTAGAGCTCATAGTGAATGGCAGAAGCTTGAAGCATCTGATATCTCGTTCCCTCATGTGGATCTGGAATACCTTGAGACCATAACATGCGGTACATACCAAATCAAACAGTTCCCTGGCTACATTGCTGAGCATCAAAAAAATGATGGTGACTATGAGATTTGGGTTTACCAGCATGATGCTGATCTCATTAGGGGACAGATTCATTCTCATCACAGAACTCAAATAAAATACAATGTTTGGATTCAATTTGACAAGAATGCATCAGATGATCCTGTGAAGGCATATTATTGTCTCTGTCCTGCTGGAAAGAGAACCTCTGGCATGTGTGCACATGTTGCATCTGTAATCTATTATTTGGGATATTATAAACATTTTCAAAATCAGAAACCCCTCCAACCATACACAAGCAAATTCAAAGACTCCATTCTATGAAATAACCAGCCAATCATACATCTTATGGATTTCTCAGATCCCCTTTCCCTCACTATAGTTCCAGTCTACAAATTAAAATTGTCCAAGCTGTTGCTATGCAAAAAGACACGAAGGCCATAAAACAGATTACATCTATATATAAGTACTAGAAACAGAAATTGACAGAAGTAATGTTTATGTATTGCTGTCATTGTAGATATATACAATCTGATTACAACAATCCAAAACTGCATCGGTTTTTACTTGTATCAATGGCTCATTATTATCTCATCATATATAGTATATATCATATATAGTATGATATACAGGCCCTTTGTGGCTGTTCAATATTAAAATGAATAACATTTCATGTGAAATGTTTGTTTTGAATCTAGCATTCAAATTCTACAAGAAATCATACTTAAAGGATGAATTCTGAACAAATCTTTAAAGGTTCCCTGATATACAAGACATGGAACAGTATCCTGATTCTACCACAGTAACTCAACCTGTTAATTGAACAACTTTACCGGTCTCAGAATTTGATGATTTTTTTCCCACTTTGAGAATATATATGTACGGTGGCCGACAAGGGCACACGCGCTGCACAAAAAAACCGACAAAACAATTGCAAAAGGGAAATGCTGCATACAAACCCCAAAACAACTGCAGGAGGGAGACGCTGCAAATTCACGGAAAGTCGGCAGGCCACTAGGGGGAGCTGACCATAGATATTATATACCTAGACACTTCATTACAGTCTGGAGCGTATTCCAGCGTCGCCGCCATATTGGAGAGGTCTCTTCACTCCGGTCTGGCACCAGAAACAAGTGGAGTGAACGCATTTATGCTCGTATTTTGTGCAGCCTAAAGTGACAGTAAATGGCGCAATATTGAAAGCAGATGACTTTATTTAGTTTTATTTCAACACAGCTGAGTAAAATTATTTAATACACATGTCATGTCAACATGATTTATATAAGATGTCTGGTTTGTGTGTGCGAGCACACGTACATGTGCCTGTGCCTGAAATCGTTGCATTGAATATTCTCACAGCACACAAAAATAAAAATATGAAAAAAAATATTACTGTTGTTATTACTTTTACCAATACTATATTACCATTATTACTTATTGATCAGACTTACTCATTAATTTCTTGATCCTCTTCTTATTGAAATTATTTTCATTATTTCATCATCTACATACTCACTTTTTCTCCTTTTCATTTATCTATTCTTCATTCCTTTACATCATTCTATCCATATTGTACTACATTTTATTTATTGCCCCCTTTAAAGTTTCTCTCCACACAACCATAGTGACAAGTTCCCCTCCCTGCTCCTACATCATATCACCTGCTGCTAATGTTGTTGTTCCTCTGCTTGTTAATACGCCACCCTCTGTTTAATTTTATTTCTCTTTGATGCCTTCTATTTTATTTTATTTACTATGATATATTTATGTATTACCTTTACAATGACTATCATTACACTGCAGCTGCTAGTGTTAAATGATTTTTCTCCCTTTTATAACAAACTGTTGATATTACTGGTGATCTACTTATCTGTTTGTATGTGAGACCCCTCCAAGATGGCGGCCAGTCAATGAGGCATCTACGTATATAATATCTATGGTCAGCTCCCCCTAGTGGCCTGCCGACTTTCCGTGAATTTGCAGCGTCTCCCTCCTGCAGTTGTTTTGGGGTTTGTATGCAGCATTTCCCTTTTGCAATTGTTTTGTCGGTTTGTATGTTTTTGCTTTTGCAGCGTTTCTGTGAATGCATCGTGTTTTTTTGGTGCAGCATTTCTCTGTTGCATTTGTTTTATGTGTTTGTGTGTTTATGAGTTTGCATCATTCCTGTGTTTGCAGCGTTTTGATCGTTTGTATTGCGTTTTGGCCGTTTATGTCGCGTTTTTTTGTTTGCAGCGCGTATGCCCTTGTCGGCCACCGTATATATGTGGCCAAATAATCTGTAAGTATTTTAGGTGTACAGCAACTGTAAGTTGGTCAGACACATCTCTAAAGAATTGAATTTGATGAAAAAATCCTAAAAAAAAAATTACTTTTTTCAGTTAAAATTCAATAACTTCTTTCAATTGTAATACTTAGCTTTACATTTGATTTCAAAAGATGCACCAGACTTCAGTGAAGGTGATTTGACCCAATTTGATGATTTATTAATTGTGTTTGAGTAAGTTTTGGGGTAAAGTGTGCACCCTGGCTCACACCTATGGCAATGATCATAAAATAGGTCATAGTACAGGCCCTGGATGACTTTTGGATTTTCTAAAGGTATATTCTTGGGAGTCTCTGGGTGTACTACAAATACCACACAATAAACAAAAAATTGGGCTGTGGGCAAAATTACATGTGTTGTGAAAGAGGTCCTTTAGACTTGTATCATTAGATGATGCCTTGCTGTGAATGTTCTGTGTTGTACCTTACTTGTCTATTGTCTTAGCTCTTTTTGTAATACTTGAAATATATCAAAATGCAATAAACACACATTAAAAAAAAGAGTCAGTGAAAAAGAAGAGGGGCTTTAAATACTTGCCAGTGCCTAAAGCAGACTGTAACAGACACCAGATAGCATGGTGACTTATGACTTATGACTTCAGAAACCACAACACCTGAAGCTGCAGAGAAACTGTCAGTGATGCAGAAAAGTGGAGAACAGCTTTAAAATGATAAACTCTCCTGCTTGAACGAGCTGGGCTTCATTCTGGTAACTAACCAGTTTTTAGAAAATGATTTAACACTTTTAAGCTGCTCTTTACTTTAACACATAGCTGACAGTTTCACGCTTCTGCTGGCGTGATAGTGTTATAAGTCACATCTCGTTTTGTGCTTAGCTTAGCCCACTAACTTCCGTCCCATAATGCAGAGCAAAGCTGGCTGTGATGGCATGATGCCTGTGCAGTTCTTTGTGCCAAAACAGGGAGTGATCACTTTATTGATGTGTATTCTAATAAAATGGGCCAAACTGGGACAGCCCACTTGTGTCAGAACAACTCTCCCAAACAATACAGATGTGCAAATGACTGTCTGTGACCTTTTTTAGCTCTTTTTATTGTCTTGAATTTGACAAAAAAGAAAGGCTGTTAAAAAAAAGACTTAGGCTGTGTCTGAAATGGCATACTAACATACTACATACTACAAACTCGTGTATATACTGTATACTACATACCATAAGTATGATTAGAATCCCAACCGTTCACACTGTAGTATACTACTACTACTATCAAATATCTCTGTTGATTCGCCACATTTGAAAATTCAGAGAACATTTAGGCGAGAAAGTCACCACGTAGAATACCAAAATGTGGTCATTTGAGCCATAAAACGCACGGATACAAATTTCATTTCAGCATTTCAGACATTCCACTATGCACGCCATTATGCTATGGAAGAAACTTCCGGTCGGCTCCAAAACAAGAGCCCTTTTACAAAAGCGTTAAAGAACTAAAAGGAGATAATAAAAGATGTGTTTATTTTGAAAACGGGAAGTTTGCTAGTGGCCGATTTTTAGCTGAATGCCGGTCGATCTTGGATGGCGCAATGCATTATGGAGCTCGCAATGCATTATGGGGCGTTTGAGTGTGACTAGTATGCCCACTTCGCATACTTAAAGTTTTTTCCGATATAGTATACATCCAGGTATTTCTCCCACACTAAATCTTTTCCTACTATCTAATGTGAACGAACTACATACTCATTTTGACGTCACACTTAGTATGAGTAGGACGTTAGTATGCCATTTTGGACACAGCCTTAGAGTCTGAGACCCTCACGCAGAGCACCACAGGCTCACAAGAGGAGTCTAAATCAGGAAATGTCTAAAAATAATGCAGTTTCCTGCCAGTGACATGTTTGATTGATTATGAATGTAAAAATAATCCCGAAAACAAAAACACTTCTGTCTTCATAAGGACCTGAGGGATAAGCCTGATTACAAAGAAAAGTGGAGTTCATCCAAGTTCATTCTCTGTTTGGAGTTCCCAGATTGAACCAAATCATATTAGTCATTTCCTGAAACTCCTGCACACCCACCGTCCTCTCTCTGACACACAGAGATACGATCAGGCTGAACATTGGGTTCACATGACGGACAAACTCTTGCTGACTGTCCGATCACTCAGAGGTCACAGGACTCTCACAAGAGCAATAGTGTCACATCTGGAATGCATTACCACACACACACACACACACACATACACAAACACACTGTTAAACCGGACAAGCTTTAGTACGGAAGCCCTAAAAGGCCATGGTTTTTCCATGTTTATTTAGCACCGTTTTCTCGTAATAACGACTTAATTTCAGTCGTTTTCCCGAGATCTCGAGTTATTTATGTCGTTATCTCGGGATAACGACATATTTATGTCGAGATCTCGAGAAATCCACATCCAGGGGGTGATCATACTCATGCGCAGATCAGACAGAGGGGGGAGGGGGAGTAGTAGGTTGCGTAGCATGCGCAGTTAGCGTAAGAGAGGGATACAATAGGTGCAGTAGCAATGGCTGAAAAACAGCCCAAAAGAAAAAGTTCAGAGGAGTGAAAAGTGAAAAAGAAGGGCTATGACCATGAAAGAGCGAAGATCCAGGTCAACATTGGTGTTGCTATCTGACGGTGGAAGAAACTCCGCGAATTGAAAGACCTGAAAACGGACGCGGATGTCGCCATCTGTCTGCTGGATAGGTAAGCAACATTAGCTTTGTGGTGCTACACATAACAGTAACAGCTGTCGGGCATTCATCTTATTGTCTAATCTGCCAGAATGTAGTGTTGTTGTGCAGGTCTGCTAGCACAGAGACTAGCAAAGATGCTAAAGGCTACAGTAGCAGTTTCGTCAAATCTGAACTGCATTTCTGTATTAAATGAAATACAAACAAAAACAACTCTGAAAGCATTTCTTGGGACGTCGTTTTACCACTTACAACATGCTTTGGCAAGAGTTTGTTCATGGCTTACATTTACGTATCTGATTGGCCCATGAATTTTGTCTTTGACAGAACAATGACTTCCCGTTAGGCTGTTAGTGAATCAGGTTAGGTACTCTTCAGGGTCCAAGATTTCGTCAATAACCGACAGGTGATATTTCCAATATTATTTTGGAAATGCTGTAACTAATATATATATATATATATATATAGATAGATAGATAGATAGATAGATAGATAGATAGATAGATAGATAGATATAGATATAGATATAGATATATAGATATAGATATATATACATACATACATTATCCTCTCTTCAGGGTGATGTCACACTATGGCAGGAATCATCAGCTAAATTTGTACAAGAGCCATTTTTTATTGACAAATAATTTGGGGACCAGACTAATGAGAAAACGATACAAAAAAAATGTTGGTCCAAATATCATATTATTAGTTGATTACTTTGAAATCTTAATTTGTGTTTACTATTTCTTAGCCTTTAAAAAATGGATTGACTTGGGGGGCCTGATGTGACCCCTGGCCTCCAGTTGATGATCACTGCACTATGCAATACCATCACTGACTGTTTGTGTGTTGCTACGCTGTTGCTGTGTTGATAACTATGCTATTACATGCTAACACAGACTTTCTGTCAGACCGTGTGGACTGGTGACTCATGGCCATTTGCTTCCAAGAAACCAACAAGGGTAACCGTGAACATTTTCAATGAAAGGAGTTAAGATTATAAGAAGCTTAAATATTAAATAAATATTTACTCAGTTCACCTGCTGTTACCAGTAAACATAGCTGCAGGTTAAACCATAACACAGTCTCACCTGTGTGGACATTATTGTTAAAGAACATACCTGTTGGGGAATTTTCATCCTGTCACTGTGGTTAATGTTCCACACATTACTGTTTCTTTGCTGAGCTTACACCATCATCAATTTAAAACAGGTTGGCAGATAACTGTAGGTCAGTTGTTCAGGTGCTGAGCTGTTAAAAGTCCTTGAACACAGAGCTAAAACACTTGCATCACCATGGCTTCCAGACAAAAAAATCAACTTTAATTCTTTTATTGAATAAAAATAACATTTCCGGCCTGGCCAGGCTCCTCCTCAGGTGCTCTTTGCTTTGTTGATGCAGGCTTTATCCACTGACTAGGGCTGAACGATTTGAGAAAGTAATCTAAGTGCAATATTTTTCCCCAATATTGCAATTGCGATTTACTCTGCGATTGTTTTAATGTTCTTCATCATATGTATTATTAAACAAGCATAAGCAGTAGATCTTTATATAGTATAACCAATATGACATTAAATCAAAGGATAAAAGATTTGGGAAAAGTGGAGAAGTGAAGAACAGAAACAAAATAGGTATGAAAATGTAAAACTGGGTAAAATAAATTGGTATGAAAGCAGAAAAAAAGTTAATAGGTGCAAAATAGGTATGAAATTGCAAAAAAATCAAAAGTGACTAAGGAAAATTGATTATAGCAGCAAAATTGGGATTAAATTTCAAAAACCATGAAAAAATTAGCTTGTTGATGACTCAGCCAGTCTACTAAGATCCACTTTGGACTCAATTGCCCCACTGAGACAAAAACGTATTAAACGTCAGAGGACAGCTCCTTGGTTTAACTCAGAAACTCGTACACTTAAACAAACAACCCGTAAATTAGAGAGAATGTGGCGCTCTGATAAAAGGGAAGAGTCACGTATACTTTGGCGAGAGAGTCATATTAACTACATGAGAGCCTTAAAACATGCTCGAGCTGCCTACTACTCTTCACTAATTGAAGAAAATAGAAACAACCCTAGATATCTCTTCAGCACTGTAGCCAGGCTGACACAGAGTCAGAGCTCTATTGAGCCTGTGATTCCTCTAGCCCTGGGCTGTGAGGACTTTATGAACTTTTTCAATGATAAAATTCTGAAAATTAGAGATAAAATTAGCAACTCTTTATCTCCAGCCGAACCTGCCCTACCTTTAAATGTAGTAGAAGTCAGACCTGAGTTAGACAGTCTCTACGATCAGCCTTCAGGAGCTAAATTCTCTCGCCTCTTCCTCTAAATCATCAACCTGCCTTTTAGACCCAATCCCAACTAAGTTGTTTAAGGAGGTCTTTCCTCTAGTTTGTCCATTGTTGCTGGAGACAGTAAATATATCTCTATCAACAGGCTACGCACACAGTCTTTTAAAACAGCAGTAATCAAACCCATCCTTAAAAAACCTAACCTTGATTCAGGAACATTAGCTAACTATAGGCCTATTTCTAACCTTCCATTTGCCTCAAAGATCCTGGAGAAAGTGGTAGCTGATCAGCTAGGTGACTTCCTTCAAGACAATAGCCTGCTTGAGGACTTTCAGTCAGGATTTAGAGCTCATCACAGCACAGAGACTGCTCTAGTTAAAGTAACCAATGATCTACTTTCAGCTTCAGATGAAGGACTGCTCTCTGTTCTTGTTTTGTTAGACCTTAGTGCAGCTTTCGACACCATTGATCATGATGTTCTTATACAGAGATTGGAGATGTTACTTGGGATTACAGGGACTGCCTTAAACTGGTTTAAGTCCTACTTATCTAATAGATATCAGTTTGTACACGTGAACAACAAATCTTCTGTGTACAATAAAGTAAGTTACGGGGTTCCTCAAGGTTCAGTGCTAGGTCCAATTCTCTTCTGTATATATATGCTGACGCTTGGTAATATCATGAGGAAATACTCTGTTAATTTTCACTGTTACGCTGATGACACACAGCTCTATGTATCTTTAAAGCCAGGTGAGACAAACCACTTAGATAAACTAGATGCCTGTTTAAAGGACATCAGAACCTGGATGGCCAGAAATTTTCTTCTTCTTAACTCAGACAAGACAGAGATTATTGTGCTGGGCCCTCGACACCTTAGAGAATCCTTTTCTAGTGATTTAACTGCCATAGATGGCATTACCCTGGCACCAAGCACAACTGTTAGAAATCTAGGAGTGCTATTTGATCAGGATTTATCCTTTAACTCTCACATAAAGCAAATTTCAAAAACAGCCTTTTTTCATCTACGCAACATCGCTAAAATCAGGCCTATCCTGTCCCAGAGCGATGCTGAAAAGCTAGTCCATGCTTTTGTTACCTCCAGATTGGACTATTGTAATTCTTTCAGGCTGTCCCAGCAAGTCGCTTAAGACGCTTCAGCTGGTCCAAAATGCTGCAGCACGGTACTGACTAGAACTAGGAGAAGAGACCACATTACTCCTGTATTAGCTTCTCTGCATTGGCTCCCATTAAATATAGAATAGAATTCAAGATTCTTCTCCTCACCTATAAAGCTCTCAGTGGACAGGCACCAGTCTATCTTGAAGAGCTTGTAGTGCCGCATAACCCCTCTAGAACATTACGCCCCAAGATGCTGGCCTACTTGTGGTGCCATCAATCTCCAAAAGTAGTATGGGAGGTAGAGCCTTCAGTTATCAGGCTCCTCTTCTCTGGAACAATTTACCAACCACAGTTCGGGAGTCTGACACTCTCTACCTTTTAAGGTTAGACTTAAAACATTCCTCTTTGATAAAGCTTTCAGTTAGGGACCAGCTTATAGGTTATAAATAAATAAATAAATAAATTAGTTCATAAACTAGACTCATAGTTTAGATGTAATAGGCCTAGACTGCCGGGGAGGGTCTGGCACAATGGGCTCTATCACTCTCTCTCTCCACATCTGCTTTTGCCCCTTTTTGTTTGCTCCTGTACTGCCTCTGGCTCTTGTCTTGTAGGTGGCCTGGGATCCTTGGTGGAGACTGCCTGCTGCTGTGGAGTCATGAAACCTCAAAACTACAGCTATAAACATGACACACATAGTTGGCCATTCTATTAGGAACACTCCATTCTCATTATCATTATAGCTGTTCATGTAGTTATTAGCATGATCTCCATATCCATGGTCGTTACACCTACAGTATCTATTTCTTATTACCACATAGTCATGAAGTCCCTCTTGAAAATGGGATGTCACATCTCAAGAGGCCTTTAACACATTTATACTTAACGGAGACAAATATGGTTGGGATGCACTTGTGGTCTGGGCACCCATGAGTTCGTCACTACCATAAGTTCTTATTTTCAGTTTGAATATCTAAGATTATACTTCTAGAAAATGATCACCACAACCATTCAGACATGAGGACCCTCCAGAAATGAGATGTAGCATCTCAAGAGGCTAACCTCTAAGGAATCAGACGACAGGCCAATGATACATGGACCTGTCCCTAACTTTAGTTCTTACTTCCACTTGTCTCCTCTTACTTCCCTTCCTTTGCCCTCACACCCATCACAGCATCGTGTGGATTTGCTGTTCATCATGAGACTGGGATCCACATTCAAGATTTCCTGCTGCTTAACAGAAGGTTTTTTCTTGCCGCCATGATGGAGGGATTCATGATTGGCTATATGGATTCATGTTGGGTGTTGGATGTATATATTTGTATATATATGTATATGTGTATCTTATATGTATATATGTATCTATGCATATATGTGTATCCATAAAATGAAGAGCTTTATGCTCTATTGTAAAGTGTCTTGAGATAACACTTGTTATGAATTGGCGCTATACAAATAAAGATTGATTGATTGATTGATTGATTGAAAAAATTCCAAACATGGTCTGACAGTAGCCAAAAAAAAAAAAAGATGAATGGGAGGAAGATAGGCATAAAGTTGTAAAAACTGGGTTAAAAAGGTTAAAATAGGCATGAAATTGCAAGAAACTACATCACAATGCCAAAATGTTCAACACATTTTGGGTTAAAAATATTGCACTGTCTGTGATTTGAAAATTGCAACAAGCCATATTGCGATTTAATCTAATTTGCAATTAATTGTTCAGCCCTACCACTGACTTAATCAGGGTCCTGCTTATAGATGTGGACCTCAGAGCTTCAGCTTGGAAAAGAGGCATATTTTGCCAAAAAACCCTGAAATACTGGGATAATAAATGTTATAAATGTGAATCAAGTAACTAATGACTTTCTTTGGAGGTAACAGAGTTGGCCTTTTCTTTTATGTGCAATTTGAATGTGGATTATGATTTATGGTCTCTCTCTCTCCTTTGTCCTATTTTTAAACCCTCCCTGCAGATCTGTCAAACAAGAGCCCCATTTATTTACTCAACATCTACAGAGAAGTTAAACTGTGAGAAAAGACTGAACTGAAAGGCTGGAGACACAAAAACACTAATATAGAGGTGGAGTTGAAGAGGTCATAAGGCGTGGAGGACAGAGGAAGAAAGAAGAAGATGAAGAACTGAGTAAGTAAAATATTCAAAGTTATATCCCGTGGACAGAGGAGTCACGCGTAAGCAGGGATGACGTACCTACATCTCTGATGGATTTATTATACAGTCATGTAACTGCAGAGGTATTTTTAGCACTTGGATGTTGAGAGTCAAGGTTCCAGCCTCACTCTGCATGTGAGGTTATCACCTGAAATATTGATCGTCATGAAGAGGTTATCAGAGGTAGAAGAACAGAAGTGACTGAAGGACGAGGTGTCAAATGCACAGATACTGCTTCAAACTATCCTGGAGAATAAAAACTAAGACACATGATCAGAAACACTAACCGTACACCAGATGTCCAATAGAAAGTGTTTGGGAGAGGGCAGAACCTTTAAAAAGCATATCTTGCTGTTGATTGGATGATCTATCTGTCAGTCACATTCATATCAGGCCAATCAGATAACACAGTAGGCGGGCACTACTGCCGTGATCTGAGGGACAGAAGGTGAGTTAACTTGTAGATTTAACACTTGGCATAACATGTTAGAAGTGGAGTAAAAATATCCTTTCTATAGAGAAGTTTGTAGTGTTATTTGTTTCATTTAATAGAGAAATGTGGTCCAGGTCTGATAAAACTTCTCCTGAAGCTGTTAGCATCTATGCTCATTTCTCAGCCACTTCCTGTTGTCTCACTCATGATTCCTTTTACATCAGAACAGGGAAGAGAGGAGTGGGAAAAAAATCACCAATCTACCAGGCTATCGTTAGCAGTTGTTAGCACGCCCTGTGCTGTTGTTCATATATACCACATGAAGAATGTAGACAACACTCTAGCATTATTTTTTCCATATATAATCATTGAACCATGGTAAATGAACTTGAGCTTATAAAGTACTGTTCTAGTATTGTTCAAAACTGCTTTACACTGCAGGTCACACTTATCCATTGACACCTATTCATTCTCACATTCACTCACTGATGGTTCAGAGTTTTTATGCTAATTATCCATCTGTATCGGCTAACACATTCATACCCTTTCATGCCCATTTACACGCCACTGACGCAGCACTGGGAGCAACTGGGGGTTAAGTGTTTTGCCCAAGGACACATTGCCATGTGTGACCGGAGCTGCTACCTCCCGGTTACTCAACAAGGGCACTATACAACTACACCACCTATGCACCTATTGCATAGGAAACATTTGCAAATGTGAGTGAGTGAACATGTCCAGTGATAGAACTGCTTATTTTCACATTAGACAAACAATCCAGAAATCAAGAAAATATAAACCGAAATATTTAAGGTAAGCAAATCAGTGAGCAAACAATACTATGTACACGGCTGATTTAGTGCGACAAACATTAGTTTGAAGTGCAAATAAACAGAATATCACTGAAGCTTATTTACTGTTAGAACTGTTGGCAGCCATCTTTGATTGTCAATTCAGGGGTGGTGAGGATCTGCCAACTTCCCAGTAGGAAATTCTGACCTCAGGGGCGTTCAGGAGGAAATTTCCCACTCTGGATTCTGAAACAGTGACAGAACAAAGCTCTAAAACACAAAGATTTTTCCTTCGTGTATTCAAAGTTGATCTGCATTCAGACGGAGACATTGGAGACAAATGAAGCCGCTGTAGTGTGCATGCAGGTTCAGTAGATGGCAGTGTGGGTTAGCAGAGAGGCAGCGCTGCTACAACACGAAGAAGAAAAACTTTTCACAAACAATGGCGAGTGGGCGTTCAAAGACGAAAGAGTTTCTTTTTTAGGACAACAAATCAGTTGGGACAACAAATCTGACAGGATAGTTTTGTCTGGATAACAAACCAAACATGGTAAGTGGCACACATGTTACTCAGTAGACGGCCGATGATGTTGTTGTTCCTTGTATGCGTACGCAGCCTTCATATGAAAGACTACTGCACATGTGGTGACATCAGTGTTTCACCCAGAAACGCTCTGATCAGGGTTTACTTGGCGCTGCATGGAGAGTGAAAACTCTCCACTCTGGAGCCTTTTTTCAAAAGTTTACAGATTCAAGCAAACCAGGTACTGTTTCCGTGTAAACTGGAGGTCGAAACACAATGAAAACTTATTGGATTTAATAAGTTAGAGGGAACAGGGAACATTACTCCTAGTGGTGAAGATGGCTTTTTGTAAATGGTGCAGCTTTGGGCTGCTCACAATCCTTGTAGATTGAAGATTGCAAGATGGAATTCTCCTGATTACAGACATTGAATCATTTGGATCCATCTGCACTGTGAGGTTTGCAGATAATTACAGCCATGCAAAAGTGCTGTGAAGGTGGAGAGCTGATGACGAGGTGTGACCGATAGTTCAAGGTAAAATGGGAAGCCTGAGCCCTGTGTCACACAGGGTGTAGGTCCAGTTATATTTTCGCTTACTGGCTGATCCTTAAGCAAACAACTGATAACACTTATGGGAGGGAACGACAACACCACACCCACTAAACAGTTTTCCACATCTTCATCACTCACTCTGCCATAAATGATTTGGCGTCCAGCCTTGACAGAGAGAAGAGAGATAAAGTAGAAGCAAGGAGCGGCCGGAAGTTTCTGTACTCACAGCTCAGGAAATACGGACAGGATGAGAGGCTAGGCTGACCAGCGGGGCTTAAAAATACTCCTAAGCTGCACTGAGCGCTGAAGAATCAAGGACAAGCTGGTGGAAACTATAGAAAACTCATCAGAACAAACACAAGTGACTTTAGACTACAAATAACCATGGTTACGCTGGATTTCAAGGCCCTCACGAGCCCAGTGGGCATCGTTCGGTTACTGCAGGTGCTCTTCACATGCGTCACCTTCAGCCTGGTGGCAGCGTCCTCCTCCAGTAATGCATCTTTCTGGGTCTGGTGCATGTTTGTGTGGATTTTCTGTTTCTGCATCACCATACTCATCATCATCCTGGAGTTCTTAAGCCTCAGCTCCGTGTTGCCCATATCCTGGTTGGACTTCACTACTGCATATGCCATGTTGGCAACACTGCTGGTGGGTGCCGTTTTTTTTCTATTTGCCTTTGGTAGGAGATTTGGGGGGTAAAGACAGAGCAGGGCTTAACAGTGCGGTGACAACTAGACTCTGCCTGGAGTTAAATGTCACAAGTACTGTATGCAATTGGCATTGACTTCTTTCTAAAGCAACCCTGGTCATTTCTGAATACTCTAAAGTTGCCAAGCAGGACAACTTCTTGATTAATTTGGTCATATAGCCAACAGAGCAGGTGTTTTCCTGTGGTTTGCATGTTAGTCGGTCAAGGGGTGATGAAGGGTAAATATGATGATGGAGTGATTTCATGGTTAGGTCAAAGTGAAAACCCACTTTTTTTGGTTGCATTCACACCAGAGTAAACTTGTGCAATTTTCAATTTTTTCCACATGTGTGAAAAGGGGTTTGTGACAGTACAGTGACTGGTCACAAAGACAGGCTGCTCTGGTTTTTGTGGGAGAGCAATGAATAAAAAATTTAGTGGTTTATTGATGTAGGCAAATGCTTGCAACAGGATTTGAAACCAAGATAACTCGGACTTTGAACCTATAAACTGTTGTAAATGGGGACGACTTAATCCGCTGTCCATACTGATCATGATCACCCGTTAGTGAAATCAGCCAATAGCAACAGTGATCATTTTTTGTGCTACGAGCTAAAATCTCCCAATGAGAACCAAGTACCTGAGGCTGTATGCAACTACTAGAAGCAAACTGTAAATATGGTGACAATTATGGAAATTTTGAGAGTAAAACCAACAAGACATGACCGTAAAATAATCAATGTAATGATCAGATAGCAATTGTTGACCATGGGTTGGATGTTGGCACCATTTGCACTCATAAATCTACTGTCAGGGGCAGCGTAGCTCAGTATGTAAGGATTTGGGCTTTGGACTGAAGGGTGGCCGGATCATGGACTTAATTTATCAGCATCACACAACAGATGGACTGTTTCACAGATCCATGGGACATATTTCACATCCATTTGGTAAACATTCCATACACTGTTGCTGATTTTTGTAAACTTAACATTTAACTGTAAGATCTACAGCTACCCGCTGTAACAAATGTATGCAGGAAATTACTGTAAATGGTAAAAGATTATGGGAAAACATACAGCATACCTACTGTAAAAAATATGTAAGGGAAATCAATAAAAAAGGGAATAGGAAAATAATATTTCCCATGAATATTGACCATTACCAGGCAAGACTTTTTTTAGTAAATGATTGACATTTTTAGGTGTAACAAATGTTTCAGTACTGTTATTAAGTGATATATTGCGCGCAAACAGTGGTGTAAAGGAACGAAGTAATAGTACTTAGTTACAGTACTTAAATATGTTTTGGGAGTATCTATACTTTACTTGAGTTTATATGTTTTTTGCAACTTTTACTTTTACTTCACTACATTAAAAATTAAAAAATGATACTTTTACTTTGTTACATTTAAATTGTCAACTTAGTTACTCGCTACATAATAAAATGTGAATATAAATTACACTTATTTTCACATTTTATTTTGAAGAGGACCGTACGGACTGTTTGTGCTCTTGCACGAAGCTGAACACACCTCTGCCTGCCTCTGCAGCCTGTGAACGACTGTTTAGCATTGCAGGACTTGTATTCAGCCCGCGAAGGACACGACTGAACTCATGCAGTTTTGAAAATCAACTTCTGCTATAGATGAACCGCAAGTTTGTGAACTTTACGTGAGGGAGGAATGGAGAGAGGGAGTAAGAGGTGAAGGGAGCTGAGGGAGGGAGGAAGAGTTAAACTTAAAAAAGCTTGGGAGAGCAACAACTATTTGTACCTGTTCTCTTTGTTTGTACTTTTACTTTTAATACTTAAGTACATTTAATAGTAGCTACTTTAAGACTTTTACTTAAGTGATTTTTTAATGAGTGACTTTCACTTTTAGTTGAGTATATTTTATATAAGATATCTTTACTTTTACTCAAGTATGGGTTTCAAGGACTTTTTACACCACTGCGCGCAAATGATCAGCACAATAGTAAGATATATTATATAATCAGTAAGATAGTAATATAAGCTGAAATAAAAAAAAGTTAATTCACTAAAAAGATGTATAAAATATGGTAATAATACTGTAAATATAGAAAACAGTAAGAATCTTTATATAATACAGTAATAATTCTGCAAATTCAAAGACAAACAAAAGTTCTACCAAAACTAATAAAGAAAACAGTACAAATGTGGTTAACTTAAAAGAGTAATTCTGCTGAAAACCCACAAATTATGTATTTCGGACTTTTGCCTGTGGATATAATTCACAGTCAAGACGCCTATCTTTTCAAAGTTTTGATGATGGCATGCAAAAAAGCCATTACAAGGAACTGGGGTAAATGTGACCCTCCTCTATCACCACAGTGGTTGGACATAGTTGAGGAAATAAGCTCCATGGAAAAATTGACTCACTATCTAAGACTGAAGGCAGGACTTTATGATCAAAACTGGGAAAATGGAATGAATACAAATGACATAGCCTATCATGACCCCATCTTACACAATTGTCTTTGACTATTTCTTAACAATAACAACCATTTTATAAAATGGAGTTTAATAACTACTATTTTTTTTTTACTTTATCAATACTACTTTGAGTTTGTATGAAGCTGTTCTGTGAACCCTATAAAGCTAATTGTATCATATTTGATACATACTTTTATAATACCTCTTTCTACTCAATATGATCAACAAATTACAAAAAAAAAAACATCTGAATACAATCAGATAAATGATAAAAATGTCCTCAAATGGATTATCAGTTGCCAAAAACACCTAATGCATCAAATGATACACAAAAAATCTATATGTTGAATTTTATGGACATTTTGATTTTTATGGATTTTAGCAGAAAGTGAAACAAACATTTCAGCTCCAAAAAAATTAAATTTTCTGGCTATAATACGCGACTCTGCAATAACTAGGAGCGAGAACAAGAAACAAGAACCCAAGAAATCCCACATTCTGCTGACTCTTGTGTCTGTGCTCACAGCAGAATGTGGGATTTCTTGTTCTACGCCTCCTAGTTATTGCAGAGTGCTGCCTTTGGTTTGTCAGCCGCTCTGTGAGGGCACCCGTAAGTGTATCATAGAAATGCCAAGTAGTGCTGTTTAGGCTATAAACATGTGCTAAATGATGTCGTTTCGAGTAAATGGTGGACGTTACCCGCTCAGGACACTTGGATTACAGCGCACGAGCAGTATGGAGGAATATTGCCAATTTTTTGTGGACTTTTAATGGACTTTTAAGGACACTGTTCGTTCGGGCTCTTATCTAAGTCATCATATCAATGTGGACAGCGAGGATACCCCCAGATCTCCGGCTGCATCCTAGATGTTCCAAAACTACTCCACAGTGTTGTTCAGCATGAGGGTGAGTAGAAAATGAGGCCAAATCGTTGTTTGGGTGTAGTGTTCCTTTAAAGGGTTAACATGGTAAATGAAAACTGAAAAATAAAAAGTAAAATAAAAAATCTGCTGAAAAGGCATTTACAGCACCTTACTGGCACCTTGTTGCAAATTAACAACAACCGTTTAACAGTGTAAAAATTGATTGGGAAGGGCAGAATTGTACAAGAATAAGTGGAGAGCTATTGCGTGAATGTTTACTCTGTCACATTGTTATTTAATAATTAGAGACTTGAGGTGGCTCCTTACTCATACCATAACTCAACCAGGATTGCAAAACAGCTTCTTGGTCTTTAAAGGGAAGCTGACCGGCTAATATAGTTTTAGACCAAAGCTTAATGACAGACCCTGATCAAAGTTTATCAAGCTTGGCAAGGTCACGTGTCCTCTGCCTCTACACTGATGCCATCGGTCTTGTGAAGACTGCAGCTTGCGTTTACGCTGTGCAATTCTGGACAAAGTGACACAGGAGGTGCGTAGCAGCCATTATGCATCCATGTTTGCATACATTAACATGTCAGACTGAATAAAGAAATTATAAAATCTGTCCAGTTGTAGAAACAGAGTAAATTACATCCCCCACAGCTTTCCATCCGGGCCCCAAGATCGGGATTCATTCCTGTTCTTATATAAATCTCAAAATGTCACAAATATTGCATATTATGTTCTCTTTAGAAAAAAGAATATAAATAGATGAGTTTGCAGGAGATAATTGTTCTAGTTCACATACTGTATATGTAAATGTCATTAAAATGAAATTTAAACGAGGAGTAAAACAATAAAAAGATAGAATCATGATTTTAAAGGCTGCAGAAAGGTTATAAATCACTTAAATAAATCACAGTAGAGAAAAAGAACTGGGTTAAAAAAACTGTTCAGTATTTGGTGTTTAGATGTCACCCATAGGTATGTTTGGAATAAAGATGCTATTTTAGGGTGTTAAAGCTAAATCATACCTAAATAAAAAAGTTCAAACTGCAATTACAAGGCACTGAACAGTTAGTCATTTTCTTGTAATAATGTTTTAAAAAGATTGATCTGTTTCAAAGTAAAACAAAATAATGAAGCAGTGTGAACTGCTTTACACAGCTATAAAAGTAACTTCAAGAACCATTAGGATTAAAACATGATTTCATGTTTGATCTGTCTCACAGAATTCCATCTGTCAGTTTTTTAGCCAACAGTCAACCAGGAGCACGAGTTTACACAAATCAAACTGCTTTATTTAGCTCAGCCCTGTAAAAATTCTCTAGTTTGTTCAGTGGTTTTACATCCATCTGTCTCCCATCACCTCCACTAGTGTCTGTCAGTTTGTGGCCAATGCAACTCAAAAACTTCTATACAGATTTTCAGGAGGCTTGGGGAATAACAAGCTGAAAAACTAAAGCAAAAGAGTTTGGTGATGATCCAAATCTGGATACAGATCCAAGATTTGTTGTTGTAGCAAGTGTTGAAGATTCATGTTCAGTTTGGAAGAATGCACAAGTCCAGATTAGATCGGTTAGCCAACCATTTATTGACAATATGTGAGACAATACAAAAATAATACTCAGCTGCTGAGGGCTCAGTTCTGCACCTCACCAGGGATGTACAGACAAAGAGCATTGAACACAAGCATACACAAGATCTTATGCACATCAGGATTTGGGAAGTACCAACTTATCACATGTTAAGATCATGTCTGGTTCTCGCATTACACAAAACCACAGGACCAACCACAGGATGTGAAATGGGGAAACTGGCCCCCAGCCCTTCCAGCTGAAACCACAGTCCTGTCTAATCGTGATTGCCATTATGATTTATGACACAACTGACCTGTTGAACAAACATGTTTGAACTGATCTGTCCTAACATAATATGTTTGAATAACTGTTAGCATAAAATGACAGCTTTGGACAAATGTTAGCATTAGCTTGTATATAATTATAACACGAGAAAGACAGTTTTATACATTTCCCTTGTAAATGCTTGGCTGAGGTTTGTGCTCTCTGTGCACTTTGAAGAATTTCTGTGTCTTTATTAATCTTATTTGTATAATGTTCAGAATTTTGCTGTCTGGCTTGTCAAACATATTGTAGTGACTCAATGTTATTGTTACCTCCGCCAAGGAGGTAATGTTTTCGGGAGAGTTTGTTTGTCTGTCTGTCTGTCTGTCTGTCCGTTTGTGTACAAAATAACTCAAAAAGTAATGGATGGATTTTGATGAAATTTGCAGGAAATGTTCAGCATGGGAAAAGGAAGAACCGATTCGATTTCGGTGTTGATCCGGATCAGCGTCTGGCCGACATGGTGAAAAATGTGATTTTTGCGAATAACTACTGAACTAAAATAGATACAATTATGAATCCAGTTGCTAATGGTATGTTTTCATGGTCAATAAATCTATATATTTAGATGAACTAAAGGTAGGACTAATATTTATGGTCAAAATCACAATATGGCTGAGGACTGTGGCGCTGGCGGAGGTCTGCGCTCTCCGAGTGCTTTTCTAGTTAATGAAGTTAATGATCCCTCAGTATAACTAAAGGTTGTGTCATGAATGAGTAGCTGAATTCTCAAAAATACTCAGATTCAGTACTTCTTAATTTTTCTTGAGCAGATTCAGGAGTTCTACTTTTTTCCCACTTTAGTAAGATAAACCAACTTATGAATAAATGTGTTTTTTCTCCCGGTGCTGCTGCTGTGTAGAGATGTCAGGGACCTTCCGGCAGAGTAAAATCAGCTCGATGAAGAGTTAAAAGGCGAGCAGTCTCATTCTTACTCTCGTGTTTCCTCTCCTGCAGGTGTTGGCAGCGTCCATCATCTTCCCCGCCGCCTTTGTTTGCTCTAACTGTGGTGGACTCATTGGTGCCACAGTCACTTCCTTTATTGCCTTCATCCTGTATGGGGTTGAGGTTGGACTGACCCGGGCCAAACCTGGAGAACTCAGCGGTTTCCTGACCACAATCCCAGGCCTCCTTAAGGTCCTGGAGGCATGCGTGGCCTGCATCATCTTCTCCTGTTTAGGATTCTTTACCTATTCTGGGGCCCCGGGTCCCCAGTGGTGCATTGCAGTCTACTCCATCTGTTTCATTTTCGCCCTTGTTGTCATCATCCTTACAATTTGCCGCCTCCTTGCCATAATCCCTTTCTTTGATAAGGTCCTGTGTGGCTGTAACATTGTGGCGGTGCTGATGTACTTTACGGCCATGATCATTTGGCCTTATTACACCTTGAGAAGCTCCAGGCCTCCGAATTGCTCTGAGGTTCTGTGTGTATGGGATGTTTTAGTGATTGTCACGTTCTTGACGATAGTAAACCTTGTTGCCTACATAGTAGACACTGTTTATTCTTTCAGACTGGTCTTCGTTGTCAGCAGAACATAAACAGTTAACATGATGGGTGTTTTGAATGTTGTGATCTTTCAGGTTGACTGAAACTCAAATATTAACCCTTTCATGCATGAATTAATAAATCACAAAACAAGTACTTCTTTAAATTTATTTCTAACTTTCAAACAAGTTACAAAACATGTTTTTCCTAATATATTATTAAATTAGAGGGTATATATAATATAACCTGTCTGATTCTTTGAGAATAGAAAGATTTAACAGTTATTCCTGATGGGTGTGGTGCAATTTGCCCTTCGTCTGCCATGTTGAATTTGTGATGCAATGTCTTGATTTGACAAAAATATGCAAAGATATTTTTCTGAAACTTGAGACGAGGGTTTGGGAGTTAGCCACATGGTAGTTGGACATGGTACTGCAACCTAAGTGGTATAAAATATATTCCAAGTATCTGTCTACTGTTGTGGTCACCATGCATGAAAGGGTTAAGTTGTTGAGAATTTTTTTTTTTCCTTTAAAGAATTCATTTTAGCTGGAGTTCTGTTTTTGCCGTGACTTTTAAAGATCCAAATTTCTCTGATTTCTTGTTTTTGACCACAACCAAGAAGGTGATTGAATGTTAACAAAGCAAAGAACTACCAAATGCAGAATTCATTTGTGAATTGACAAAAAATGTTATTTAATTTAAATAATACTGCAAAAGAGGTGTTGTTGAAAACCAAAAGTCAGAGGCAGGAAACACCTTAAATTGGTTGTTTAGTCATGTAAGTATTTCAGATTGTTCATATGAGAAGTTAAACATTGCTCCCTGTAATCTGGTGTTTCATTGTTAGCATCACAGAATTTACATCAGTAAGTTTATTTCTCTATTGTAGTAACTTGGCTAATGTTACTGATTAAAACGTGGTATTTTCTCACCAAACTGCTCTTTCTTATTGCCTTTATTTTGTCATTTGTTCTGGCTTATACTACACATGCATCACTTCCTGTTTGGATAACACTGGTATTATTTTGAAGGAGAAAACTAGGAACTTATTGCAGGTTACAGCTTTAGTTAAACCAGGAAAAAGGTCAAAAGTGAAATTTTTATCTGTGTATATATAGGTTAGAAATGGGAATTGAAGAGATTTTATTTATACCAACACTATTAATGATGTAACTTGATTGTTAATGAGTCCTTAATCAATCCTCTGTTGATTCTCTGTGTGGTTTCTAATAGGCCTACGCACATTTGCAGTGATAACGTCAGACCCATGACACTCCTGATATTCTTTGTTGTGCTAGATGGATAAAACAGGTAAAATCATAGAATCACTTGACAAAAAATCACTTTTTTGTCACCTGAAACCATTAACATCCAGGGTTTTAGAAATGAACTGTGTTGTGTTGGTAATTTCATTATGATCTTTTGTCTTGTTCTATGTCCTGCTTTTGTGTGTGTGGTGTTTTTGCCATAATGTTGTGGCCCTTTTCCATTAGCCCTACTCTACTCAACTCTACCCGGCTCAACTCTACTCGCCTTGTGTTGCTTTTCCATTAGCCCTAGTCGCCTTCCCAACGGGGTGCAGTGGTGCTGTAAACAGCTGAGCGGCACTGCGGTGACGGTGACAGTCTGTGGCTTTTTGTCACAAACCGAGTACAAAAGGAAAGCAGAAGAAGGCTGCAGGTGGCAAGAAGAAATACCCCTTGAGAAGCACAGGAGAGTTTTGGAAGCTATGCAACAGAATGAAGCCGAGGACGAGAGCAATCGAGCTGCAAAGAAAAGACTATGAGGGTAAGCTAACGGTAGCTACCGCTAGCATGCTAGGTCATCACGCTCAAGATTCATTGATGACGACATCGTCTGACCAATCATTAGCCGGCAGTCTGTGACATCATCTTTTAGTATCGACTCAGCTCGCTTGGAACCAGAGCGGAGTAGGAACTAAAACTAGCTTGTTTTAGGAGGTACCAGGCTAGTGGAAACACACTGCAAATCGAGTAGGGCCAAGACATGCTAGTGGAAAAGGGCCATTGGTGTGTTACCTGCCTAGGGACTACAGATATAAATTAGCATTGATGCTGTAATCTGGCATATTTACATCTATTGTTCTTTGAATAGATGTTCATAAATGTGCACTGTCCCTATTAAATAAATAAATAAATAAATAAATAAAATAATAATGCTTCTGCAAGCTGCTGGTGTCTCTGCTTCAAATTTTCACAAAGTCTGCCTGCATCAAGTCTAAACCGTAGCTTTGCTACGATGATCAGTGCACATCCTCGGTCACATGGAGAGTATTCAAAGCGCAGCCCTGAGAGCTTGAAATTACACGAGGTAATTGTGAATTCACAAGATAACATGAAAACAACAGGTTATGTTTCCTTCCTGATGCTGTCTTGCTTTAATCATCAGCACTATTTCCACTATATTGGTGTATTTTGAAATGACCCAGAGAATCTGAGGGCTCGTTTTCCTTTGCTGAGTTGATCTGTTTGGTGGAGCAGAGTTGAAGAGGCTCCCACTGAAAATAAACTTACATAAACACACATTCGTATGTCCATCAATCATGTTCACAGTCTGTTTTCTACATATTCTTTTCAAAAAGCATAAATAAAACCTGATGAGGTGTAGGTTTGTTCATCATGAAAGGGTCCCATTTTGTCCTCTTGTCACAGCAGAGACAAAACTCAATTTCCGCTCAAAGGAATCACAAATTAACGTTAATGGTTAAACAGAGATGAAGGGACCTGCCCTGTCCTTCACTGAGGATGTTTGCGGAGGTAAATTTGATTGTGCAAACCCTGAAGCACACTGTGTTAACAGTTTCCTGCTCCACTCCTATGTGTTTTAAACCATTAAATACTAAAAAAGGAGGAAAAGAGGAAAGAAAGTGGGCTCTGTCAGTACCCTATTCAAACTCACTTGTTGGCATCTGTGGCCAATTACTTAAAGGCCATTTTAATAATTTGTTGAGAAAATGTGAAAATTATTTGCATGTTCTTTGCTGTATTTTTTGCCAACACTTTGGATTTGTTGCAGTAAAATGAGCTTTTTTGCATTTTAGTTTACACACTTGAGGATTGCTTGAATTTTTTAAGGTGGGGTTGCTCACAGTCTATGGCATCAATAAATATAACTGTCAACAAAGAAACTGTTCAGCTCTGCCACTGTGGGGAGAAGCCAGGTGCAGGTGCTAGGTTGCAAGCAGGGACGTAACAGTTACCGGTAAAATGGTAAACCGCGGTAAAATCTCCCACGGTTATTATTACTGTGTCCTCTTTTAATTACTGAGTTACCGAGTTTGATCACCACACTGTGTCAATAACTAACAGTGATGCTGCTCATTGCCTGGAAAGGCCGGAACTATGCGTCTGTGGCATCTGTGCACAGTTTGCATTGTTTAGCCTCTGAGTCTGAGAGCGAAAGTTAGAGACGCTACAGCACTGCGGTCATGCCAGTTACGGATACTTCCTCTGGAAACGGACTCTGAAGTCTGGTTGAATTTTGGATTGGATAACAGGAGGTTTATCAGTATTCTCTGTCAAAATAATGTATAAATCTTGTAAATAATAGCATTAGTATCATTCTGGAATGCTGTTCGTTTGCCATGTATTTGCAGTATTTTGAAATAGATCATCTTTTTCTGTCATAGTTCGTGTTTTATGGATTTAATCAATCGTAATTTGAAAATATTAAAGAAGGAGATGTCGAGGAGATCTGCCAGGGAGAGGGGAGACCAGAGGATAGTCTTAAAGGGGCCTATAACTGCCTCAAGGACTATCATCTGTAAATAAAAAAAAAAAGGCCTGGACGTGGTCTAATATAATGAGCTGTAACATGGACACTAATACTGCAGGCAAAGCAGGTTTGGTCACAGGTTACGTGCATATCGCCCCCTGCTGTTTCAAACTGAGTAAATACACAAGTAAGCCATGGGCACTGTTCAATGTTTCAAGTGTGAATGCAAGCCAGCCGGGAGAAGAGGGAGGGGGGCGAACTGCACTGCAGCACGGTTCGAAACAAGTGGGCCTAATGTGAATGTGCCCTTACTGTAGCACTGAGTCAAGATATCATAGTTTTTTGTGTAGATTTATCCTAAAAGAGGGGAATTATGAGGCTTTCCATGCCATGTATCACCTAGCCCAGGGGCAGAGCTGGCAAGTTACTTTATCGGATTTATTTTATATTTACTCGTGCCATGAGCATCGGGCAACCCTACTCATAATTACCAAACTATCCCTTTAACTGATCCTTGCTTCCTCTTGATCAACCACATTGTGAAAATCAAAGAAAGAAGGATCAGTTTATTCAGATGTACAGTGTGTATGCTGAGCCTTCTTCTTACATCATGACAAATGCAGGAGAGAAATGGGTCATGATTAAGTCTGTTTCCTTATCTTTATGATTTGAGTTATAATGATGACAGGTATTGGACTCACATGGCCTTTGACCATTCTAAGGTGTTGTCCAAGAGGACCAGATATGGAGGACTCTATAAATCAATATCATGAACTTTTGAGCTTTACAATGACAGGAGAGAGACAGAGAACTTTGACAGGCTCTTGTGACCACAATCAGGATAAATGGTATTGATACTGGATGAGATACTGATGTTGGAAAACACAATGAATCATTTGTTAAAAACAAAAGTATGTTATATCCATGATATGTATAAATAGTAGGTACGGCTATGAAATAATGAGGAGTGGTTCCTTGTCATGCTGATTGCCCTACAGCAGTGGAAAAAAGTTTTCAAACACTCATAAAACTTTACATAATCTCAAATATTATCAGAAAATCTTTTTTTGTGTTTTAAAAGGCATGGCAGCATCAGACACAAAACAAACATAAACACACACAAACAAATGCAAATGATTTAAAGGAACCGCCAAGGATACGTTTAGAAGCTAACCTCTTGTATTCATCTTCAGCTCCCTCTGGTGCTGATGTTGTTTCACAAGACACTCACGTTTAATATACGCCAGTTTATTGAGTGTTAAATCAGCCCTACGATGTTTTGGGTGTGACCTTTGCCAGGTCGCTCGTGTGAAAGGAATTTTTAATGTCAATGAGACTTTCCGGTAAAATAAAACAAAGAATGACTTTTGTACTTTATAAAAACTCTTACTGTCACTGATTAGCGTAACAATAAGGGAACACTGCCCTAAAGGATGGATAGAGCCATTTTATATTATATTATACTTTATATTATGAGTATTGCACATAGACCCAGCATTGATACAGACAATTCTCTATAAAAATTCCACTGTCAGAAACTTAATCCCCGTAAAAAGACATCAGATTGGGCCCTATTGCAAAAACACTCTGCAGTTCCTCAATTTAGGCAACTGCACATATAAAAAGGGTGTTGTAAACTTAGAGATTTTAGAGATTCTGCATGTTGTAATTTTTCCTTATCTAAATTCTTTTACACTTTTGTCTTATTTAAATGTCTGATATTTCTTCTAATGTACAGCAGCTGAAAGAACCAAATGTCCCCTCTTACATGAATGAAGTATTTTTGATCATGATAAAATAAAATAAAATCCCTGCTTTAGATTTTTTTTGGATATCCTCTGCTGTCAAGTGACACAATCAAGACTTAGACATTGGAGAAAACACTTAACTTAGGCAATTCATTGTCAGTTTAACACTGCAACTTAAGTAATAATCAGGCTTTTGAGTCATTTTAAGCACCAGCATGTTCTTATCTATCATTTATTTTTAAGGATACCAGTCCTACTCAACCTGATCTTTTGCACATGAAAAGATTAGAATTTTATTTGCATATTGTATTTGTTGCACCCTGTAAAATGTTATTCCTAAGACCTTAGATGCCAGATCTGCTTATTAAAAGTGACATTGGGCTTCTTTTTTGAAAAGTTACTTGTAAATAATGGTGCAGGTCACATCTTTTTGGGCTTTTTCCAAAAGTGCAGTTTGGGTTTGTTGTGCAACCAAACACAGAAGGGATCTGTTGCTCACTTAAGTATCAAAATGAACTAAATTCAGAAGTTACACAAAACATTTTCTTACACTCCAAACACAAATGTATATTTAACTGTAAAAAGAGACAAAAATGATGTTTCCACTGAAAAGAAATCCTGATAGCCAGAATTAACTTTATTTCTAATGTAGATTTCACTCTTTCCTCCACAATAAAGCTGTACAGGATGGACATAAAAGTTAGATAAAAGCCCGACTATGTCTGTTTGGTTATACGAATCAGGGTTAGACAGTGTTTAGCGATAAAAGAAAAGGAGGTTAAATAAGTAATTTAAGAGACAAATAAGAAAAGATTACTCTGTAAAATTAAGATTTAATGTAGGTAAAAATAAAATACAGTTTATATAGATTTCTATTTGAAAAACATAATACTTCACATTAGATAAGAACACTGGAGGCTGCTTATTTGGGGCTTTTTTAAATCGGCCTTGTTGTTTATTTCATAGAAAAACCTGGCAACACTGCCTAAGACCCAGTGTACAAATGTGCTGTTTAAATATTGTCATAGATATTAAAAAACCAATACCCTCTGGTGCTCAAAGGGGCCTTTTATGTATAAATTAAATATAATGAGTGATAAGCAATGCAAAAACTGCCTTAATATTAATGTGCTTGACACAATAATAATTTTAGTGCCCCCAAGAAGTATCGAGCTAAAGAATATTCTAAGCTTTTCCCCCTTTTTTTGCTCCCAGAATTTTTTCAGACATGGAAACATCCACCAAGGGTTGGACTTGCAGGGCCTCCAGCAATATCTACGGGCAGCCTGGCAACAGATTATCACATTGGTTCTTGATTAATGAAAGGCAAACCTTTACTGAATCCTTAATTAAACAGTTAATTTAGAAGAAGGAAGAAGGGCATTATTTTCCTTCCCCTGCATCACTCTGTTTGAGATCAGCTCATGAGGGAGGCTTGGCCTGAGGAACAGAGTCCAGTGTGTTTGACTTATGGTGAACGAGATAACGCCCGGCCATTACCCAATCAGAGGAGCGGGTCAAGGCCATAAAAAGCTCAGATAAGACCAGGATGCTGTTTGAACACTCAGGAGTTTCAGTTTCAGGGACACACCTCGCCCTCTCAGACCCTACATGGAGTTCTTCGACAGGATACTTCCTCCGTTCAGACATGCACCGAGTCTAAGCTGACTCTGGAGGTAAACAGACGGCGTGGAGGAGCAGTGTGTGCACCATGGCCAGAGTGGATTTACGAGCGCTCACTCAGCCGGTGGGCATCATGAGGATCGTGGCGAGCGTCCTCATTTGCCTGGTGATCGGTCTGGCTGGATCAGCGGGACACAGAGACTCTTCGTACTGGGCGTGGTGCATGTTCACCTGGTGTTTCTGCTTCTTCTTCACCTTGCTCATCCTCATCATGGAGTTTAGCACCGTCTCCTCAAAACTGCCCTTCCACTGGGAGGACTTCACCTCCGCCTTCGCTATCCTGGGGAGCCTCATGGTCTTCTCCGCCTCCATCATCTACCCCATCTTCTTCACCTGCAGCACCTGCGACCGACAGATCGGTGCGTCTGTCGTGTCCTGGGCGTGCTTCGCCTTGTACGCGGGTGAGGTGGTTTGGACACGCCTCCGTCCAAGCGGGGAGCACATCGGCTTCCTCGCCACGCTTCCCGGGATCATGAAGATACTGGAGACGTTCCTCGCCTGCATCATCTTCACCTCACTGGAGGTGGGGCAGTACTCAAGCTCACCAGGGCTACAGTGGTGCGTCGCCGTGTTCTCGTTGTGCTTCATCTTCAACATCATCATCATCCTGCTCACCATTGGACAGGTCACCTCGTATATCCCGATCCCCTTCGACAAAGTGGTGATCGTTTATAACGTCTTAGCTGCTGTGATGTACGCCACGGCCATGGTGATCTGGCCGCTCCACGGTTTCAGAACAAAGAGGCCGCCCAACTGCGGCAAGCTCTGTGCCTGGAACAAGCTGGTGGTGGTCACCATTATGACCATCTTCAACTTTATCATTTACACGCTGGACTGTGTTTACGCCATACGACTTGTTTTCTGTGTCAGACAACCGTGAGGTTGCTGCTCGAAACAAACAAACTGAGAGCTAACATGTCCAGAGATTGACTTTCTGTGCAGCATCTGGATCTGTGGATTTATGGTTTTGTACTTTTTACTTTAGTGGGCCTGTAGAAAGTGGTGCAGGGTTCAGTCCTTGAATTAGCTTTGTCGCATTTCTGGTTCCAACGGCCAAAAGTCTACCCAATTCTGCAAGTGCTTTTTGGGTAAATATGTTACATAAGGTCCATAATGAGCACATGCAGGATTTTCTGATTTTGCCCCATGTTTGAAAGCATTGTTACATCTTTTAATCAGCAGTTGATAATGATCTGCTTGTACGGAGTATAACTATAACAGAGAAAACCTAAAGCAATTATTTCTGATACTTCCAATGGACACCAACTTAACAGGTCTTCAGAATTGGAGATTTGCAAACAAAGTTAAAACATGGTGCTATATATTGTTGTTCCTCTTTTACTGCTGCCGATCACTCCAAGCTTTAATACACATGACAGAAACTCAACAGAATGTTAACGTCATCACTTTCTGTTCACCACAGGTCTTATTACCTACAGTTTTGTTCAAGGACACAGTGAATAATCCCAGAGGCTCTTGGCTGGGGGAACCAGAACAATGCTAACTCCGCTACAAAAAGTCGACATCCCTGCACCTCTCTAAACTGAAAAATCAACTTTTTAAATGTTTTTATTTTAAAAATATGTGCCTGTGGTTTGACTACAAATCCCCAAAAATGAGAAAATCCCTATTCCTGCTATTGCATGCTTCACTTTGTAGAATATGCAAACAATGCTCAAACAAGCCATATCAAAATGTTCCCCCTGATGATGTCATTAGGGGATATGCCACCTCCCCCAAGATAGTAGACTTTTGTTCAGACTCCAAATATAATGTTTAATGTAATATTAATTTGTTCAGACTCTGGTGTGTAGATACCAGATGTTCTCATGATCTTGTGACTTGTGGTGCACAATGAAGGCATGGACATTACTGTAGAGACGTGGCAGGCTGTGATTGGCTGTACGTCAGGGAGTTCAAATAATTTTTGCACTATATGGTCACTGGCAAACCTTAAGGCTGATTCAGAAACTAATTCCACATGTAGACAGGTATTTGTAAAATTGCAAATTTTTATTGTGTAAATTGACATCTTGTCTGTTTTGGTCACAGAAAACGTACATTTAGGGAAAATCTTGCCAGAGTGAAAAATTTCAGAAGCTATATTCAGGGTGTCTCTGTGTGTATTTTGGAGGAACATAAACACTCCTCAGTGTGACATCACACAATTCAACATTCACTTCTACAGTCATCTGTTTACAAGAGCAGAGAGGATCTACTGAAGTGGACTCGCCTGTAGCTCCAACAACAAAACAACAAACCAAACAGTGGGACATTTCAGGAAAGACCCAGTGTTAGTCTTAGTTAATAATAATATTAACTAATAATATTAATATTAATAGTTTTTCAAGTGACCGTGTTGACCGGTGACGCATGGCTGCCTGACTCAGTGGTTGTTGTAGCTGAAACGGACAAAAGCACCCATGACTGATTTTCAATCAAAACACCTGACTCAAAATGTTCAACATGTTTGTTGATTAAACTCAAATGAAGAAACATTTCTGTCAGGCACAAACCTCATATCTACATTTTTTTTCATAAAACAGTGCTATTGGTTACCTTCCATGTGTGTGTCTTATATTTTTTAATCAAATGAAGTACAGAACATTAAAATATGTATTTATTCAGCGGTAAAGCCATTTTTCATTTCCTTATAAGAAGCATTGTTGGAGATAGGAAGTATATAGCAGTTCAGGAGATAAAAAACATTTTGCTAGAGCCACCTGCCAGCTCCTGTTAACATGGTCACAAGATTAAGCTTAACACCGGTCAGTGGGGCTGAATACATTTAGAAACGAAGCCTCTTTAGTAAAAAAAAAAGTGTAAATACTGAACGTCATACCATGCCACAGTAAGAAACTCATTGGTGCATTTATGTATTTGCATGTGGACAAAGATCATTCTGAAAACTTCTGGGGTGTGGCAGGGGGAAATATCAGAGCACCTTTCTGTAGACACAGAAAGACGGAGGGAGCTCTTGACGACTGTTAACCTTGATGAAGTTCAGGCACCAAGTCTCCATCACAGTGATCATGTAAAAAATGTAAAATGTTATAAATTTCAAAATATTAAAGAAGTTCTTAAAAAATGTAAACTCTGATTATTCAATAAGTTTTGATTAAAGTCTTTAAGAAGCTGAGCAAAGTTGTGATTAAAAAAGTATTAAACATTTTTCGAAATAAAACATAAACTAACTTTGACTAAAGTACTAAAATAATGACATATAAATGATTAAACGATAAACTATCAAGACATTTACTCAGTAAAACTGTATATTATATGATGTTTAATAGCATTTATAATTGAGTTGAAAATGTTAACTTTAATATAATTCATCAAGTCTCAATAAATGTATTGAATCATTAATCATATTTACGTTTGTGTCTTTAATTGAGTGGTGTAGGGATGACATTTTTGTTGGTAAATCCAAAATTTAGCTGGTTCCCTTGACTGAAAGCAGTAATTTTTCCAATGTGTTCTTTATGTTATCTCCACAAATTGGCCTAACTTTCATGATTTTTTAAGCTTAAACATAGTTATAGTAGCTGAAAGCTAAAATCAAGCTAATGTGAAGGTACAACATGGTGGTTCGACTAAGGCCGTTTGAGAATTTAGTCTCATTAATGACCTGAATAAGTTGGTGTGCTTGTCTGCGGCTTTTTTGTTGCTTTTTACAAAATGATCAGAAATTATTTTATTGGGCTCCAAGCCATTTTTGTAGCCCTCCTGCAGCTCTGAACAACCATTCATTTAAAACACGATCAGGTTTTTTTAAAATTCTAAACTGAGGCGATATCAGATGGATTTTATGTTGCAAAATTACACATTTAAATCTCATATTCATGTTCATCATGTCTATATTCAAGGCTTTTATAATAAAACCTATTTTAACATGCCATCCATCTATCATCTCATCCCTATCGGGGTCATGGAGTGAGCGAGGAACACCTTAATCCATAAATATATGGATGCATGTTGGGTGTTGGATGTATATATTTGTATATATATGTATATGTGTATCTTTATATGTATATATGTATCTATGCATATATGTGTATCCACAAAACGAAGAGTTCTTGCTCTATTGTAAAGTGTCTTGAGATAACACTTGTTATGAATTGGCGCTATTCAAATAAAAATAAAGATTGATTGATTAAACCAGCTCACAGCCAATCACAGAGCCACATAGACTTACACTCAAAACCTAGAACAACTTAGATTCACCAGTTAACCTAATGAGCATGTTTTTGATTTACGGGAGGAAAAAAAGAGTCTGGAAAAAACCCACACAGACAAGAGGATTGAAAATAAAATTACACAAATAAACAGACATAAGCACAGGCTTGTGACCTTTATACAGCAGCCTATTGATTGTTGTGACTTTACCTCCCTTTTTACGGAACGTTTGCAGGAAGTGGGAGGATTTTGGGGGGGTGGAAAGAGTATATGTGATGCACACGGGACTTTGGTTCCCTCTTTTCACCATGCATCGCACTTCGCAGGCTGGAGACAGCAGTGAAAAGTGTTCCCTCCATTGCTTTCTTGTTGCCCCCCTTAAAGTCCTCTGCATGGGAATCCAGATAGGCCCGAAATTGGCTGACGCCTCATTTGCATAAAGGTGAGCTTCTCCCGACGTCAGCTCATTACTCGTCACTCATAATGCTTGCGTCACGCTGCTCCTAGCCACTCGTTGCTGCCTTTGCCTTGATCACTCCTCGATGCTGGCGATCACTGAAAATGAGTGGCAGCTGGACCCCGCTGATGCTCTCATTGCTTCTGGTGTGAATGCGGGGTTACTGGCATGTGCACTACCTGCTGCACCACCTTGCTGCCCTTAAATCCCATAAGAAAAGTGGTTGAATGTTGACTCACTCCTAATGTTTAGGACTCAGAATGTTAGTTTTACCAGTTTAATAAGTTTCTATGCTCGTCTTATCAGATCAAGCTAACTGCCTCTTGCTAAACAGCGTAATTCCTCCATGTTTGTTTGTGTGTTTCCACAACAACAGACTGAATGTGTTTCACAGGGTGACACAACAGAGCAGGCGTCATCAATGGCCGACTCTGTCCAAGCTGATGCTTACCATTTATGACATGGAAATTTCTGCTCTCAGTTTTATAATCAAGAAGAGTTAGTTAACGATTACACCTTTAAAGTCTTTGTAAAAATGAAACAATGGCCTCGAAGAACTTTGATCATGATTCAAGAGAAGTGCTCAAAGACCGAAGGCAATTAAACAACGAACTTCTGTACACTAAGTGACAGATTTATTTTATTATATAAGTATAATAAATGAACGTGCTGGTCATGACTTCATTTGTTTCTACCGCACTCACATCAGTGTGAATGTGACAGATAAGTGCTTCACAGGAAACTCGATCTTTGCAAGTCTGTTTGTCTATTTACAAGTCAAAAAATCCAAAAACATATTCTAATTCACATTCACTTAAAGGTGCTATGAGGAGAATCTATTACCGGCGACATTAAGACTCTGTTACCCATGAGCATGCACGGCGACTGTCGTAATGCTGCGTTCTAGTAACCTCGGAACTGGGAGTGACTTCATCTCTGACTTTTCGGCGTTCCGGTTGAAGTCAGCAAAAAACATGCCGATCTACCAGGCTATTGTTAGCTGTTGTTAGCACGCCCTGTGTTGTTGTTCACAAATATCACATAAAGATGTGATTATCACTATGGCAGCATTTTTGTAAATAGAAGTCTAACAATACTATGTATACAGCTGATCTAGAGCGACACACCCCAGTCAGAAGTGCAAATAAATTGATTATTACAGGAGCTAAATAACTGTTCACACTGGGGGCATCCATCTTTGATTGTCAACTCGGGGGTGGCGAGGTTTCACCAAGTTTGCAGTAGGAAATTCCCACTTTGGGGGACTTTCCAGTTGCAGTTTCCTACTCGAACTTGGAAATTCCTACTTCTGACTACAATTAGAACGCACCAAAAGACGTGACCCAAACTAAAGCGTGTGTTTGTTGTGATGCTAATGAATGCAGCTCAGACCTTCCTCAGAACTCTACATTGCTTTACAACTTATGAAGCGAAGCCTGCGAGCTAGTTCAGGCAGACAACTCGAGCAGCGCTGCTATTCACATGTCACATTCACATATCATACGTCACACTCCTTACATCAATCCTCCAATCACACTCTCCACCTCTCAATTTGGCGGTGTATTTAAACTGGGAGTTTACCCATCTCTCCCTCTGCTCGGCAAACGTCTATGCTGCCAGACTCTGATTTGCTGCGTGTTCTTTTAGCTGCTCTCTCATGCGTTTGTCATCATACCTTTTGCTCCGGTGATCCTGATGTCTCTCGTCGTCTCCGATTCAGTGAGTGAGTCTCAGCAGTCATGGGAGGGCGCTGGGCTTAATCCTGAAACCCCAGATTCAGTCCCTGAAGTTCGCTTTGCGAGTGAATCGGACCCGTTCGTCCTCGCCAGATCTAACCCTACGCCCGTAACATCACCGAGCCAGCCGGCTTCAGCCACGAAGACGTTTTCGATTGTTTGATGATCCAGCAGAACTCCAGATTCCTTCCGGGGGGAAGGTATGCGCCAGGTAAAGCGCACTGCCATTGTCCCTCCTGAGCTGGAGCCCGGCGCTGCCTCCCAAGCAAAGCAGCCAGATTCCAGCTTCTCCACAGACGCGTCCGCCCGGTCTGCACGAAGTTAAATCAGCGCTGAACACCATGGAAAACAACGCCACGCCATGTGAGCCGCCTGGGTCCCTCTCCCGTCTCCATAGCTACGCCCGACACCTGTTGCATCCCGGTTGACGGCATACCGCAAAGGACCCTGGGATTTGCAGTTCCATTCCTGCCACGGGTTCTCGGTTCCAGCCTGCTGCTGCCATTCCTGGTTCTCTAAGGAATCAAATCTGCTCGGGTAATCTCATTCCGTAATCTTTAACATTTGACACAATGATTGAATCATGTCTTCTTCAGGGTATGTTAGATCATCTGCTCGTATCATTATTTTAATCATATTTTATCTATTTTATTCATTCATCTGAGATGTTATGGTTAATCATATACCCTAGTACATAATTATTTAAAGTAATTTATGAAACTTTGCTCTTATCTCAACAGGTCATAATATTAATTTGGTGAAGAATCTGTTGTGTGGTTCTGAATTTGCATACAAGAATACAGTACGAGGTGTGAAGACTTTCCAGTAGTTCTAAGTCAGACTCAGTAATATTTATTAATCCCCAAGGGGAATTCGGTCGTTTTAGTTGCTCTCATACACACTATGGCAGTGGAAATATCTGATTAAGACATTAGAATAAAGGAGCATTAATTTAACTAAACTAAAACAAAGCAGAATTAAAATAAAGTACAATAGAATAAATACAACCAATGAAAAGAGAGGGGTTGTAACATGCAGTTCCTTTAAGCAATATCAACTTCCTTATGAAAGAAATAAGTAACAATTAAGTAAAGTGAGACTCTGAATGAGATGGAGGTATAATCAGTATTAACAATTAATAATTTTACAGCACAAAGGTAAAGGTAAAGCTAAGGATAGTGATCCAAGAATGTTCAAGTTCCTTACTCTGGCAGAATTTAAAGAGGCCTGTGGTGTTTCGAGACACCATTGTTAAGTAAATCCACAATGCAGAGAGGAATTTGTCACCTACTTAGCTATAAGTCAGGTCTTTTGGTTCTCTTTTAAGGGAATATGGCTTTTAAAGAGCATAATCAGCATGCTGCTAAAAAGCTGAAGGTTTTACTTGGTTATTATTACAGAAACAAGTCCTGTTTCTCTTTTGTTAAAGAGAATTATTGAGTCTAAATTTACCTCTTCTTGATATGCTGATGTTTTATACATGAGTGCCTCTGCTCAGTCTTTAAATGTTGGACAGTGTTTATCATGGAGCTCTGAGAATTATCACAAACTGTGGATTTCTGAGTCATCACTGAACTTATACTTTAAAGTCAGTTGGACTTCCTTAATTGCACGTAGACGTGGGCACTGGTATGTGTTCATTTACAAAGCCATTGTTGATAAAATTGCTGACTATCTGTCCTCCTTATTAATCTTGATGGATGGATTACATAACCTGAGATCATTGAGCTTTATGCAGTTTGTTGTTACCAAAGTCCAAACTGATCTGGGAAAGGGGCTTTTAGCTTCTCTGCACCTTCTGCATGGAATAATCTGCAGACTGAATTTAAGTGGCAGAGCTCGGCATCTCTGAATGTTTTAAATCTACAATGAAAGCTCTGGAATACAGAGTTCTGAATGTCACAGCTTTAATTGATGGCTTTTATTGTTTTTCTCTCTTATTTGTACTGTTGAGTCTGTGTTTGCTGCAGATTTGCTGATCTCAATGGGACCAACCTGGTTAAATAAAGTTTAAAATAAATTAATTAATTAATTAATTAAAAAAAAAAAAAAAAAACTTTGATAAAATGAATAAAAATAAAATGAAATAAATAAATTAATCAATTTAAAATAAATTAATACATAAAATGTATATTAAAAATAAAATAAAATAAAATAAAATAAAAAACATATCACTTAATAATAATAATAATAATAATAATAGTAATAATAATAATAATAATAATAATAATAATAATAATAATAATAATAATAATTGAATAATTAAATAAATAAATAATAACCCCTGTCTGAAAATCTTCAGTCAGCCCTGCTAGATCCAGAAATAGAGGACAGGCTCCATCAAAAGAAGTTTCAAAGGCTGCATGGTTGGTCCTTTCTCAAAATCCCCCTTCTCTATTTCAGGGTGAGCCCTATGGGGGTCTTGACAAGGAATATTCACTCTAAAATATCTCACATCTCTCAGCTCCTCAGAATACCTCAGTCCGAAGCAAACAGCCTAATTCCACTTGAATCATTGTCTTTATACTGTGCTTCTGTAGTTAACGCTGTGCAATCATTAATCAGCTGGGGCTGGTGCATGGCTGGGGGAAGCAGACAATACAGATGCCTTCAAGTCATTCCACTCCACTCATCTCGGTAGCATCTTTTGGCATTAAGTGGCATTCAGAGTTATTTCTCTGTTAAGTAACCTTTTGCTGTCTTAGTAGCCTTAGCACTTTACATCCTTATGAGGCTCAATGCTGAATTCTGTACATGTGAAAACTACCTTTGCTTTGCTCCGCCAGCCACAGTCCAAAAGACACAGCAGTTTTAATGAAGGCTGTTGTTCAGATCTGCAGTTTGGTCTTTGCTCTGCAATGAATGGAATAGAATTTCTTTCTTTGACTATGTTGAGTGTTTAGATTCTCTCCAGCTTTATACTGACGCTGCTCCATCTGTTGATTTTGGGGGTTTCTATAATGAGTGGTTTGTAGATGTCTGGCGAACAAAATACTGACCCTCAAGGATCCTAAATCCACTGCCCTCTATGAGCTTTACCCAGTAGTGATGCTTGCTCTGAACCAGGTCTCTTTTAATCCTCAGTATGATCTCACCTTTTCTGATTTGAAAATAGAAAGGACATGTATGCCTTATCCTTGAAGCACTCAAATCTGACAGATCTCACCAATGCACTCATATCAAATTGCAAAACTAAAAATTTTTGTCCTTTCTCTTCTATGACGAATTATCTGCATCATCGTTCCCCTTCTCAACCATCATCCCCTGGTTCATCAACGGTCACAAACCTATGACGAGATCCTGGTTCTCTTCAATCTGCAGTTTTCTGTTGAGCTACGGCCTACCTCCTGGACACTATTCCCTTCACTTCCTGAGGACTGGTGTAACCATGACAGCATCGCTTCATCAGCCTACCTCCACACTGCAATCCCTGGCGCTGGTCCTTTTCTACACATCAACGCTAAGGAGACTTCACAAGAAAGTCATCCTGGCTGCTCAAAGCTCATGAGTTCCTGCATTTGACATTTAAAGATTGCATCCAATTGCTGCATAACTCTGTACTGCATATCAGTTGGTGTGCTTTTCTGCTCATCAACGCTAAGGAGACTTCATGAGAAAGTCATCCAGTCTGCTCAAAGCTCATGAGTTCCTGCATTTAGTATTTAAAAAAATCATATCCACTTGCTACATAACTCTGTATTGCATATCAGGTGGTGTGCTTTTCTGCAACGCGAATGAGACTTCACGAGAAAGTCATCCTGGCTGCTCAAAGCTCATGAGTTCCTGCATTTAATATTGAAAGATTGCATCCAATTGCTGCATAACTGTGTACTGCAGATCAGGTGGTGTGCTTTTCTGCAATGCTAAGGAGACTTCACGAGAAAGTCATCCTGTCTGCTCAAAGCTCATAAGTTCCTGCATTTAGTATTTAAAATCGTATCCACTTGCTGCATAACTCTGTATTGCATATCAGGTGGTGTGCTGGGGTTAAGTATGTACCAACTCATCATGCTTGCATCTGCATTCTCTAGGTAGTATGTTCCCCTCAGCGGGCGCTGGGGGGAATGGCGACACAGCAGCTGATGCTTGGGCCCACACATAGTAGTCACTAGGTAGTATATTCCTCCCAGCGGGCGCTGGGGGGAATGGCGACACAGCGGCTGATGCTTGGGCCCACACATAGTAGTTCACTAGGTAGTATATTCCTCTCACAGCAGGCGCTGGGGGGAATAGCCACACATAGATCTCATCAGCAGCGCCAGGCTCCTATCAGTTATGTTTTGGGGGTGTTCTCATATGTTTTGCTCATCACTCCTCCATGCCTTCATGTAAACATTTCTGCAAAGGAGTGATGAGACTGGAGCCTGGGCAAACCTGTAACATGTATATGCAGCTACAATAAAACAATTGAACGTGAGTTGACTGACTGAAATGAAGCGAAGCCTGCGAGCTAGTTCAGGCAGACAACTCGAGCAGCGCTGCTATTCACATGTCACATTCACATATCATACGTCACACTCCTTACATCAATCCTCCAATCACACTCTCCATCTCTCAATTTGGCGGTGTATTTAAACTGGGAGTTTACCCATCTCTCCCTCTGCTCGGCAAACGTCTATGCTGCCAGACACTGATTTGCTGCGTGTTCTTTCACCCCCACCTCCACCCCAGCATCCACCTGCAGGCTCCAGGGGTGTTCTCATATGTTTTTCTCATCACTCCTCCATGCCTTCATGTAAACATTTCTGCAAAGGAGTGATGAGACTGGAGCCTGGACGCCAAACCTGTAACATGTATATGCAGCTACAATAAAACAATTGAACGTGAGTTGACTGACTGAACTTTTGTCAACAACTTACAGGATGCAAAGCGACGAGGTAATGTATTTCTTTCTAGTTACATAGCGGTAGTTTTTGATGTGTGACAACAAACAAATTTTGGAAAACTTAGTATCGTAGTTTGTAGCCGGCTATATATCACTACTGACAGCCCGGTGCTCTAAGACATGTCCGAATAATATAAATTTGCTCTAGTTTTAATTGTCTTATTCCCGAAGTTGAGTATCCAGGCCAGTCCAGCCCTGTCCGACCAGACCGCAAAGCTAAGGAATAGCATTTATAGATAACCTATTTTGATGCTATAAAAGTCATCTTAAAGCTATGGTCTACGATTTGGAAGCTTTGTACATATTAATAACACCGTTTATAAGGCTGTTATGGTCCTATGGTCCTATCTACACAGTATAAAGACCAAAAAGAACGAAAAAAATCCATTCAGTATATCTGCTGAAAAGCTGCATACTAGCTGACCAATCAAACCTAAGAACCTGCGACTATTAATTGGTCCGTGAGTTGGTCTGTGAGTCCATCCAATCCTCGTCTCCCTCACTACGCAGTACGCAGCATCTTGCCCATGGTCCCGCCTCTTTCCCTCTACCTCCGGTGAGCAGCTAGCAGCGTTAGCTACTGAACTATCATGGAGCCGGAAAAGCCTAGCGCCGAGACCGAAGCCGCCTCCCTCTCCTTGAGGCCCAGCGGAGCTCTGCCCGCGGGTTGAGGCCTGTTAGCGGGCTAAAGGCTAACGAATAGCCTCAGCCGGCCGTCAGACCTTCAGCATCGACCGTTTCGCCGCTGGTTGATCAGGTAATGGCTTTGTTTACTACAGTGGGAGATGTCTGCTGAATAACTCTGGTTAGTTTGTGCCTGCACGGGCTAATAACTTGTAGGGGAGCGGGTTAGCCTGTTAGCCGCTAATCGTTTGCACTGTAAGCTGAGCTGTGGAGGACAGGCTGAGAAAGATAAATCCTCCCCCACACTCTGCTCCGCTCTGGCGGCGCCAGACCCGCATTGCCGCCGGTCCAATTGAAATGGCTACTGCTGTGTGTTACAAGGGGGATGTCTGTCGTGTTTGATACTTTCAGTTGAGCTGAGCTGTTTTTGATTGAGTTTGCTGCTGATATATTGTGCTAGTCGCTCGTAGCTCTGTCCGAGGGGGCTATATCAGGCGACACGAGCTGGGGGCAGGATCTTGGAACACGGAGGGGAGAGGTGAGGGAAGGGGGCAGGCTGCGGTTTCAAATCGTAGACCACAGCTTTAAAGTGTGTATTTTGATCAGGCATATATCTAAAAGTGACTTTTTTGTAATTACTTAGAAACTCCTCACAGTCCCTTTAACCAGTCTAGATGAATATCTTATGTTAAGAAATGAGAGGCAAAAATAAGACTTTGACTTGCATGTAGTGAGACGAAAATATCAGTCATTTAAACAAAGAAAGTTTGACTCAATGAGGGTCTTAAATTAAGGTTTAATATCTGCTCAAGTTAAATTGTGACATGTCTTATTGGCAGATTACCTTTGTTAAAAGCAACTCAGCCCTTATTTTAGTTTATCTTGAGTTTTTCAATGTAGTGCACTCAACAGAAGAATGTCACATATGATGTTAAAGTGATCTAGACAAACACATAAAAGTTGTAAATGAGTGAGCTTTGGCTGAGGTTTTGACCTTTTAAATGTTTAAGTTTACACAAAGTTCAGCCTCAGGGCGATGTAGATTTTTGGCTGATTGACACAGACAATGTGTGGACAAAGCTTCTGCACACCTTTGACAAGTACAGATGTTTGGCACAGATTATCTTGTAATTTGAGGTGATCATAGTTATAAATGTACGCAAACTCTAAAGTTCAAAAAAGAGAAGAATAAGAGAGAAAAGACCAAGAGAGAGGGTGATAGACTGAGAGTAAAGGTCAAGATAAACTTCTAAACTTTGAAGAGATTTTGTGAAGAAAATGATCAAATATCCCCTAAAAAAGCAGCTGCTGTTTCCCTCTTTCCTCCTGTTTTAGCTCCTGTTCTCCTCACAGACAGTTAAAATCCTGTCAGTATGACATCAGTGCCTCTCCTCTTTCTCCACCCATGAAAGCTCACACAAACCTCACCTGTAATGCTGCAGCCATTGTTCCTCCCTGCACACCAATCTGTGAGAGTGAACCCGGTTAAATGGAGCAGCTGGAGTGAAGAAAATGTCTCCTTTCTTCTTTAGTCGGTCTGTTGAAAAGATACATCAGTCAGTGGTCTACAAAAGGCAAATCATCAGCAGGCAGGAGGCTCGATTTAGAGGCTCAACATGGTTTTTAAATTATATGTGCCTGATGATCTCTCTTATGTTACCGCCTTAAAACAGGACATTTCATTCCATCATCGTGCAAAACCATCAATTAACTTCGTCTGATATTTGGTAGGGCTGTTAGCTTTAACATATCGTCCAAATAAAGGAGCATCTATTTGGGCCAGTGTTGCATTTTGTGGCGCTTTAACCCAAAGGTGGGGTAATTATGAGGCTTTCAGTGGCTCCATGCACAGATATTCCCCCTCAGGGGAAAAACTTAACAGGAAATTATATTTACTAGACCAAATGCCTCAAACAACTCTGCTTCAAAAACCTGAACTTACCCTTTAAGAGCAGATTTTCATGACATGACGGCAACATCAGCCAATGCTGAGGGTGCCACCTCCTCCAGGGGGCGCCACAAAATCAGGAACAAGTTTCCCCTTTAATATACTAAAACTATGCTTCTCCTTTCTGTTCTGACATGCAAGGTTTTTAACAAATAGAAGAAGTGTCAGAAGTTTCATCTGATGGTAGTGTGACACGTCCTTTTACGCTGATCTTAGGAAAGAAAGTATAAGCAAATTATCCACGGAGACATAATGAACTTTTGTGGACTTAGTTTTTATCATTAACACCCAAAATGAAAAAGCTTACATGAATTCAAATGTGAAGCAATGTCCAGTTAATATTATTACATATGATACAGTGTTTCACAGTTCTTAACACACGTTTCTCAAACCACTAATGGATTCCTTCAAATTGTACACACAAACCTGAAAACCTCACACACAAAATGCTGAACCTGACACTCTCTTTTCAAGATGACTCTTTCCTGTCAAATCTCTTCACTGTTCACAAAATGGAACTCGCGCTCTCATTTGGTACACACAGCCACATTCTCGAATGACACACACATACCAGTCAATTGATACACACAGCTCAGCGTTTGCTGCACACTACCGAGCATTCACAGCACACTGAAGTGCAAAACTGAAAACCCAATTATAGAAATGCAACACACAATGTGAATGGCAATAACTCATTAGAGTTACCCATTTTTCCTTTTGGAAAATGTCTGTGTAGGCCCACTTCATCAAACATAAAATATCACACAAGTATGCAGCAAATCATTGTTTTATTCACAGTGTTTTAGTGCACAGGCATTTCTAAAGAAAATGTACGTGAACAAAAAAGGAAAAAAAATTCAGAATGTCCTCTCACTCTTCCCCCTCTCCTTCTCTGGTTGTCGTTGTCCATTGTTCAGTGCTCACCAAACAAAGCAGAGGCTCAAGGCCCTTTTATGCTGCAGTTCTCCTGATTGAAAGTTGCTCACCTGACCTGGGTGTTTAGAGGTTTGCATAACTGTGTGTTGTGGGTTGATGCTTTGAGATTTCAATTGGGGTGTGTGTGCAACAACTGACCATTGTGTGTACAGCTTTGACAACAAGGTGATGTGTAATTGACATCAGAGTGTAAAGAAGGAAAGTCAGAGTCTAATGCAGGTAAGGGAGTGTTTAGATGGGGCAAATTGGGCCGAGCAGTTGGTACTTGAAGTGAGGGTTTTGCAAACTGTGCCAAATTATCGATTGTTGTGTGTTAAGAACTGTGAAAAACTGTAATGCCAAATAAGTCTCCATGGTTATTTAAATTTTTTGGTGGTAATTGTCGTATTTATAATTTATTATATATTATATTATTTATAGGATATTTATTTTATTTATATTGTATTTCAGATTATTTATAGTATTTATTAGTTATTTGGAAGCATGTAAATTGGGTGACATGTTGTCTTATGATTTTAAAACAATGGAAAAAATAACGCAACTCATTGTCTTTTGTAGATGTGCACAAACTGCTGATTGAGGAGGACGCCATATTGGGTAGGGCTGACTCAGTCTGAACCAGTCACCAGCAAATTGCAGGGCCACACAGAGAGACAGACAACCATTCATACTCACATTCATAAATAAGGGCAGCTTAGAGTCACTAAGTTACCTCATGAGCAGCAAAGGAAGAACATGCAAGTTGACTGTAGAGAGACAGACAATCACTCACCCTCAAACTCATGCCCGAGGGCAATTTGGAGTCACAAACTAACTCACTGAGCATGTTTTTAGGCTGTGAGAGGAAGCTGAGATGTCCAGAGACAACCCACACATGCACAGGGAAGAAGCTGTATCAAACACAGAGTTCAAACCAGCAACCTCGATGCTGGGAGGCAATTGCGCTGCATGCTGCACCACTGTGCCACCTGCTGAAGAACTAAATCACATAAATGCCTTGAATGATAGACTTTTACTCATTGTGGAGTATTATTTCTTTGTAAACTGTCTTAACTAAAATGTGAACCCTTCCTAAAACACATGTAAATAAATATCACTCCTTAAATAAACTGAAAAATCAGGAATTTTGAAGTCCGACAGCCCAGCTCGGACACTTTACCCTTTAGCTCAACTGTTTGGTAGAGGTCAAAAATAAACTCAGGCATATAATGTTTTATAAAACAGAACAAATCAAAGCAGTGTTTGATTCTCTTAACATTTCAGGGAATGGAGAAAAACACAAAGAAACCCAAAAACAGATATTTTCATAGTGTGGGAGTCAAAGGTTTAAAAAGTTAAAAGTTGATTACCTGATGACTTAAAATGATACAAACAGTTGGGACAAAATCAGTTAGAAAAGCCAAAACTATTTGCAAGTAATATAGCAATAAAATATCTTATTATATAACATAGATGATAGAGTTTTTTTTTTTGTTTGTTTGTTTGTTTGTTTGTTTGTTTGTTTTTTTTTTAGTCAATCTATTTATTATAAATTTTCATATATAACATTCAAAGCACAGGGTTGGACAGTCATCAAGAACAGTAACCCCTCCCCCACACCCCCACACCCAAACAACCCCCACCCAACATCCCCCCACCCCCCATTCCCTTTCGGGTTCCCACACCAGAATTAATACACCTAACTTCCCACAAAAATTACAATAAGAATACCAACAAACATACTCATCCACACTCACACATATACCCATGCACACCAGCCGAAATAAATACATAAAATGGATATTGAGGGCATGCACCTGGTTTAACTTTGCTGCAATCTAGAAGACAGGATGTCAATGCACCCCATAAGCTGTCTAACACCCGGTGCACATCCACCAAACCCACCGAGTACAGTCATTTCAATATATATATATTTTCGTTGTCATTGCAATCATCAAGGTAAAGAGCTGTTTGGAAGGTCCACCATATATTGCACAAAAGAAGCCCAGATGTCATCAAATTTGTCAGATGCCCCCTGCATGCTATATCTAACTTTTTCCATATTTATGAAGTAAACCATTTCTTGTAACCATTGACTAACAGAAGGGGGGTGTTTAGCTTTCCAATTGTTAAGAATGCATCGCCTTGCCACCAGAGTGGCAAATGCAACTGCCCTTTTGTGTGAACATGATAGGCCTTCCTCAGACATGGCTACTCCAAAAATGGCTGTTATAGGGTTACTGTGAAGTTCTATACAACAAATCGATGACATACTTTTAAATACAAATGACCAGAATTTTTTCAGATGGTGGCAAGACCAGAACATATGTCCTAAGGACACAGACAGCTGACATCTAGGACAGACAGGGTGAACTGTGGTGTACATCTTTGCCAGTTTATCATTAGACAAATGGAGTCTATGAAAAACCTTAAACTGAATTAAATTCATTTTAATACAAAAAGAGGAAGAGTTGATTAATACTATAGACTTTTTCCAGTGTTTGATTCTCTTAACATTTCAGGGAATGGAGAAAAACACAAAGAAACCCAAAAACAGATATTTTCATAGTGTGGGAGTCAAAGGTTTCAAAAGTTAAAAGTTGATTACCTGATGACTTAAAATGATACAAACAGTTGGGACAAAATCAGTTAGAAAAGCCAAAACTATTTGCAAGTAATATAGCAATAAAATATCTTATTGTATAACATAGATGATACAGAGTTTGACAAACAAAAAATGTTTTTGATATTATCTGAATAAAGTGAAGTACTTAAAATATAATGGTGGTGGTAGCAATATATCTTTATGTTTGTTTGCAGTTTTTTCTGTATCCTAAAACATTGACAAAAACAATGATGTGTTATTTTTTGAGACATTAAATATTTCTGAATTTGTTGACCTCTGCCAAACAGTTGAGCTGGAAGTTAAAGAGTTAAGTTCTAAAGTGACTGGTTAAAAAAAAAATTAACTTGTGTTTTCTCAGAGGTTTTATTATCGCAGGTTTATTTTTGGATAGTTTTCTTCCCTATCTTTTCACTTAAAAATGTGTTTGAAGAGCACTTTTAGTCATATTTTCAGTGACAGCATTAACCCTGGTATGATAAGTGTGCATGCAGGCTCTCTTCACACTCAGTCGAGTCCTGAGGAAAGATCGGCCTCTCGCTGTCCTGCCCGTGTCTCCTGCTGTGATCCACTGAGGAGAGCCAACAGAAATGTTAATGTGAGCTTTACAGCGTGACTCACTCTGACTCACTCCCTGCTCCACATGCTCATTATCTCTTATTAAAGTCCTCTCCTGATTACTGATAACCTCTGATTCAACTGAGCACAAATCTGAGGGGGGATCGCTGGGGGTGAATCACCTCTGATCAGCTGGTACGATTCAGGAGTGTTGATGAAACAGAGTCAAAGATCAACATCCAGATTTCACAGCGGCTGCACATTATGTAGTTCATTAGTTTTTACAGATTTTAGAAACTCGGGGGACCACAGACATGCTGACACTTCTGTGGTTTTTGCTAATGATACACTTTCGTCTGTTTCCTGCAATCCACACATCAGGGTAGAGGAGAAAAGACAGTTTGATCACAGCAGCAGAAACAAGTTCTGATGATGAATGGAGGAAAATATTTCAGAAACAGAGAGTAAATGATTCTGATGGTGAGGTTTAAACACTGGTTATCAGTTGTCAAAAATCTGACGAAGACCTCGATTACTGATGTTTATGTGGTTACTTTGAATCTCAGAATTATCACCATGTTTGCAGTTTATTCCTAACACAGCAGGTAGTTCCATACAGCACAGTCTTCTGCACCCTCTGGTGGTGTCCTCCTCCAGCAACACACCACATAAAGGCAAATATTACGGAGCCCCTAAAGTGCCACGGAGAAAAAAATATATAAACCGTACGCACGAGATATTTGATTTGATTTGTTCTTGGTACGGCACTTTCCTGTTAGCGTTTATTTCTTCATCACAGACCCTTACAGACTGTGACTTACTGAGGGAGAAGAGAGAACTTTCTACTGTATCTAATGGACTTAGTGGTCATATGGAGCTCATACAACCCCACTTCAAAAAAACTGAACTATCCCTTTAAGATGACATTACATGACCCAAGCAGAACACATGCCCAGCATGTTAACAGCTATAAGCTGCAGATGGAGCTCCCGGCTAACTTTCAATAACAACGGTGGGCGAGTCCAGGCATGCTTTACAAGCTAGTGGCCTCCTCTCATATCTACCGGTAACAGATGAGGGGACAGCGAGGATGGCCAATTACACGAAGAAACAGTAAAGCCAACCGATGAACGATGGAGGTTTGGGAAAAGTGGTGCTGCGGGGGGCTGCAATGTCTGATGGGAAAGACAACGTAAGCAGTGATTTTGCATTTAAGTGCTTGTGTTTTGTGTTAAGGACAATGAGTACATGGCACAATATTGATAGGGACGTGTTCCAAGCATCGCCACCCAATTCTACGCCCCTGCTTGAATGAAACCAGTTCTGCCATTTATGCCGTTAGCTGCCATCCCCCTTGTCATGCAGAGGCCTTTAAAATAAAGTAGGCCCGATACTGACTGGCTGATTGAACAGTTTTGTTCTTCTGCTCTCGGGACTTCCTGCTAACACATCACAGTGTCACGGACGTTTGAAAACAGCTTGAAAAATCATCAAAGCCTCAACAATCAGCCCGAGCTGAACCAATTAGTCCCCATGAGAGGACCAGACCCTGCAGGAGGAGCTCACTGTGATAAAAAAAACGAGTGAGTGGGTGGTGAGTGTGCTCCTGAAGGAACATTGTCAGTATGTCTGTGGTCGTCGTGATCCTGTGTGTCTGCAGTCTTCTTCTGAATGATAGTGATAACACAGGGGAAACATTATTACCATCTCAGTTAAAAGGGAAAACAGGAGCAGACATTATTTAACCTTAATCTCTGGGTATGCACTCACCAGCCACTTCATAAGGAGCACCTGCGTAACTGCTAGCTAATGCAAAAGAAAATCAGCCAATCACATGACTGTAAATCAATGCACTAAGGCACATACATTTGGTAAAGACGACCGAGCTTTAGAATGGAGAAGAAATGTGATCAAAGTTTGAACGTGACATGTTTGTTGGTGCCAGACAGGCTGGTCTGAGTATTTAAGAAACTGCTGATCTATCCTGGGATTTTCACACACAACCATCTCTAAAGCTCACATAGAATGGACCACAAAAAGAGAGAATATACAGCAAGAAGCAGATCTGTGGGTGAAATTGCTATACCAGAGTGGTTGGAGATTACAGAAAGGCAGCCAAGGTATTTAGAAGACAATTTATCAAGGACAACACATCAAAATAAATCAATTAAATAATTAACTACCAGATAATTAATTTTCAGTATATGTTAACACTGGTCAACTTTAACATATGCAATTGATTACTGTAAAAAACATAAAATTAATATGATTATGGATACAAGAGTGTGCATTTAAATAAGTATTCATGCAAACATTACAGATGATATTAAAATATGTGTATATACAATATATAATATGTGTATATGTGTAGATCTGTTAAGCTATATTTAATATATACAGTTATATTTTTTGGAGGTGCTTCCTCATTATTAATTGATAATAAAAATGTAATAAATATTTTGTTATGTTTTTGTTTCTGTAATGGATCTGACTTGTAAGAAAGGAGCAGGATAAGCTCTTAGCTTCATTCTGTTCCTTCTCAAACATGGTATAATGTAACGTAACTGTGTATGTACTCACATGTGTAAGTTTAGCCATAAGAGCCATGTTTTTTGGGGGGGTAAAGGTGTGATTAGCTCTCATTTTGTGCCACTGGGTGTCCTTGTCATATTGCTTAGGGCATAGGTATGTAAGTATGTGGTTGGTCATTGTATGAGTGTGTTTGACCCCGGAAGGGCATATGTTTTTTTACCCCAGTGGAAACTCAATGAAATGCTGTTGGTGTGATGTGATCACGGATTTATGTTTGTACCTTTTCTCAAATTAATGGACAATTTGAAGCTGTATTTACGACACTGTGCTGCAATAAATGGATTGTGTTATGACGCAAACTAAGTCAAGCTTGAAGAACATTATTATGCAACAAATGGTAAAGTATTGAGTTAACACCTCAGTAAGAGAGTCAGCCAAGTCTAACCTGAGAGTCAAAACACACTGAAAGCTTCATTATTGGAATAAAGCTTCTATATTAGTTGTTGACAAATACAGATGTCTGATGTACATATATTTTATGTTGCCTTGACTAATTGTTGATGTTGCAGATTGTTTGTTTGCAAGACAAATGTGCATGAAATATAATTCATGGTAAAATGTTGTTTGTTAAAATATTTACACTGTTTAATCGGCAGCAGTGCTGTAAGAATGGTACATTTCCTATTACCATATACTTGTTTTATTTTGAAATGCATTAACACCGAACCTACTGGCTGCATTTATTTTGAAATGAAAACCAAAAATGTATGTATCTGTTGTTTAGGTGCTTGACTTCGCTCAGACTTATTTTAAAAAAAGATATGTATGTATTTCAGGAGAGCGCTTTGCCTCTTATGTTCACCTGCAGCCTTTTTTCATTGCATTAAATGTCAGAGACATGACGGACGTTCTCCTCATTACTCCATGCTTCCAATCAATCAATAGTTGAATGTTCTTTTTTTCGTTTTTAAGTTTGAAAATGAAATACCACACAAGGTGCTACTCCTGTCTGCTAACAACACAGCATTGAGGCTAAAATTCACTCACACTCACCAAAATTGGACATAAGAAGATTGTAAAATGTTGGTCTGATGAGTCTGGATTTCTCCCACATTCAAATGGGTCAGGATTTGGCATAACAACACGAAAACATGGATCCATCCTGTCTTGCTTTAGCAGCTCAGCAGCCTCATTGGTGGTGATGGTGGTGGTCTGATGGTGTGGGGGCATTTTCTTGGCACACTTTGGGCCCTTTAGCACCAACAAATATCTTCAAACCTGATGCTCCACGTCACAAATCATCTTAAACTGGTTTCTCAAACATGACAACCAGCTCAAATTACTCCAGCAGCCTCTACAGTCACCAGATCTCAATCCAGTGGAGCACATTTGAGATCTGGTGGAGCAGGAGATAATCATTTTGGTTGTGGAGGACACATATATGTCAGGATTGAGTGATGCTCATTGAGACCAAAATCTCTGAGGAATGTTTCTAGACCCTTGTTGAATCTAAGTACCTAATAAAGTGGCCAGTGAATGTGAACTTGTGCTGTATTTTAATTTATTTGCATTCTAACTTGTTAAAAACACTGCAATCGTGGTGTGTAACTTCTCACCTCAGGTCTACAAAGATCTACAAACCAAAAACATCTTAAATCTCTAAACTCTTGATCTCGTTCCTAAGATGGTGTTTGATTTTCTGTAACCTTGTAAGCTGTGACAGAGCCTTCACACTGCTTTGTTTCTGCTCTGTCCCCTCTCATTCTTTAACCTTTTCCTCTACCATGCACACACACTTCTTCTGTGGTTATTTTTGGCTCCTTTCTCTGTGCAAAGCTGCAGGGTGGTAAATACAGGTTGACACCATCACAGCAGCCAAATGCTGCAAAAATCCTTAATAATATGTCTTTTCTGGTAAAGGGGCGTCCCTAATCCGCCCAGAAACTCCTTTAATACTCAAAGCGCTGAAATGTTATAATTATGACCATCACTTCTTTCATCGCTGTGGGATTAAATGGAGACTTCAAGCTTTAAACTTTTCACATCAGACTGTCAGTGTGAAGTATAAAAGAGCTTTGTTAGCAGAATTATAATTACTGTAATTAATTTTCACTAAGAAGAAATGAATCTGCAAACCCTCAAAGTGAGAAACTCAGTGATCAAATCATTAATACTTAATAGAAGTTCTAGTTTTAGAGAAGCATGGGAGTTATTTCAGTTTTATCGAAATGTCAAACCCTTAACAGAGAGCTCTATCAACCAATTCTGTTTCAATCAAATGGGGAAAAAACATCAGAACTGACAAATTATAGATGTAGTTATAGAAATAGATATAGATTCAGATATAGATATAGGTATACACAAGCCAATAAAGAGAACTTTTTTTTCAGATGTGCAAACCCTTTCAATGAAGTTGGGACATTTTGTAGAACAAATAAAAATAGAATAATTTAGAAATCATTTTCAACCAAAAATCAATTTAAGTAGCAACAAGCACAAGATATTTAATGTTCAAACTGATGCACATTTTTTTTTTTTCAAATATTCACTTATTTAAAGACGCTAGGAGGAGTTTCTAAGTAATTACAAAAAAGTCTCACTTTTAGATAAATGCGTGATGGAAATACACACTTTAAGATGAGTTTTATAGCATCAAAATAGGTTATCTATAAATGCTATTCCTTAGCTTCATGGTCTGGTCAGACAGGGCTGGACTGGCCTGGATACTCAACTTCGTGAACAAGACAATTAAAACTAGAGCAAATCTTATATTATTTGGACACGTCTTAGAGCAACAGGCTGTAAGTAGCGATATATAGCCGGCTACAAAACTACGATACTAAGTTTTTCAAAAATTGCTTGTTGTCACACATCAAAAACTACCGCTACCTAACTAGAAAGAGATACATTACCTCGTCGCTTTGCATCCTGTAAGTTGTTGAAAAAAGAAGTTGTAAAGCAATGCAGAGTTCTGAGGAAGGTCCGAGCTGCATTCATTAGCATCACAACAAACACACGCTTTGGCTTGGGTCACGTCTTTTATGCTACGGCCACACCGGACGCGAATTGGCGAATTTTAACGCGCGTAAAGCCTGTAACGCGCCACGCTTATCGCCCGAAGCTGGACACTGGACATTTTGGCAAGCTGTGGGACGACGCGCGTCCGGGTGCATGCGCAGTAGAGAGCCGGAGCCGGTCGGACTCAGTGATGACCCATGCAGGCAAATCCAGCTGGAAACGAATATTTACAGAACTTACCTTCAAAATCTGTCTCCTCACACTGTAAAAATGAAAACTTAAAATTGTTGGCCTGACAATGTTTTTTAAGTCCGGCAAACATTAAATGTTTTGTTGTGTTGCAAACAACATAAAAGCAGTTAGCTCAACTACCTTTTATAAGTTTGTTGAGTAAAGTTGGTCTCATATAAAAACTTAGGTTGGCAGAACTTAAAATTGTAGGTTTGAGGCTATGACTAAATTCTTTGAGTTGGCTTTCAGAAAGAACGGGGTTTCCAACTCAAATCTGCAGGGGTCTTTCTGCACTTTCAAGTTCCCACATGTTCTGCCATTTTCCTGTGCACTTGTCCTGGTTGGATGTTATCTCAATAAAGGTGAGTATTTTATTTGAGTATTAATCAAAGTCTAGCTTTGCAGTTGATTTTGACTTGATGCAGATTAATGTTACTTTAATTTTTGTCAGTTAGCTTAAAACAGCATGGTCATTACAGATATGTTAGCCACCTTGAACATTAGCATGCTAGTGGTTGACTGTGCTGTGACAAGGTGCTGCTTCACCAAACCACTAACCCGGGTGAGGAGGTGTTTTTCATGTGTATTTAGTACAGTTTCTTTTCTGTGAAAGCATGAATTATAATGTTTCAAATTTGGAATCAAAACTCCCTGTTGAAATGTTGCTAGAAAAAAGGTTGATCTTATCTAGGCAAATAATAGATTGTGTGCCTGAACAGACGTAAATCCGTCTAATTTTAGAAGGGAATGGCCATAAACAAAACATTGCTCACAATTGCTGCAATGAGATGTGTATGCTATAACGTTAAACATCAAATTCATGTATAGACAGCTCCACACACTGACATATTGGCCTATGGCACGGTACAGATTAGCAATGATACTAAGAGGACCCTTTCTCCTGCACAGTGCAGCGGGTTGGATTGGCACAGATGCACTGCTGAGGTTCACCAGGCCACTTGAGAGGCAAAGCACCTGGCTCCTGTTGTTTGCAATACGATGGTAAGTTCCTACCCAAAACTGTTTCTTAAAGTTCTAAATACAAAGTAGTAAATTATTAAGACACAATCATATTAGCTGTAAACCAAGAGCCCTGCAAGATATATTCCCTTCATGAAGAATGTATTGTTCTTCTATTACTGAATACCTGTACATAATAGTCAGTTCAATAGTAATCCCAGTACTACTCCTGAGTCTGAAGATAAATATGCCAGTAATGTCAGTCTGACATTAAACGCATTACTTTATTTCACGAAAAGAAAAGTATCAGAAAATGAAACACAACCTACTGTGCTACAGATTACCATATTTTCCAGTCTAAAAATTGGTATTTTTATCATAGTTTAGCTGATCCTGCAACTTATAGTCAGGTGCGCCTTGTATATCAAAATATAAATAATTTGACTGAAAATGTCAAGTGGTCTTACCACAACAAAAGGATAAATATTAAATATTTTACATCTGGGGTGTATACAATTGTACTTATAAATGCAGTAACTACATTTTAATTTACCACTTGAAAATACATTTTTAAGGATTATTTTTAAATTAAATTATATGCGTTTTAGCAATAAAGACCAGGACCAATACTGAAAATGGTTTAGCTTTTTCTAAATAATGTTTGACAAATTATACATAAACTGTTAAAAAAGTGTTTTAGTACATTCCAAAAGAGGATTACATCTTATTCTCCTTGAATTTTCCTGTAAAATGTAACATTTTCAATTACAAAAAAAACAGGTTACAAAACTGACAAAACAATCCCACCATCTTACTATGTTACTTTTCAAGAAAAAGTGGCACAAAAATTCAAACATTGAACTTGTGCATTTTATTATTTTCATTGAGGAAAAAAATGCCAACAACTAAAATTGGGCGTTTTCTATTAACTAATTTTAGAATTTTTTATATGGACCCTGCCACTTTGACCTACTTTTTTGTTTTTGCTTGACAATGTCATCTATTGGGGGATGTGGGGATCTATTATTTTGTAATAATCATGAAACACTAGAAAGTTAATACATGTTATTTTACAGATATAAATTCTTTTTTTGCCTAATAATGAACATGTTTTTGAAATTTCATATTTTTTTGAAGCTGTTGTTCATTTTCATCTTTGTCAATGTCCATCCACTACTGCTACACTTGATGTATTATTTATGTATTTATTTATAATATATATTTAAAAGTTGTTAGTGAATGGAATAAAAATATTTATTAATTATATATATTTTATTGTATATATATTATATAGCCCACAAATTCTCCAAAGTTACCATAATATTCAGAACGTTTTATTCATTGTTAAAAAAGACAAATGTATAACTTTGCCAAAATAACAGATAATGTGTTTTATTGGTACTTTCAAAAAATTTTTTTGCAAGTTTTAGAATTTGGTGCCAAGTTTTTTTGGTTACAACACTTTGACATTTTTGCCATTGTCCTCTAAAAGCCCCACAAAATTGATCAACTGCAGAAATTTTAGACTGACTCTTCAAATAAGAGAATGTATTCAAGTTATTTGTTCATTCATTTTAAAATTTTCTCTGATGTTAGCTGTTAGCTGCTCCTCCAGCTGAACAACAACTGTTCACAGGCTCTGTTGTTCAGTTGGAGCATTAACATTTTCTAATTTTATCTTTATTCCTATTCTGGGGTTGCTTTTAAAGATTGGCCCCTTTTGTGATGTATATTTCTGGTTTAAACTAATGCAATCTTTTTTTTTAGGGGGGGTAGTGACAGGATGATCACCTCCAAGACGACCACTCCCTCGTTAAAGAAACTGAGGTAAAGGTGATGGACTGGCCAAGCTAGTCTCCAGATCTGAACCCTACTGAGCATCTGTGGGATGTCCTCAGAAGGAAGGTGGAGGAACACGAGGTCTCTAACATCCACCAGCTCTGCGATGTGGTCATGGAGGTGGAAAAGGACTCCAGTGGTAAAATGTGAAGCTCTGGTGAGCTCTCAGCCCAAGAGAGTTAAGGCAGTGCTTAAAAATAATGATGGACACAAAAATAACGCTTTGGGGTGCGCTGACTTTTGTTGACAGCAGTTTAGACAATTATTGTCTGTGTGTTATTTCAAGGTGGCAGTAAATTGACACTGTTGTACAAGCTGGACACTCACTGTTGTATCAAAGTGTCATTTCCTTAATGTTTTCCCATGAAAAGATCTAATAAAATATTAGCAGAAATGTGAGAGGTGTACTCACTTTTGTGAGATACTGTTTTTGGAAATTCCCCTTACTTCACATAAACTGAGACTGAGTGAGACTCTGTGTCATAAAGAAAAGTGTTAACAATTATACAGTTAAGGTGAATAACATTAAAACTGACTTGGTTTTGTTAGTTATGTGTGTGACAGAAAAGTGGATGGAATTAGTCTTGTTATGTAGGACTCAAAACATGGAGTCATAATACATATAAAGGAACATTTTCTGATTGAAAAATGTTTGCACATCTTTATTTCAGAATTTTTGGTTTGCAGAACTTGAAATCTGAAGTTGTTATACATATGAAACATACATTTTATGAACAAAAACTAACAAGTTGGCAGAGCTTTAATTCAACTGAATTATTTTTGTGTGCAACTCAAAAAATTAAGTCACAACAACTTTAATGATAAGTTATCTCAACAAAAACTTATTTGTTTGATCAAACTTAAGATTTTTAGTTGGACCTCAAAACTCAAAAATTTAAGTTTAGTACACTTTAACGATAAGTTATCTCAACAAAAAATTATTTGTTTGATCAAACTTAAGATTTTTAGTTGGACCTCAAAACTCAAAAATTCTGTGGAGACTGTTGCCTTGAAATTTTGAGTTGGCACAACTTTTTTGTTTTTACAGTGCAGCGACTTTCACCCAAGCCTGCTCCTTTTGTTCCAGTCTCTGTAGAGGACACACGCCGAGTAGTTTAGCTCCGGAGGATAGCAAACAGCGCAGATAAACCTCTCCTCCATCTTTGAGAGGGGGTTTAAGCAGGAGCAGGAGGCCGGGGCGTCACACATCATTAAATCAAACTTGTCTCCTCAGCGACTTTCACCCAAGCCTGCTCCTTTTTGTTCCGGTCTCTGTAGAGTATACACGCCGAATAGTATAGCTCCGAATGATAGCAAACAGTGCCGATAAACCTCTCCTCCATCTTTGAGAGGGGCTTGAGCGGGAGCAGGGGGCCACGGAGCGTCACATGTCATTAAATCAATGGCGTCGAGAATGTCGCCGCTGATTGGCTGCCGCGCCGCGAACTGGCGTCGAAAGTTCAATATTTTCAACTTTCGGCGTCGGCGTTTGGGAGCATCAAAAGCGCCTCGGCGCTCTGCCAGCGCCAAAGCAGCGTCCAACGCGCCGCCCGGGGCGAATTTGCGTCAAGACGCGTGTTTGTATAGACTTTGTATGTAATCCCGACGCGCGTCCAGGTGAACTCGCGTCCGGTGTGGCCGTAGCATAAGACAGTCGCTGCGCCCGCTCATGGGTAGCAGAGTCTTTACGTCGCCGGAAATAGATTCTCCTCATCGAATCTTTAACAAAAAATGCTGGGACAGAGGCAACAAAAATTAGGGAAGACTCAAAAAGTTTCACTGGAAACAGGTGAACGGGTTCATGATTGGCTATAAAAGGAGAATAGTGGAAAGACTCATTCATGAGAAATGATGTGAACAACTGCACAAGCTAAAGTTCAACAGTTAACCAACAAAGAAATGTCAAGAACTTTAGGTTAGAAAGAATTCCAACAAAAAAGCTTCAACAATCAGTATCCTAAGTTCACAAACACTTTTTCAGTGTTGTTTAAGTAAAGGTAACGTAACACACAGTGGTGTCCCAGCTTTTTTGTGAATGTGGCATCAAATTCAGCGAATGTTCCCAAAAATGTTTGTTTATTGATGTGTATTCAACTTTGTATTCAGATTTTATTTACATTTCACCCAATGTCCCAACTTAACTAGAATCAGGCTACATATTCAAGGGAGCCTTAACTGTAAAATTTACCAGCAAAGACAGATTAACCTGTTTTTTACATATATTCTTTATTAGCATTTTCACCACGTGCACAACATCAACCAAAATATAACAGAAATATAAATAACTAAAGCAGTACACTACCCGACTCCCACCCAAAATCCCCCCCACATACACCAAAACTTTCTTTGAAAAAGAAAAAAAAGCATCAACTAAAACAAAAAACATTAAAAATTCAACATCTAAAAAAAAAAATCATATGTATAAATTCATAAAATACACTTGTGCTTACAAGAGTCTGTGTAAAATAAATCTGTCCTAAACTAACGAACATTGCTAAGCCAAGGATAAGTTCATGGAGGAGTGTAACGGCAGTTTCTGATTATTTTAAGCTTTACTTTTGCTACAGGTTTCCTGTTTTGTGTTGTTTGTCTCTTTAGTACAAACAATACACTGTATTGGCTCTAGTTTTAAGTGAATTCTGTGGATCTGACTCTTCTCTCCTGTGATAATAATTTCATGCACGTTCGCTCAGGGCTGCTCTCACAGGTCAGCAGCTCCACCTGGAGATAAAAGGGGACAACTGCCTAAACCACGAGTCAAGCAGGGGTGAAACTATTAAACTATTTATCACAGAGGGAGAAGATATATGAGTCCCTCTGTTACATTTCTACAGCCGGAAGTTTCTGCTCTTTTATAACAAAAACAAAAACTTTTCCTCTTCAGGTTTCTTCAGTTGTTTATTTTTCCCTGCGATCAATCTCCACTCAAAAACAGACTCATACTCACGAGTTAAGAGTCTCCTCTCATCGATCTTTCTGTCATCAGTCAGACGACGTGGGCAGTGACACAAACCGGACCGGATCCCCGTTTCACAGAGATGACACTCGGCTGAAGGCCAAAGGTGAAACTGAACTGTTCAAACCAGAAAGACTCATTGGTGAGAGAGAGGAGGGTTAAGGAAAAAAGAAAATATCCATCCATATGCTTATCAGGGTCACAGGAGGATGGACTCTACCCAGCTGAAACTGAGCAAGAGGTTGGTTACACCTCGGGCTTGTGACATGCCAATCACTGTGGTGACACGGAGAGACAAGCATTCAACCTAATGATAGTATTTTTGATCTGTGGGAAGTAGGCCGAGAAAATCAAGCCATGCATGGGGAGAAAATGCAAAGTCAACACAGAAAGGCCCTCAAGCCCCAGTCACACATCATGGCAATAGACCATTTTCACGGCTCCACTACTTCCTGATATTAGTTGTGTACGTTCATTTCCTGTCTTACATTATTGGCCAAACTAATTAAGCCAGGTGTGCCTTGCTGCAGCAGTTACAAAGGCAAACCTGGATTAATTAGTTAAACAAATAATGTAAGACAGGAAACGAATGTACACAACTAATTTCAGGAAGTAGTGGAGCCGTGAAAATGGTCTATCGTGTACGACTGTACATGATTGGCAAGGCTAGTTTGACCGGCATCATATTAGAAGAAATGACTGTCTCTCTCCCAGACACACCCTGTACATACACCTCCAGTGGCGTTTCTACAGTACTTCTTCAGTGCTTTGGTGGTGTTTGTCCCCCTTTCAATTAGATCAATACAACAATACAACGAGGATTTCATGAATTTCCATCCCGCTGACACGACATCAGCCCTGTTCAAGCCCAGTTTGGGTCACGCAAGCCCCGATTGAGCCCAGTCGCTTGTGTTTCTGTTGCATTTGAGATATGTACGAGATACGTAAGAACATACAGAAAGGATCACATGATGCATTTCAAGGGTCTATGAATACAAGCCAGGAACACAGGCGTTATTAGTGTTGTGTTACTCAAGGCCGGTCTTGGTCTCGAGACCGGTCTCAAGACCACATTTTAAAGGTCTTGGTCTTGTCTCGGACTCGAGAGTATTTTTACTCAGTCTTGTCTCAGTCTCGGACTGGCCGGACTCGGGATTTTCCATCAAGACCGATCAAGACCAGCACTAATTTGCTGATCTTCAACCTTTAGTAATGTTAACAAGGAGGAACACTTGGTAAAACAACAAAAGCTTCAATTCATGGGTTAGTTACCCCTGTGATGACTGCAACTTTCCTGGTGTTGTGACTGCGGGACACCCCCCATAACTGTCCAACCTTGTCATGGTTTTGAAAATAGATTTTGATGGTCTCGGTCTTGGTCTCAACTCGGTCTCACCTCCCAAAAGTCTTGGTCTTGTCTTGGTCTCAGTGCATTCTGGTCTTGAGCAAGTCTTGGTCTCGGATAGTGTGGTCTTGAGCACAAGACTAGGCATTATCATTACAGTCGGGGCACAATTGGATAAGTCCTTGTGAATCATCCTCAGAAAGTTTTCTGGATTGAACCACAATCAGCCCGATTGAACCCTGTACAGATTCAGATTCAGAATATTTATTGTACCCTTGGGTAAAGTTTACAGTGAGCCAGTGAGTTTTCTCGTATTCTCATAGACACAGGAAAACACAAGACAAAACAAAGTGACAACAGTGCTTAGGCGAAGAGAATTAAGAATATGGCCCCAAGACCAAAACAAGATAAATTAAACATCAGTAGGGAAAAAAGACCTAAAAATACTTCAAATCAGGTCAAATGATAAAGACGTGCCATTCATAAAACAAGATGAAAGAAACAGTACAAGGAATACATACATTAGTTATGTTATGTTGCAGTTTCTGTGTATATGCCACCCTGATACCGTTCGCCATAGGACTGCTTTAGGCTGACACCATGCTATACTGAGAGCAGCAATTCTCCACGACAGTTTGGGCAGTTCAAAACAATCGGGACCCTTCCCCGTTCCGTTTGTCCACGACTATACAACGCTGATCCAGATCAAGTAACGCATGCACTACAACCAAAGCGCATCATCAGGATTATGACAATCGCCATGGGAAATGGGAATCTGTGACTGGGGCTTGGCTGACATGAGGTTCAAGCCAGTAACCCGCTGTGCCACCGTGCAGCCCAGAACTGAACACCTGAAATAGACAGTTTCTCTAAGGCCTGGACCACACGTATATGGATATTTTTTAGACCGGATATCTTTGTCCTCGTTTTAAAAAAAAATCTCTGTCCACACCACAGAAATATCTCTGTCCATACAAAGAGGAAAACGATCGTCTCTGAAGCCTGCAATGCCATGCCTGGCCAATAAGTGGCAGGTTAGAAGAACGTTATGAGCATGCTCAGCCAAAAACAGGAAGAAGATGCAGTTAACGGAGTAAGACGATGACAATAATACTGTGTGCAGCAGTTGAGTGCCTTCGATGCGACAACACTACATTCATTTGCAGAGCTGTAAAGAGAGCAAAAAGTGCAAAGAACACAGAGATAGCCCGGTAAATGTCGCCCATCATTCTTGTTATTGGAAACTGTTGCTACAGTGACTTGTTTCTAGGCGCTTGACGTCATCGCGTCAACACCAGCTCCGTTTAACCCCGCTACACGGATCCACTCAACTGGATATTTTTTTATTGCTTCACTTTTTTATTAGTTTTATAAAATCTCCATTTATGTGGGTGCAATCACCGTGTTTGTGTGGTTGAGAGGCCCAATTGGACAGAAAAATGTGCGTTTAGGAATATATCCATATTCGTGTGGTCCAGGCGTAAGACAGATGTCACCAACCCAATGATCTTGATCTTCTCGCAGAGTTTCTACTCTAATTGTGTTTAATGGGGAACACACTGCAAGATAACTGTCAGGGTTACAGCTCAAATCCCTGTTCCCGAAGGGCAAAGGCCGATTATGTGTTTGTCCTAAAGATTATTTTACCTGATTAACCTGGTTGTTTTGAAATCATAAATAATGAGTGTTATTTGGCAACAGGAGGAAAAGCAAGGCATAAAGTTTGAGAATCACCCTAAATGGAAGACAAATGCATTGATTTGTTAGAAAAAAAAACATCCAAAATGCATCCAAACAGCATAACCTGTGAGTTATATAAAACAAACTGATGAGGAGAGGAGCTGGACGAGGATGTCATAGGAAGCTAACAACTAGCCACAGTTAGCCTGAATTCCTCCTGACATCATCCATCATGTTTGTTTACACTAGAGTCCCATTTGAGACCAAAGCTGTGAGAGTTGAGGCCTTGGCTGTTGGTGAGCTTAGTCTGTCCCTAAAGAACACCAAACAATACCAGAACAAACGGATTAATCATCATCTGTCATCATGTGTGGCTTTCTCACTGTTTCAAAACAGGTTAAGATGTCAAAATTTCTTTGTATGCCAGGCCTTACACTGCAAAAACAGATCTAGGTCAGAGTATCTGTCCAATTTTTTTTGTCCAATAAATCTCAGTAGCCTTATTTCATGGCACAATTTACTGACATGTCTGGATTAATGTCTTATTTTCACTTATCAGAATTAACTATAAGGCCTGAGCTGCATGTAGTAAGTACTTTACAATTTAAATGGCTATTATAATTATTTATTTCTGTGTAGCAATTCTTATTATTACATTTTAGTTTAATATTTTAATGTCTAATATCCTATTCCATTTTTACTATTTGCTTATATATTTTGATACAGTTCCTATCTTTTTAAATTTAATCATTTTAGGTTTTAATTTTAATCTTTTAACTTCCTTTTTTGGTTTGAAATAGAATTTTAGTGTCTGATTTAGATGTCTGATGGTTCTTAGTTTTATTGCTTTGCTTTTTCATGTATCTGTTCCCATAAATTTTATCATTTTAATTGAGCTTCTGTGATGTGCATTAGTCTCCAAATCCTCCTGACATCCTACAAACTATTCATTACAATTACAGTGGCATACTACTGAGTAGATGGACCTCTGCTGAGTCTTTATTTGCTAAGTGGTTAAAGGAGACATATCATGCTTGTTTCTCCTTTTCACTATGCCAGACTAGGATAACTGTAAAGCATTTCTGCCCTCAGTACAAGTCATTTAGTTCCTTCATTGCCTCAAAATTGCGTTCTCAAAATCCTCATTTTAGGCCATTAACAAGGTCTCATTGAAATGCTCGGGTCTGAGGATGACCTAAAGTAACCTCGCAACGTCACAGCCCTTTGTGCTCTGATTGGTCAGTTCTATCGGGGGTTGAGCCAGCCTGTCCTTCTTCTTCTACTGTATTTTCAGGCAGGCTCAAAGCAGCGACCGCGTATTGAGTCCCCCTACAGGCCAGAGCTGGCAATGAGTGAATGTGAGCTAGGGACCTATATACCCCTGCTGGTGGATGTGTTCCTCGGTGACGGTTTTGTGGCTAACGGACATCACAGAGGAGGAAGTGTTTTATCAGATTACTCCAATAAAAAGAAATGTACCTCGAGTCGTCACAACGTTTGAAATCTCGCGGACATCACGCAATGACCTATTTTCAGAGGCATCAAATCTCGTTCTAGGATATCAGAAAAAATACAATATCTCATTTTTTTGAAAATAAAGGGGGTGTAAGGTCTTGTTTTCAAATTTATTATATTATATGTAAGTATTAAATCATGCATCAGCATGATATGTCTCCTTTAAATGAAAGTTATTGTCATCATTTATGTATGTATATATGTATAAATATATACTTTTATATGTGTGTGTGTGTGTGTGTGTACATACAACCTTTGTCAATCTTTTATCTTGATGTAAAGCACTTTGAGCTGCAATTGCATTTGTATGAACTGTGCTATATAAATAAACTTTGATTGATTGATTGAAGTGCATATGAACTAAAAAAGTTCAAAAAAGTGCTTTAGATATTTTGACCTGAAATTAAACAAACACAAGCTAAGATCTGAGTTTTGCTGTGCAGTCATCTCACATATTCAGAGAGCCCATCAGCTTTACAAGAACTTGAGAATATAAAATGAAAAATGAACTCTGCTGGAGTTCATTGTGCATTAAAAGATGTGACCCAAACAAGCACCCAAACAAACATTAAGTACCATCACAAACTTTGGAGGAGCAAGAGCCAAATGCATCTGATGATTCATAATCATTTAAAAACACAACAAGAGATCCTTGAGCAGACATGGCATTAATTAGCCTGATAAATATTGGACTAATTGCTCCTGTAATATGCAAGATCAGCCGCAGACAGACTAATATTCACAGACAACAGAACACGGAGGCCTCAGCAAACACCCCTGTGGACAGAGCAGCCAGGCACGAATAATAACGTGTTTTTAATCTCCTCATATTAATGAGGCGGCAACAACATCTGAAACCATTACAAAACTCTTTATTCCTGGATATGTCACAGGGATTTTTTTTATTTTATTTTATTTATTATAAATAAAACGAAAAAAATGTAATGAGACGTATCTCATATGCATTTAAATGATATATATATGTACATAAAGGTTTATGTCTCACATCCATAGTCAGAAGTGTTTTTATTGACTTGCAGTAAATTGGTAGCATCATAAACTAGCATCATACACTGGTGCCTAAGGTGCCAGTTGACAGCTCTGTCCCCTCAGGACAGCTTTTTGATTGTTTATATGCAGAGTTAGAGCTGGGAAATCCATAAAGCAATAAAGATTTATGATCATACACTCACTCTATTTAGTTATCTTTTTATAATGCTGCAGCTGGAATCATAATTTCCCCGAGGGAGTGTTCCCAAGGGATTAATAAAGTTCTGTCTGATCTAATCTAATGTAAACAGGCAATCACATGGCAGGAACTCACTGTGTAAAGGCACATAGAAATGACCAACACAACCTATTGAAGTTCAAACTGGGCATCACAATGAAGCAGAAAGGTGATTTAAGTCACTTAAAATGCAGAATGGTCATTGGTCTGCTGACATAGTTGTATTTTCACACACACAACAATCTCATGGGTTTGAAGAGAATGGTCCAAAAATGAGTAAATATCCAGTGAGTGGCAGTTCATAGGTCAAAGAAGAATACAGAGATGATGGAGAGGCAACAGTGCTTTGAATAACGTTGTACTACAACCAAGGTATCCAGAAGACTGTCTCTGGTCAAATCTTGAAACAGATGGGCTACAGCAGCAGAAGACACCGCTGGGTGCTACTCCTGTTAGCTAAAGACAGGATACTGAGTCTCCAGTTCACACAGGCTCACCAAAATGGTACTGTAGGAAATTAGAAATATGTTGTCTAGTCTGATGAATCCAGGTCTCTTGTTTTGGTAGGATCAGACTTTGACGTGAACAGCAGAGCATGGATCCACCCTGCCTTCTAACAACATTGTGGGGGACATTTTCTTGGCACATTTCGGCCCATTATACCAACATGGTTGGGCTACTTCCAGCATGAAAATGATCCATCTAACAAAACTCAGATCATCTCAAACTGGTTTCTTAACTATGACAACACTATTCTTCAGTTGTCTCTACAGCCGCCAGTTTCAATCTAATCCATGGTTAATGTGTCACCATAAGAGTCCACAAAATCTACTGTAGATTTAGTCAACTAAAATATTAAGTGTAAAGTGTAAGTAGGGCTGGGCAATATATTGATTAAATTGATTAATTTGAACTATCTTCTTAAGAAGATTTTAAAAATTAGAAATCTATTTTTTTTTCTTGCCTTAGCCCAATTGTAATTTGTTACAGTGTTTAAAATGTTTTCAGTATTTATAACGGTAGGCCCTATCAGGTCTTGCACAAGCACTTTTATCTGCTTATATTTCTTTTTTATATGAGATTTATTCTTGAAAAGAGAGTTTAATGTTAATAGTTTGTGAAAATAGCTCAGCCTTTAGTGTTTATGCAGACAAACCTGTCTTTGTTTGAACTTCTTAATCAACATTTTATGATACACACTTTAACTTTAACAGGGTATTTCTGTTTGGTTTGGGAAAATATTTTGACAGCATAAAGGAAAAACTTGATTTATGTCATTTTTGTGTAACTGGGAGGTTTTGTTTGTTTGTTTGTTTGTTTGTTTGTTTGAGAGGGAAAATAAATAGCTTAAAATTGTAAATCAACTGTTGTGGAAAAAAAAAATTGGGGATTTTGTTTTTAGGCCATATCGCCCAGACCTAAGTGTAAGACTTTTTTTTATGTTTCCTTGAATTTCTTAAGTTCTATTTTACACTTACACTAAAGTGAAACATCTAATAACCCTTTATTGAATGATGGTAAATTTTGAATGAATAAATTAAGAAACAAACTTTTGTGTGAAATGCAGTCACCTTTATTTAGGCTACCTGGCAGAGCATCACAGTTACAATACCAGAACTGACAACAAACAGTGAACCTGCTCTACATGAATATATCAATTCATAAAGAGAGCAGCTCTGATTGGATCGTTCCACAACTTATCCCACCATCACCAAGCTAAGGCAGCTGTGACTGGATGTCCCTCTGAACTCATCCAACCTTTCTAACAACCAAAGTAGCTGTGATTGGATAGATTCCTAACTTGTCTCCACTTTCTAAATGACCAAATTAGGTCTGATTGGATTAAGTCTCTGTCAAACATTTTCATCAGTTTTTATTGGTTGACAAAAATGTCAGTTAATTTAGTTTGAGTTTTTTCCATGTGCTCTTGCTTTAGTAGTTATTTCTTTTAATGGGAATAAAGGTTGCTGATGAAAACTATGATGAAAACAATTAGCTAACAAAATGAACTGTGAACTGTGTGATGATGCTGTGACACTGACCCCGTTTACATGGGTCAGAATATCCTATTTACAATCAGATTGAAAGGTCAATCAGATTAGAAATGTCTCATGTACACACCTTAGCCAATCGGATTCACCCGGATCTGATTGTATTTCAGTTTGGATTGTAAGAGGTAGTCTATGCCGATTGATAATCCGCTCCATGCTTCATGTAAACGGCTGAGTGGAGCGGATTGGGTTGGTAGAGAGGATTGTTCGGTCTGTGCAGGCGCTCCGTAGTATGTAAGAGGAACGTAGTGACGTATGCAGAGCGTCCCCAACAAAACACACCGTGGATCCATCTTTCTAGAGGTAAACAGGAAGCAGGAAGTGCACCTCTTCTTCTCTTACACATTTGCAGGTAGTGGCAGAGTGACCTTATGCACATGGAAAAAAAACAATACAATTGGATTCAGCTGGGGCCGTGCAAACGCGGATTGAACGTGGATCTCTTTACTCAAAGTTCATGTATACAGATCAAATCAGATTCACTTAATCCGATCGATTTCAATCAGATTGAGGAAAACTACCCATGTAAACGGGGCTAAACCTCTGAAGAATGTTTCAGCACTTCGTTGAACCTTCGCCCCAAAAGAATAAGCAGCTCTGTGGATAACAGGTGGTCCAACTCAGTGCAAGCAAGGTGTACCTAATTAAGAGTTTATAGCTGATTCTATACTCTGATGTTTTTACTTAAAGCATATCAAAGTTCATAATTCTGGTTTGTGGCATTTGGTTCATCCAAACAAAAATACTGGGATATGTTTTGTGTATGTCTGCTCAGCCATGAAAAACTACTCTGGTCTAGTTTGGACCAGTCAAACAGGAACCATGAGGAGATGTCACCCTCTCCCACGTGTCCCTCATTAACCTCCTTTGATGCCGCACACTGGTGGAAAGTACCTAACTGTAAACATGTACACACACACGGTGCTCTGTACACCTGCAGACCGGCACAAACCAGACAGAAATGGGACATGTCCTGTATGTCAGACAGAAACATGAAGGTAATGGTTTTAAAGTAGGAAGCTTTCCCACACAATCACCGTCAAACAGATCCTCCAGCACCAAAACCTCATCGCTCCTCCTCCTCTGATGATTTGTGTGTCAGTCACAGGTGCCCCAGACCTCATTCTGCGACTCCTCTCCCCGGGCATCGCTCCTGTTCTCCATCTGTGTCTGTCTCACAGCACAGAAACACTCTATGAAGCAAACACTGTGAAAAACTCAAATCCAAGCTGCTGTATTTGTTCAATTTATGGTTTAAAAGTACCTCATTTCATGTACTATATAATAACAATAATAATTATTATTATTATTTTGCCTGGAAAAGCCGGAACTATGTATTTGTCCTCGATTAAGGAGCCTCACGCGAGGTGCACATGCGCAGTTTGCATTATTTGGCCTCTGAGTCTGACGTATTTATTGACAAAAAAGACAAAAGAACTGTTATGAATATAACAATAAAGGGGTTAAATGATTTCAATTCTGTGTAAAAGTACTTTTAGAACATTTTGAGCACACTGCAATAATACCGCGATAATAATAAACCGTGATAATTTTGGTTACAATAACGTGATACAAAATGTCCATATCGTTACATCCTAATATATATATATATATATATATATATATATATATATATATATATATATACATATATATATATATATATATATATATATATATATATATATATATATATATATATATATATATATATATATATATACACATATGTATATATATATATATATATATATATATATATATATATATACACTCAATAATAATATAAACGCAAAACTTTTGTTTTTGCTCCCATTTTTCATGAGATGGACTTAAAGATCTAAAATTCTTTCCAGATAATATATATATATATATATATATATATATATATATATATATATATATATATATATATATATATATATATATATATATATATATATATACACACACACACATATATGTATACACACACATATATATATATATATATATATATATATATATATATATATATATATATATATATATATATATATATATATATATATATATATATATATATATATATATATATATATATATATATATATAGTGCTGTCAGGCGATTAAAAAATTAATCTAATTAATTACAGGATTTGTAATTAATTAATCTAATTAATAGCATTTTAATCTCATATTTCCTTAAAGTCCCCACCTAAAGAATTTGAATTCTAGGATATTATAAAATTGTAGTGCATGACTAATCAAATGCATACACTAAGAAGTGAAGATTTGTAAATCCACATTTTTATTGGTGACTAAATAAAACCAAAGTCAGGGCAACTTGTCCAGAAAATTCTAAGCTCAATCAGGCAACTCAAACTACACTTTAAGTGTGTTTCATAAATCAAATTCAAAAGAAAAATGTCGAGGACATCCAGCAAAACAATTAGGCCTGATGCCTTATTAAAGAATGTAGTACAAATATAGATAAATAAATTCAAAAATAAAATAAGACTAAATCTTAAATAGGCCATTCCTGTTGTCACCTGGGCTTTGTTTGGTTTGACTAGAGACGCATGTGTGAAGTGACGTGCCACTGCCATGTACGGGTCCTCCAGCTGGACGATATCAAAATGTTTGTGTGCTATGATTAATCGCGATTAATTTTTTTAGTGCATTAATTTGCATTGTAATTAATTAATCTAATTAATGCACTAAAGTGACAGCCCTAATATAGATATATAGATATATATAGATATATTTATATATATAACTTCAACACAGTTCGAAAAAAACTTATAAAGGTTTAGCAGGACAATGAAGAAATTTGATTTTCAGTCAATAGCATAAAACTTATGAAAGGTAAATTGAGGGGAAAAGTGATAGACATCAATTAAAATATTAAGTACAAAATTATGTAAATAAAAAATATATACATATATATACATATATTTAAAAATTTGCATGTTACAATTAGTTATTTTAAAATGTTTTCATATCTTTTGTACATTTTTACAACAATTGTTGTATTTTTAATTTAATTTTTTATTTTATTCTGTTTTATTCCGTATAGATGGTCACCGTGCAACACTTAAGTAAACTTCATTGTTGCTTAAAATGTGCTGTATAAGTTAAGTGGATTGGATTGGAACATATTTTGCAATCACTACATATTTCCCAGCCCTAGCAGAAAGGCTTAATATAAAAAAAACTGCTACAGGTGGTACAGAATGAAAATGCCGGGATAAGGTGTGAGCTGTACGCAAATCTGAGGGCTGAGCTGATAGTAGGAGTGACACTTAAAGGCGGGGGGAGATCTCCCTCTTAAATACCCACAGTGCATCGAGGCACGACATAATGACCCTGTGAGACTCTCAGCAGCTGCAGGACGCACATCTGTCTACACGCGCTGAGACCAGACCAGACCAGATACGGAATCAGGGACCATCTCAGACTATGCTCGGCGTTTTGGAGCTTCTGAGAGTGGGAATCCGTGCGTGCTGAGAGAAGGAACATGCCCGAGGATGAGAATTTTGAGCGGGAGAGCTGACTTTGAGCGCAGGTGTCCAAGAGCGCACAAAGGCGCAGCACATAAGCGCACAGAGAGGAGAGAGCCCACGGGTAAGGTGAACCTCAGCCGATATTATTTATAATATATATTATATTTACTGAGTAAAAATGTTACTTTAGTATATGTATTTTTATTTTTTTTTCTCCTTAAGGACGAATATTCTTATTTCTTTGTTGGTTTAGAGAGATTGTTGAGCCTCATAATTGAATTTATTTAAAGCACGGAGTCTGTCCTCGTGGCCCCGGGACGTCGCACTTTAATGCATGTAAAGGGGACTGGAGGCTCTGCATGTGTTTGTTTTCTCAACACGCCGCTGCGGGCTGCGCGTCACTCCGTGTTTTCTCTGCAGCTCGCTTCAGTGAATCTCACGTCACACCATTTATTTGTGCAACACGTTTTCACAGCCTCGGGTCGAACCGTCTGACAGCTGACGGTTATTGGATTATTTATTATTTCAGGTCACCCGCAAGCCAGCAGGTGAGGGTGGCCTTTTTGTCTGACTTTGAGGGGGGATAACCCTGATGACACAAAGATCACTGTCAGGACCTGATGCGGGAGAGGCGCAGAAAATATGTGCATCTCTGTGCCAAGATTTTAACATTACTGAGTGTAGAAAGTGTTAACGTCCCCTTAGTGTCACATTATAGTATAAAAACATCACAAACTAGAAAAGCACTCGGAGAGCGCAGACCTCCGCCAGCACCACAGTCCACTCCCATATTGTGATTTTTACCATAAATATTAGTCCTACCTTTATTTCATCAAAATATTTAGATTCCTTGACCATGAAAACATACCATTACCAAGTTGTTTCATAATAATATCTATTTTAGTTCAGTAGTTATTCACGAAAATCGCATTTTTCATCATGGCGGTGATCCGGATCAACACCAAAATTGAATCACTTCTTCCTTTTCCTATGCTGAACATTTCCTGAAAATTTCATCCAAATCCATCCATAACTTTTTGAGTTATTTTGTTCACAGACAGACCAACTCTCCCAAGAAAAAACATAACCTCCATGGCGGAGGTAATAAATCAAAATACAGGCAAAACATTCAAATAGGCTTCTATATAAGGAACACGCAGTCTAATAGCAAATCAGCCAATCACATGTCAGCTCTTTTCTTTCTCCTACTCTGCAATCAGCCTCTTAGCCTTCCTATATTGACACCCCACCACTGTTACATCAGCAGTTGAAGCCAGCTGGCTCAGGATGGAAAGCTAAGCAGAGTAAAAGCTGTTGAAAGAATGCATAGCCATTGACAATGTTGCTGATTACTCCAGACTGACCAAACACCACAGAGTAGACCGATCAACCAATCAGAGCAGACTAGAAGAAAGAGGGCCTTAAAGTGACAGGAGCACAGGTCTTTTAGGAAAAGACATTTTGCCAGAGTTTAATATTTGTTTTCTTTTGTCATTTGCTGATTTAATTTCTAGATTTACCAGTTCAAATTAAATATTCACTACTGCACACACTTTTCTAAAATAGTAATAGTAACAGAAGAACACAAATGATGCCACAAAAAGCACAGAAGTGATTACCAAGATCTTTTTCTCCACTTTGAAGCATTTGGACCACCTCACATGTTTAAATTATGAATGTTTCTCACCATCGGGGCCTCTTTCGCTCATTTGGGGTGTGGGCTTTGTGCCACTTGGCTGCAGGTTTTTTTTCCTGGCTGAATCCAGAACAGAAGTGACAGTCCTTAAAACCCTCTTAACTAATGTCATCTTCATCCAAAGTGCACCTTCCCATTAGGAGAAAAAGGGCTGTTGGCCACCTGCCCGGACGGTTCAGTGGAAAGTCTCACGTCTTTCCAGGTAAATATGGGCACAGAGCCCACGGAGGGTCCAGGTGTGTCTGGGAGAGAGTTTGGTACAAAAGGTACCAAACTGCTCCTAATCTGAAACACCCTGTGGACCCCGTCTATTGTTGGGCCTGCCAGCATTTAGCCCTGATTACCATTACCAAATTACATTCTTGTCAGTGTCTGTGTGATAGTTCAAAAGGTTGTCAGTGGATTTTGATTTGATTTTCAGGAAATGTTTGTAATGGCACAAGGGGTGACTGCGTTGTGGTGGAGATCTGAATTCCTGTCAAGGATTATTTTGGTGGTGATCCAAAGAGGAAAACACAAACTACTTTCACGATCTGTAAATATTGCAAGAACATTTTCAATAATATCTGGGCTAATGCTTTGGCGTAGGTTTGTGCACAAAGAGCTTGCAGTCCTGAGAAGATTAAGATCCAGTGAGGAAACACATTAAGTATATGTAATTATTATGTCTACAATTGTTTGTCCCTTTATCCATCTATCAAGAAAGATGACTCAAAAAGTTCATAAAGAATTTTAATGACATTTTTTCATGGCAGAGGAAAGAACTGATTGGATTTTAGTGGTGATACAACTCTGGATGCAAACTCGGGAATACTTAAAATGTTTTGCTTGCACTGTGAGATGGAGCAGTTTTACACTTTTAGTAACAGCTCGGAAAAGTTCTCAACGACTTCTGATCAAATTTACAAGGAATGTTTGTCATAGCACAAGAAATTAATATATTGTGGTGGAGATCTGAATTCCTGTCAAGGATTTCTCATTAAAGATTTTTAAATATGGTGATTCAGGGCAGCTTTCCACCTTATTCAACTAGAATAGCACTCGGAGAGCGTAGACCTCCGCCAGCGCCACAGTCCTTAGCCATATTCTGATTTTACCACCAATATTTAGATTCCTTGACCATGAAAACACACCATTAGCAATTGGATTCATAGTGATATCTATTTTAGTTCAGTAGTTATTAACAAAAATCACATTTTTCGCCATGGCGGCCAGACGCTGATCCAGATCAACACCAAAATTGAATCAGTTCTTCCTTTTCCAATGCTGAACATTTTCTGAAAATTCCATCAAAATCCATCCATAACTTTTTGAGTTATTTTGTTCACAGACGGACAGACGGACAGACGAACAGACATAAGGACGGACAAACAAACTCTCCCGAAAACGTAACCTCCCTGGCGGAGGTAATTACAACCAACAATGTCAGAAATACCTTTGCAGTCTTCTAGTTTTAATTATTTGAATCTTCTATTTTAAATTCTTATTTCAGGGGCAAAGCAGCTACAATAATCTTTGTTTCACAAAAACAACAAAAAGTTCAGATGTTCTTCCTGTAGGGAACTTCATTGCACCGCTCTATCAGATCTTCTTGTACCATGTTGTGGAGCAAAAACTTCACTATTTGTTAAAACACAAAACATGATCATATCGGTATCAACTGATCTCACAAACAGATCAGTTCTGGCCAAGAAATGCCTGATCAGGGCAAGAATTCACCATGGCCTCTTCTTGCTCTCACAGAAGTGGATAATCAGGACACTAGTGCTCCTTTGAATGTCTCGGGCCAAAGGTGATATCACATACACTTCTAACTCCGAGAGCACAAACCTTCTCCATTTTAAAACTTACTCTGCTGGCAAAGCTATCATTGAAAATGTTAAGCCTGCAGACAGATGGAAGAGCACACAAACAAACAAATAATAATACAAATGGACTAACACCACACAAAACATAACCTCCTTGTATATGTAGGTGAAAATGTGATTTTAACTAATTATTATTTAAAGTTCTCAGGTGTTCTTAGGAACCTATTTCAGATCCTATCTTGTATAGTTGTCTTTGTACTATGTCAAAAATCAAACTTCACTTAAACAAAAAACATTCACAGCACTGCATCAACTGATCTCACAAACAGCAAACATGGCAGTTCTTGCTCACAACTGATCTCACAATTCACCATGGCCTCTTTGGCCTCTCTTCTCCTCAAGCGTGATATCACACACACTTCTAAATTGAGTCTCTCAGCCAAAGGTGATATCACATACACTTCTAACTCTGAGAGCACAAACCTTCTCCATTTTAAAACTTACTTGCTGGCAAAGCTATCATTGAAAAATGTTAAGCCTGCAGACAGATGGACAAACAATACACAAACACACAAAATAACATAACACCACACTATATGTAGGTGAAAATGTGATTTTAACTAATTATTTACAGTATCTTTTAGATCAGATTTTATGTCATTACACCACTAGATAAGCTTAGAGAACACAAAATTTCTGCAAGGTATTTCTGACATTGTTAGCCAAGTCAGACACAAATAATCTGTATCAGTGCTACTCTTGTTAGTTGTGCCATGACCAACATGTCCCAGGAAATTTCATCCAGATCTGTTGAGAACTTTTTTAGTTATTTTGCAACATCTTAATTTCCCGTTTAAATTTCAAAGTTCACCCATTAACTGTCATTTCTGTCTGTGTTTCCTCTTCAAGATTTTCTCTTCTGTGATCTGAGGGGACTCCGTCTCTCCGTCCGTCATCATGGATCACTTTAATTGGACAATGTCAGAAAATGACAGCGTGACCCCGTCCCTGCCGGCCCTCAGCTCCTCCCCCTTTAGGAATGCATCAGAGACATCTGCAGCGATGTCCTTTGACATCGTCACCGCCATCGTCTACACCATAGTCTTTATCGTGGGCCTCATGGGAAACACACTCGTCATCTACGTGGTGGTCCGCTACACCAAAATGAAGACGGTGACCAATCTGTACATCCTGAATTTAGCCTTAGCGGATGAACTCTATATTCTGGGGATTCCCTTCCTGGGCACAAACAGCGTGCTCTATTATTGGCCTTATGGGGACTTTTTTTGTAAGGTGTGCATGACTGCAGATGCCATGAGCCAGTTTGCTTCCACGTTTTGCCTCACGGTGATGACCATCGACCGCTACCTGGCTGTGGTTCACCCGATCCGCAGCTCTAAATGGAGGAAGCCTCAGGTGGCAAAGATTTTGAATGGCATGGTTTGGGTTATTTCCTTTGTGGTTGTGCTGCCGGTCACAGTGTACTCGCATGTCCAAAAGGGGCTGGACATCTGCAACATCAGCTGGCCTTATCCGCAAGAACTGTGGTCCATTGTTTTTATCCTCTACACATCTATCCTCAGCTTCTTTGGACCTCTGGTTGTCTTCTGCATCTGCTACCTGCTCATCGTCATCAGGGTAAGGAGACAGATCAGAACCCATAAAATCAGTCAGGGCTGAACGATAAGGACAAAATTTCATATCTTGATATTCATGCCAGATATCTATCGTATATCCATACGATACGACTACGGGTTCTGTGAAAACCAAGCATTTTTTCAGAAAAATTAAAGCATCGTAATAATTGTACAAAAGAATGTGGAAAGTGGGTCATTATTTGTAAGAAATTTATATTTTTTATATCATTGCTTTTTCGATAATATCTTGGATGTTCATATCTCGATATTGATACAATAACGATATATCTTTCAGCCCTACAATCAGTCAGTCAATCTTTATGTGTAGAGGAACAATACATAGCAAGTGTTATCTCAAGACACTTCAATAGGACAGGATGAAGACAAATTCTTCATCTTATGGATACACATATTTGCATAGATACATATAAAATAAGAATATACATATGTATACAAATACATACATCAATCTCCCAACATGAATCCATATAGCCAATCAGGAAGCCCTTATTATGGAGCCAAGAAAAAAAACTCTTTTTAGCAGTTGGGAATCTTGAATGTGGATCCCAGTCTCATGATCAACAGCAAATCCACACGATGCTGAGTTGGGTGTGTAGGCAAAGGAAGGGAGGTAAGAGGAGACAAGTGGACTAAAGTAAGAATTAAAGCTAGCGACAGATCCATGGACCAATCATAGACCTGTTGTCATCATATTTGTCTCTGCTGAACATATATATATATTAGACGTTAAATCCTTGAGATGCAACATTTTGGTCATTGTAGTGATAGTTTTTATAGAACTATAATTAATAATAATCACGAATGAGTAATATTTTTATATTAACATTGACATCTGTAATGATTATAAAGTATACAAATATTTTTCATCAAACTGATTCGGTCAAATTTGCAATAAAGCATTGATGAAGCACCAGTAAATATCTAAGTTATTATTTATGACACCATTAATCATTCATTAGAGCTGTCAGCATGTAAGGGATGTTTCAGTATTGTTGAAGTTTGTTGTATCAGGTACGTGACATTAGTCAGTTAAGTGGCTGAAAGGGCTCCCAGCAGAGTTTTAACTTTAAAGAGAACAAGCTGAGACCACCTGTAAGGTACACTGCTGTTGGTGGGTATATTCACACGGCAAAACTCTACATTCTATGCTGTCAAGTATTTAAAAGAGACATATCATGCTGATGCATGATTTAATACTTAAATATAATATTATAAATTTGAAAACAAGACCTTACACCCCCTTAATTTTCAAAAAATGAGATATTGTATTTTTTCTGATATCCTAGAACGAGATTTGATGCCTCTGAAAATAGGTCATTGCGAGATGACCGCGAGATTTAAATCGTCGTGATGACACGAGGTACCTTTCTTTTTATTGGAGTAATCTGATGAAACAGCTCCTCCTCTGTGATGTCCGTTAGCCACAAAACCGTCACCGAGGAACACATCCACCAAGCAGTATAGCTCCCTAGCTCACGCTCACTCATTACCAGCTCTGGCCTGTAGGGGGACTCAATACGCGGACGCTGCTTTGAGCCTGCCAGAAAATACAGTAGAAGAAGAAGGACAGGCTGGCTCTACCCTCACGGCAGCTCTGATAGAACTGACCAATCAGAGCACAAAGGGCTGGGGCGTTGCGAGGTTACTTTAGGTCAGCCTGAGAACCGAGTGTTTCAACGAGAGCTTGATAATGGCCTAAAATGAGGATTTTGAGTACGCTATTGCGGGGTAATGAAGGAACTAAATGACTTGTACTGAGGGCAGAAATGCTTTACAGGAATCCTAGTCTGGCATAGTGAAAAGGAGAAACAAGCATGATATGTCTCTTTTAATGATGGTTTAAAAATGCAGGTTGCCAGTGTGCCGTAACCATTAGTGTCTCTAACTATGCATCTGTTCATCACTCTTACAGGTAAGGTCTGCAGGTGTGCGAGCAGGCGTGACCAAACGCCGGAAGTCTGAACGTAAAGTGACGCGAATGGTGGTGATCATCGTGCTGGTGTTCGTCCTCTGTTGGCTCCCCTTCTACACCACCAACATCGTCAACCTGATCCACATCATCCCCGAAAACAAAACCAACACGATCATCTACTTCTTCCTGGTTATCCTCACCTACGTCAACTCCTGCGCCAACCCGATCCTCTACGGCTTCCTCTCAGAAAACTTCAACCAGAGCTTCCAGCAGGTTCTCTGCATCCACAAAGCGAAAAACACCAGGGTTACAGAGCAGAGGGGAGGCAGGAAGGCAGCACCGCAGGGGAACCACAATCCAGTCTACACACCTCCGGACTGCACACAGAACGGGAAAGTGCAAAATACTCAGGTAAGAGATCAGTGGGATCAATGATGGCTCTTCTTCTAAAAAAAATTGTCACTTTTTAACAACCTCTGTATATAATCAGAAAGGCAGATAAGATATCTGATCCAACTCTTGCTCTCATGGAGGTCGTACTTGGCCCTCTACAAGGCTTGGTTCAGTTTCCGAAAACAATGGTCGTGCAGACAAACTGCTGCCGACTGATGACTCAGAAATGCTCGTTGTTTTGATGCTCTTCACACAAACTAATGGTGTGTCCTAGAGTCTACAAGTTTCCAACAATGTGGCCAAATAGTATGAAAAACTGAAAAAAAAGCCCAAAACCTCCAGTAATATATATTTTTTTATGTGGCATATTATTTTTTTTTTTTTATAAAAATCTACATAAATTATGTCATGATTTTCATCCATATTACATTTCAATTTCACAGTGACTTTTTTTCAGATTTGTCTCTTTATTTACCTATTATTTGGAGGTGGATCATCCCTTTCTTTATACCGAAATTTGGGGAGGGGTACTGTTATTTATTACACGTTATCATTAAACAGTGTCTTAGATTTTTGTAACCAAACACACAAATTCAGGCTTTTATCTGAGTTTTATGTTGATCCTTTACAGCTTTACTATGGCAAAAAACAATAACAGTGACATAAGAAGTCAATTTAATTCTGCTTGTAAGGATTTATTTTTTGGTGGAAACAATATTTTTAGCCCTTATTTTACAGTGATGTTTACATTTGTGTTTGGAGTGGGGGGAAATAGTTTATGTGATTTCTAAATTTGAGTTTATAATGGTAATAGGGTGTTGATCAGATCCTTCCTGTGTTTAGAGGCACAACAAGCCCAAATGAAGAATCGCACTTTGGAACAAGTCCAAATAAATGCAACCTGCAACTGCCAATATTTACAAGCAACTTCTCAGACAAAAGGCCTAGAGTTGCTTATAAAAAGTGGATCTGGCAACTCTGGTTACAAATGAATACAACAATGGGAACATCCCCTTTGATAAGAAATCCCTACTGGGAAGTCAGACGATCATCAGCCAAGTTGACTTTACTAGCCCGACATTGGAATGGGTTGAAGTGGGATGTGGCATAATTCTGACTTCTTACAGCCATATTCTAAGGTAAATGGGAAGAACCATAATATTCTCCCAAACTTCATGGAGTAGCATCTTTAAAAAGAAGTCACAATTATTCCTTTTGTTGAAGTCAGTGAAAATAGTGACTTTTCGTCACTATGGAAACTAACAAGAAGAAGCTGCTGTGTTTACTGACGTTGTGGCGACGAAAAGAAGAGATGGGAGAGACCATGCAGCTGATTATCAGGGTTAGATAACATTTAAAACTGTATTGTTTTTTTTGTTTTGTTTAAAAAAAGACAAGATTCCAGAGCTAAAGTAAGATTCATCTCTGCCTTTCTTTTTTATATGAAACACCATTTGTAGAAGGTAAATTTTACTTTGGTACTTGTCCAAGTCTTCATCTGGCTTTCCTAGTGTGAGCTCTGTTTTGCTCCAAAAAAAAAAGGAGGAATAAGGGGAAGTTCTTTGAGAAATATGGTTTAATTGTGTTCAAATCAGTTTCTATGTCAGTGTGCAGTTAAACTGCACAACATCTAGTTGGCTATGCTGCACAAGCTGCTTGCATTTATTAGCTATTGGAAGTATTATGCCATAGGCAGCCCAACCTTAGTCATAAAGATCAAACAGGTTTGCCATTGAGGATTTAATATCAGAGAGGCTGTGACCCGAACAGTCAAGTTAATGGGCTGAAATGTTATACAAGTTGGGGGTTTCTTTGGATAAATAATCACTTGTGACAAGTCTTGACTAGATTCGTACCCCAGGTCACTGAAAAGAAATTAAGGTCAGAAAATTGGCTTAAAACTGTTGAGTGTGTTGCCAGCTGCATACAGTGCTGCTGAAAGCTTTGCCTCCTTCTTTCTTGCCTTTAAAGCTTTTGCTGCACCCTCATGACATTTTCAGGGTTTAAGCTGCCAAAAGTTCATGTTGATCAGCAAACCCCTGAAGCACCTTTGCTGCAGAGCAATCAACGCCAAGGTTAAATGTTTAAATGTCTTTTTAATAAATAATGAAGGGCCCATGTCCAAAATGCAGCTTTTTTGCTGGCAGTGTCTATACTTCAGTCACAGAGCACTGCCTTCAAACACACGTTTGCTGGTTTAGAAAAGTTGTCTTCTTCTTCTGCCCAAGCAACCCTGTGTCTAATTTTAGTAACTTACACCGAGGATTCTTTGTGCTCCTCATTAACCTAAATTATAACAATGTACTGTTTCAGTGAGATTATAAGCCCAGAAGTAGCTTCTAGTTGTCACTGAAGCTAATTTTTAAATAATTTGCATCTTTCCTTTTGCAGAAGATGGTGATCATTTAACATAGGGTCGGTCTCTTGGGTGTTAACAGATAAATCAAAAAACATCCCTCTCATCCATCATCTGTACTAAATGGTCATCAATTAACCTAAAAAGCATGATTTTAGTCTGAGGGAGGAAGCTGGAGAGGCCAGGCATGCACAGACAGAGCCTGGGACAGACACAGAGAAAGGCCCTGATCAGCACGAGGTCCAGGACCAGGACCTTCTGGCATTACCTGCAGCACCACTGTGCCGCCAATGAAAAAGCAGCTTGCTAAAATCTTGGGATTTCTTACAGTTCTTTTCGCCACCTTTATTTTTAAGCATCAGCCCACCTACACAACACAGTCACCCAACATTTCAAAAGAAAAGCACACAGCACCACGTTAGCCTATGGGACATACTGAAAGCAATTGTCTGATCTCAAAGGAGCATGTCTTTTTGAATCAACTTTTTGGCTTCAAGAGTCTTGTACATTTTTTAAATCAGTCAGGACTTGTAAATCTTCTGGTGTGTGTCCTAACTCAATGCAAACATCAGATGCCGGTCTTCATTTTGAGCACTGCACGCACACTGTCCACACTGCATCTGTTAATTTTTTAATACTATGGTCTCTGTTTTCTCCGGTAAACAGCACACAAGTGCTTTGATTGTACAGGAGACGTGTAGTCTATGTATCAGAGAGTGGTTGAAGTTTCTCCTTCTGGGTAAAAGTACTAGTAAAACATTTAATTCAAGGATATGGATGAATGCAAGGAAAACCTGGAAAATCCCTTCAGTACCTTGTCAAACTCCTGCGTTCCTCATCCAAGTTACATCTCATCTTCAGTCGCTTGTTGATATTTAGGACATCCACAAATGATTCATTAAATCTCCTTGATTTTGTCACTGATGCTGACTCATTAAAGTCTAGGCTAGCCTTTTCTTAACATGGGTACTTTGCCTTCAAAATACTTCGGAAGTCACTCAAATGTTATTATGATTATGCAGATTATTAGTGTATAATTTTTGACAAGAGATCACAGTTCTGCAGTCTAAGGTTACAAACTTTAGAGGCTTACATCAAGAAGCATCATGCAAACAGCATACCTTATTCAGCTGGCAGGTGTTTTTTCAATATGCAGAAAGGGAAGATTAAATCATGATTTTATCACTTTACAAAGTCATCAACACTGACATGAGCAGCTGCCTTGTGGGTACAATAATATCATTACTGCGAGCATTATCTCAGGCCTAAGAGTCAGCAAATCAGTCCAATAACACCCTTTTCTTTCTGTGAGTTGGTGATAAAGCAGAGTTTCTTTTCAAGTGCATTTTGACTGAGGTGACTCGAGGACTTTTGCTTTTTTAAGGACGCCTCTACAGAGAAAATGTTGACACTAGTCTAGTTACACCCTCTCCCAACTGAATGCAATAATCCGATCAGTGCCACATGGCTAAGTGTTGCACGCTCGCTGTCCACGCTGTATCATCCTGTAAACAATAAATCAAGAGCTATTATTTAAAATTTAAAAAAAGGCAGTGGCTCAGTTGACAGCCCTCTGTGAGCCAAAGTTCCTTCCTTGGTATTAAAAGTCAAGGTAAAGCACATTACAGAAATGATAAATATGACACCATCTCCTTTATGTTTAACAAGCTTTGCTAAGAGAGAAAAGCCAAAGAAAAGAGAGAATTCCTTCCAGCAGCTCAGCAATCTCTCGTCTTTTTCCTCATTCCTCCTCAGCAATGATGCCAGAAGAAGAAAAGGGGATGAGTGTCTGGGCAAAAATGCTGCACTATGAGGAATGGTTTTATGTCACTTGAAAAGTAAGGACACTCAATTAGGATTCAGTTTGATTTTAGATTAGATTACATTAGAACTTTATGAGTCCCTTTGGGACACTCCCTAAGGGAAATTAGGATTCCAGTAGCAGTTTGAAAAATAGACAAAAGATATATAAAAAGTGGAGATAAGCAAAAATATGAATAAATGTTACATAAATATTAACAAAAAGCATGGCTACTGGCTAGCTACTTAGGACATGATCGGTACAATATATTATTACAGGAATATATGTGAGACCCATGAAGGTCTCATGTCCTGCACAATCAACTTTATTTGCTTTTAAGGTTGATAGAAGCGGCTTGGGGAGCAGAAAATACCATTTACTGAGCTCTCAGGTCACAAAGGAATGCCTTTTTTTTTTAAATGCCTTTTCAAACACTTTGTTTTTTACTTTCTGGGGTTTATGATGTCATAGACAAACAGCCTCCACCTAAAAGTGTGTTTCTGTTTGTCACATGTAGGCACCATGACTGCTCCTAAAGTCTGCACAGGGGCTGCAACCCCCCTCCTCCATCTTTTACACATTGTTTGGGCAACTGATAGGCACAGAGTTCATTATCCTAGCCACTCACAGCTTATCCTCAGAGCGTTTCCAAAGGGGAGGTATATAGGGCTGCATCTGGTCAAATACAGAGAGGAAATATTTTATTTCTTCATTAAACTTCAACATGCCCTTGCTTAATAGAAACTGAAGACATGATTTTAATCACCTCAGAGCATGGGACCTTTAAAGTCCTCTGCTGTAAGTACAAATAAACATTTTATTAATATATTGATGTTTCATTTCTGTCTTTTTTCAACAGCCAATTCCACTTGCAGTCGTCAGAGATCCTGACAGCGAGCCTTTGACCTCAACCACAGCCGTCAACAGCCAGACGTGGCTATGATTCTAACTACAACCTGAGACGACGGACTACTGATGATTTTATATACAACTGTTTTCTGATTTTATCTTTGAACGTCTCTGAAAACAAAGTTGTGCAGAGGACTAACGCAGTTTAAAATCAGAGAAGACTTCATGAAGCATCATCAGACCACTTGACATCTGTCTTTCCTGTGGTCTACATGTTGTTTCTATGATTGCAACACTAAACAACACACAACTATGTAATGATAAAGGATCTCAGGACGATGATCAAGATAGACTTCGTGGTCCCACAATGTGAGAAAAAGATCTTTGGTTATTTGATTGAGCTGCAGTAATAAAAGGAAGCTAAGTTAAGCCTCACAGAACTTGAGCAGGGTGCACACATAAAGATTATCGGTCTGTTTTCATCCCGACTTTCCCCTCTCTCTGACCAAGGACAGCAAATGCCCGATTATCTTCAGTCTTATAAGATTATCCTAAAGGATTATCCTGTGATCTGAGGTATGTAAAGAGTGAATTAACAATTTTTAAACTTGTTCAATATTTACATCCAAAAATCTTAGTGTGCATGGACAGCCGATGACTCCCGTGTCATGACTCCATGAATTGTGACATAAATGTAGCCAATCAAGAAGTGAACTGACTGAGGAAGCAGGCATAAATAAAAACATGTTCAAGCTGTCTCCAGGATTTATCCACAGTCTTTCCTTTTTTTAGTTAAGGATTTTTTGTCAAAAATAGTCCCAAGACCACCATCATTCCCTCTTCTCCTATGTCTACTACCATGTTGCATGTTGTGTTTTCTGCTTGTTGCTGTTTCTTCTTCTTTGTTTTTGTTAGATCACATTTGATCAGATTTCTGCCTTGAAGGACTAGATTCTAGATCTGTGGTGGGACAAAAGGGTTATGTGTGCGGTGTGCTGTGTTGAGATTATCACACCACCACCCACAGTACCGTCAAAACTGTTCAATGGCAGACTTCTATCTTCAGATGTGGGGTCTTTGAAAAGATTAAAAATATTGTTTTAGATTTAGAAAATCCTTATGTTTGTACTCTACTTAGGTTAAAGGTGTAGTCAGCGATGTGGGAGAAAACAAGTGGAGAGGTTGTTGATAGACGAATTTAGACCTGCCTCTCCCTTCATACCTCACCCCTGGCTCCACCCTGGAAAGCTGATGGACTAGCATCGTCATGGAAATGGCCGTAGAAACTGCGTAGCTGACTAACGTAGCTAAGGTAACCCTGACTTGTCAGAAATGTTGTTATTGATGTTATTGATAACATCATGACAACAGTACATTCTGGCAGATTAGACAGTAAGATGAATGCCCGACGGCTGTTACTGTTATGTGAAGCACCACAAAGCTAATATTGCTTACCTATCCAGCAGAGAGACGGCAACATCTGCGTCCGTTTTCAGGTCTTTCAATTCGTGGAGTTCCCTCCACCATTGGGAAGCAACACCAAAGTTGACTCGGGTCTTCGCTCTTTCATGGTCATAGCCCTGGTTTTTCACTTTTCACTCCTCTGACCTTTTTCTTTTGGGCTGTTTTTCAGGCATTGCTACTGCACCTGTTATATCTCTCTCTTACGCTAACTGCGCATGCTACGCAACCTACTACTCCCCCTCCCCCCTCTGTCTGATCTGCACATGAGTATGATCGCCCCCTAGATGTGGGGGGAGTGTACCCTGTTTTGGTGGCTCGACCTGAGCCACAGTATTTACCTGCTGAAATTCAGAGCCAAGGCTGTGTATTGAAATCAGACTTTTTTTCAACATGCTGTCAGTGGTGACATCTTGTGGATGGAGAGGAGAAATATGGGGATTTTGACAAATAGTGCATTAGATTAGAAGATTAGAAGATCACTGACTACACCTTTAATGTCACCTCGGTAATGCTGAAGTTGAAAGATTTTATGCACGCTTAAAACCTTCCAAAGTTTGATCCAACACACATGTAAAAGGCCAGCGGGAGTCATCCTCTGCAGCCATCGCTACCCTCAGTTACAGCCGCATTCATCTCTATTGGCTCCAGCTGCTTCCTCCTCAATTTGGGTTTTCACTGAGCGCAACCAGGGCGACCAAGATCACGTTGTCCAAGTTATGTTCACAGCTACACAGTTGTGTTCACTGCCACAGGTGATGATGCCTGAAAGGTTCAAATTTTTCAACTCTGGCAACCAAGTGACCCGTTAGCACGACTAAGTTGCCCAAATTGAAACAGTCACATTGCTTGAGATCTGGTCTAACATTGTTTTTGCATGGACAGTGGTCACCCGGTCACCCAAGTCGCACTTGGTGTGAACTCAGCTTCAGGACTGGACTCCTGTTGTAGGATGTGAGGCGTCCTTTTGGGGACAGCCATTATTAATAAATACTTTCTGCACACTGAGACCAGCTGCAGTTGTACATGGTGAAGTGGCACATATGTCTGCCTTATATTAAATGGTGCTGAGAGATGTTGAAATTAATTTGTACAACAGTTAGCAACGCCAAGCTCCAATTAGGCCAAAGTTCCCCTTGTTGAGAGCGCTACCTGTGCATTACATCTACGAATGTTTAAAGGTCCCATTTCCTGGTGTGTTTGACCGTTTACATCATGTCTTGAGTGTCTATTAAGCAAGGACTGATTTAAGTTGAATTAAAGAAATATAAATATTGTCTGTGTAGAGGATTAGATGTAGCCCTTCTGCCCTCCCCTTTGGAAACACTTGGATCTTAGGGGATGGGAGGCTATGATAAGGAGCTCTGCGCTGATTGGCTGCACAAACTATGCCTGATAGTAGAGGGGAGGAGGGGGTTACAGGCTGTGCAGCAGATCAGTCATGACATCTGTGATGAGCAGAAAACCCACATGCATATGGAGGCTGTATAGCTATGACATCAAGTAAGAGGCAGAGATCTCACTGTGAACAGAGTTTAGTAAAAGCTGTTATGTTCTTCGGCTGCTTAAGCCCCTTCAAGCAAAATTAAAAAGAAATTTGATTTTGCAGAATATGGGACTTTTATATTAGTCAGAGTGAAAGGTTATACTCCAATACAACTCCACTTTAGACACATCGTCCTGAGCTTAATACAGCTGAATTTACTTTCCTGATTTTTAATGTTGGCCAGTGTCAGTTGTAATATAATTATGTGTGGGTTTTCACCAGTTGGCCATGGGGCAGAGGAGCCATGTGCAAAATGTGAAGAAGTTCTTGTTTGAGATGTTGCTTTTAAACTTTGATATGCAGTTTTCATCCATCCACTCCTGTGCTGAAGTAGAAAGTGCCAATATTTAAGAAACTCCCGAAAGCGTTTGTTTAATATCAGGTTTATAAAATTGTGTGATGTTCTTTTACTTTGACCTTTAACTTATGGCCTCCAAAATACAACTACTATATTTGTAAATCAGGAGAAATGTTTGTCTGAAGTTTGGTCACAAACAAAGCTTTCCTAAGATATTCTGTCACGAGCAATAGATAACCACAAGACCCCATAATCTTGACTTTTGACTCATGACCTACTAAACCTCATGGCTTCATCCTGAAGTCTTTGGTAGACTTGTGGTTAAAGCTGAAAGACAATCACTCGAGGACTCCCTGAGGTTTCAGGCTTTGGCCGGTCTCACATGGATGCTTAATTTTGCTGAAGTGTACTCTGTGGTCAGCTTTTGTTCTTTTAACCTTGAGGGGAAAAGTTTCACATCCTTACTTGAGTTTTATTGGACATTTGATACAGGTGGTTTTTTTTAGGTTGCTGGACAACACTTGGCTCCATAATTTGATTTTAATGATTTGGAGCCTGTTTGAAAACCAGTCCCTGCGACATGGACACGGAGACCCTCCTGGAAACACTGGATGGTCTTGATTTTAAAATACTGTGAATCTCTCGTTTAATGTGGACTCTTGGTTTCCTCATACATATGAAACTGTGTTCACTTAGTCACTCTGTAAAGGACGTCATTGTGGTCATTAATAAAGATTTTCTCTGTTTTGCATGTTTGCCTGAATTAATCTGTGTAATGAAGCTGCTGACATTTAAACTAAGGTGTTGTGTGAGCAAATATCACAACAAAACATCTGTTAAATATTTATAATCACAGGAAATGATCAACATAATGGAGGCATTATATCATTGATTCAGAATTATTTATCAGTTTTGTTTCAGAGTGTCAAAGGAGATCCATTACTTCAGTTCAGAAGTTAGATTTAGTTTGGTTGTTTCATTTTGAAGATACATAACAAATATAAGAGTGCAGAGTGTTTCAGATAAAGTCGAATACCAGCATTTAATGTAATCTAAATGAAGGATGAAGGCTATAACAGGGATAGTTAGTCAACAAAATTATCAGTGCTCAAAAACTACTCTGGCCCCAGTGTTAAGATCTATTTTGTGATGCAACAAAGGACAATATTTTCTTCCAGGAGGTCACAGTGCATTAAATTTGGCTTGTTTATTTCCCCTTCCTGTGATTCCATCTGCTGGAGTTCTTCCTCTATATCTCAAAAACAACATAAACGACCTTACTTCACAACAACGTAGAAGCCACAGGTGATTTTAGATGCTGCTTCATGTTTGCAGCCCTCATCAAATCCTCATTGAAGAAGCCCTGGATGAGTCTGCGTGTAAAATCCGAGTTAGTATATTGTTAAAATGAACCTGTTTAATAATGATCATCAAATGATTACAAATACACCACAGGCCTGTTGTGGGTCTTGTTTTATTTTATCATTATCTATTTTTTTTTTTTGTATTTTTTTTGTTTATTAGTATTACTATTATTGTTTATTTTCTTCTATTTTCTTTTATTTTTTTGTTTCGTATATTCGGCAAAACTAAAGTGGATATACTGTCTGTAAGATGTTTGTTTGAAAAAGGAAAATTAAATAACAAAAAAAAAGATTAAAAAATATAGTCAAACTCAAAAAAATATACATATATATACAATCTATTTTCTAACCATGGTGCAGTTGTTCCTCAAGATCATCAAACCAGAAGCTCCTCACTTTGAAAATCCACCTGTCTCCATCGACAGTACCGGGAGATAGAAGTTTAAATAAGGTCCTCTTTAACTTCCACATAAGCTGAACCTCTAAACATCGGATGTAGGATGCTCTACTTTTCTGCTGACCCTTATTGTACATCTGTTTACTGACAATCTGCATCTGTGTGGGTGTGCAGGTGGAAACAAAACGAGGGCCTCCGACGGCTACACGTAAGATCAGTGTTTGTGTCCAACTGTTTTTGTTTCATCTTCCCAAGAGTCCCAAGAAAGAGGCAGGATTAAAACCCATATTCAGGGAAAGGTTTTCAGACGCTCCTGTTTATAATGCCAGGAATCAAAGAGCAAACCATGGGGTGCATTTCTTTTCATGTTAGCACATCTTTTAACATCTGTAGGATTAGTAAGTCCTGATTAACTCCAAGGGGGTTGTGTTTTTGTCAGCGTTTGTTTGTAATTCGAGAACAAGATGACTCAAAAAGTCATGAAGGGACTTTGATTAAATTTCAGGGAATTTTGGTCATGTCACAAAAAAGAAGTGATTTGATTTTGGGAACTTTTCTAAGAGTTTGTTAACAGTGTAAGATCAGGAACTTCTCCACATTTTCAGATAGCTTCATAAATTCTAAATGGATCTTAGTGAATGTGTAAGGAATGTTGGTCATGACTAGGGATGTATACCGTGGACTTTTCAGTACTTTCATGTACCGGTCCCTAATTGGGTTGGTACCCAAATACCGCTAAGAATGTGGAAAAACGGTACTGCTATCGGTACTTTAACGTCTCTTCAACTGTCACGTAGATATGACACTACCGCTGTCCGGCTCAAGCATGTCGGTGAGGGCTAAGCGCTCGAAGGTTTGGGCACGCTTTAGCAAAGTTAATGAAAACTCGGCCCGATGCAATCTTTGTCAGGGAGAAGTTGCGCCCAAGGGGGGAAATACTAGCAACATCACCAAACACTTTATACGCATAGTATAAAGCTAAAGGAGTGCGGGCTGTTTGATTGCTATAGCAACACGAGTAGAGTTAGCAGCCCGGCTAACACTAAAGACTGCAGCACCGACAGAGACAGAGACTCTATTATCCACCCCTTTGTTAAAAACCCTGCCGAAAACAACACAGTGTTTCACATGGGGTTAGACTCTTGACGAAGCGCCGCTGCACTCGGCCGTATAACTTGGATGAAAAGCTGACGGCACAGCTCTCCTCAAATGATTCGGAGCTGTTAATGTCCGCTTGGAGTGGAAACTCTTTGTTTACTGAGGTCAAGAGAGCAGTGGATGGTACTGACGGTCAAGCTGTGCTCACAGCGCCCTCTGTTGGATGAAACAGTCCACTGCTCCAGGCGCCCTGATGTGCTGCTACACTCAATATTTTACATTTGAATATTTATTAACTATTCGGTTATGGATATTTATCACCATATTCAAACAGTTATTCGAATATCTAATAAAGTGACAGCCCTAGTAGTCATCATTACAGCATCGATTTTAGCACCACTGATACATGGGTCTGTCTGTACCTGCAGTCTGTTGGGCGGCATGAAGGGGTTTTGCCATCTCCTTAGCTTTCTTTTTGCCTCTGAGAAGCATTTGTAATGCATTACTTCTATTCTGTTGAAGCTTTGTTATTACCTTGGGGTAATAAAAAAGGTTGAATCTTTTCATATCTTGTAAAGTCTTTATTGTTTACACAAAATTACGTGTTGTAGTATCAATGAGAGTATCAATAAGTATCGATTCAGATAAGAAGTATCGGTGTCGATAAAATCATAACGATATACAACCCTAGTCATGACACAAGTAGGAAGTTGTTTGATTTGTATGTTGGTCTAAATTGGGAAGTGTATTCTGGAACTTTTCTAAGCGTTGGTTAACATTGAGAGATGAGACAGTTTTCCACAATTTGGACAAACTCACCCAAGAATTTCAGAAACACCTTGGCTTGGCTATTGGAGCACTTTTATTTAGCACAAGGAAGAAGTGATTTGATTTAGGTGTTGATTCAAAATTGATGCTGCTCAATAAGTTTTAACATGATTTCTCAACACTAGAAGATAAGACAGTTTTCTTGCTTTTGCATAAGACTCAAAAAGATCTCAACAGATTTTATGAAATGTTTAAGGACTGTTGGTCAGAGCAGAAAAAAAGAAGTGATTAGATTTGGTGCAGATCCAAGATTTCTGAGCAAAAGAGTTTTTAGATAATAACTCGCTCAGTGTTACAGTGTTAAAAAGGCTTTTGCAGAGGTTTGCTCTCAGAGCACCTCCACGCTGCAGAAAAAGGCACAAACTTTGTCAGAAACATGTTCTGTGACTAACTAGCTCTGAATGTTCTGGGTTGTCCAAGTGGAAATATTTTAAGGTCAGTGTTGTAATTTGACAGTCTTTTCCTGTCAAGAATTCAATCAAAATGTCTAATGTGAAGTTCTTTTTAGGGAAAAACATCTTCAGAAATGTCATCTCCAGCCCCTCAGTGACATTCTGTCACTTTTCCTGTCATCCACATGTGATCCTGGCTTTCTAAGAACAGAAATACTTCAGTCCTGGAGGAGAAATTGACTTTTCAGATGGCTTTTGCCAAAACTTGGGGAACGCATTTTTCTTACAGCCACTTATTGAAAGCCATGACAAACAACAGGTCTAACTTTTAAAGGGTGCCACATCTCTCTGAATTTGGGACATTTTCATCATGATATTTTTAGTTTCGGTGTTGCAGCACTTAGGCAAAACAGATCTTTGCACACAGAGGCTCAAGGAGCACCGAGGGGATCAGATGTTAAGGATCTGAGCGCTGTGGACTTCTCCCACCCACGGTGACTTTTCCTCCCTCTGCTGGGGGGCAGGAAGGACGTCCATGCCCGTTTTAATAATTCATAATGAAGAGAAACACAAAGAAGATGCAAGCTGTCAGCCTGTCTGTCACAACACACTGACACCAAAATGATTCACAGGGTGTGAGAGTAACTGTTCAGCCTTCCTGCCACTGTGGCTCATGGATTCAGTTTCACCAGCCACTCAATGAATCCACAGCAAAGTGTTACGACATAAAAACCTAACGCCAGTGAAGCTTAGTGTAAAACATAAATAAAAACAGAACACAGTGATCTGCAAATCCTTCTGATGTTTAGTCAATTGAGTTCACTACAGAGGCAAGATTATTAATGTTCAAACTGATAAACTGTGTTGTTTCTTTTTCTAATTTTCATTTTGAATATGCCTGCAACATGTCCCAAAAAAGCTGGGACGGGGTCATGTTTACCACTGTGTTACATCCCCTTTTATTTGAACATTCTAGACGAGTTTGTGAACTGAGGACACTACTTGCTGAAGCTTCAGAGGTGAAATTCTTTCTTATTCTTGCTTGATGTTGGACTTCAGTTGTTCTGCAGTTCATGCTCTCTGTTGTCATATTTTGGGCTCCATTATGTGCCGCACATATTCAAGGGGGGGCAGGTCTGGACTGCATGGTGGGCCAGTCTAGTACCTGCGCTCTTTTACTGTGAAGCCACACTGTTGTGAAAGTACAGAATGTGTTTCTTTCTAAAATAATTGGGGACAATGGCAGCATGTGTTGCTCCAAAACCTGTATGCATCTGTTAGCATTAATGGAACCTTTAAAGATGTGCAAGTTACCCATGCCATGGGTACTAACACACCCCCATATACCATCACAGATGCTGTCTTTTGACCTTTGCCCTGATAACAGTCTGGATGGTCCTTTTCCTCTTTAGCCCAGAGGTAGGCCCGGGCAAAAAAAATGATAAGATTTAAAATTCAAGTTGGCGAGTCAAATCAATTTGTTTTTCCTGAAACTCGAGTTTAATTTTTTTTTTTTTTATTCAACCCATTCATTTCACATTTGTGAGGACCCGAGGCTTTCCTTAGTGCACTTCCTGCAGTATGTCACTCTCTTCCCCCTGAGACGTCACGCATATAAACAACATAGACAACATGGCAGCAGTGGTGGCCATAACCGGTGAGTAGAAAGAGGAGCTCCTGCCCAAGAAAGGTCCCTCAACATCCGTAATTACCTCCGCCGAGGAGGTTATGTCGTCGGAAGTTTGTCTGTCTGTCTGTGAACAAAATAACTCAAAAAGTTATGGATGGATTTTGATGAAATTTTCAGGAAATGTTCAGCATGGGAAAAGGAAGAACTGATTCAATTTTGGTGTTGATCCAGATCAGCCATGACAAAAAATGCGATTTTCGTGAATAACTACTGAACTAAAATAGATATTATGAAACTAATTGCTAATGGTATGTATTCATGGTCAAGGAATCTAAATATTTTCATGAAATAAAGGTAGGACTAATATTTATGGTAAAAATCACAATATGGCTAAGGACTGTGGTGCTGACGGAGGTCTGCGCTCTCCAAGCGTTTTTCTAGTTTGGAATTGGTTTGGTTTTGCAGCATCTGACGAACACCAAACAACAAATGGGGGGGGGGTCGCCCAGCTCTACCCAGAACACACCACATCCATGACATCCAAAAAACAGTCTGGAATGTGGACTCAGACCACAGCAGATTTTTCCACTTTGCCCCAGTACATCTCAGATGAGGTGGAGCCCAGAGAATTCGGTGGTGTTTCTGGGTGTTGTTGATATTTGGCTTTGTCTTTGGATGTGATGATATATCTTTTACAGAACGATTCTGGTTTATCATGCAGTGCTGCAGAACGGATGGAAAAGCTCCAACCTGGTAAAAGTAAGGTGTGCATAATAATACAGATATACCACTCGGGAATGTGAGTGTGCAGCTTATAATACTCAAGACTGAAAGAAGGGACACCACCTGACATGATGGGAGGTTTCATAGAAGCAGGATTAAGGCAGCTACAATAAGAACATCATTCTGGACTGTCATAATAATTGATGGAGATTTGATGACCATAAAAACTAATAACATATATTTGTTCGCTCAGCTTCAGCCTTCATCATAGCATGGCTGATAGATGCATTTCCTTCACACAGGCTCCCCTCTAACCTGAGCATGTTTGATATTTTGCGGATCCACAGAGATTCAGACGGAGGAGCGGAGCAGCAGGGAACATCAGCATGTCAGTGGCAATTATACCCTGCTGTTTCCATGCTTTTACTACAAGGAATACATATCCAACAGGCTATTCATAAGAACAGAAACACTTGCCATCTATATTGGATCTAACTAGACAAAATGTTTTGGTCACCCGAAATGTTTTATGGCTTTCTTATCAAACAATGAATTAAATCCTCCTTATTCATTGACTTGATCCTTAACCTCTACAGCCCCAAAGTACCCGATTTCTGGAAAGCTCTCCAACAAAAACATAAGAAAAAGTGAACTGTTTTTCAAAATCCTCACCTGACCATATTGTTTTAAAACCACTCTAATTTTGCTCTGCATCACTATATAAAAATAGCCCTTTGCAGAGATGATGTGACAGTATTTTAAAATTTATATTTAGAGTTTTACAGTCACTTCAGCATCATATCCACGAGATATTGACAATAAAAAAATGTTTTGAGGGCGAGGATGATATTTTCAAATTATTGAAAACTCTGTCCCAGTAACACATATACTGATGACACATCTAGACAAATGTCTCAAGTGTTACTTTTATGATGATGATGATGATACCAAAATAATCCAAATAGACCTTGTGGTTGCAGAGATATCTTTTCTTTATGAGTATGACATTTTCGAGTAGGAGGCTTAAAAAGGGGCTGTGGCTGTAGAGGTTAACTCCTAACTTTCTAAATGAAGAATTTTGTTGTGAAGAGGATCTAAAAACAGGATTTTATGCTCAACACAGTGCCCTGTCTGCTTAGTCTGTGAACATATTTAGGCAAAGCTATGAAGGTGTGGTCTTCCCCTGGAGGATCTCTCCTGATGAAGTCGTCGGTCTTTCCAGCATAAACTCAGAATAATCCCTCAGTGATGTTTTAAACAACCATCACCGTGTGTGTGTGGGAGTGTTTGTGTTTGTGTATGTGAGAGTGAGATGTTGTCAGAGGACACACAAACTCATCAATCATCTGTGACAGAAAAAGGTTGAGGCATCATCACATCCCCTCGTCTGTTTTTCTTTATGTTTGCTGGTCAAACTCTCGGTCACATCATGGAGCGGTCAGTCACTGGAATCAAACAAAGGAACCAGTCTAAGAGCGAGCAGAGGGTGATGGGAAATGTGGAGGAACAAGTAAACCTTAAAGGGACAGTTTGTTATTATGAAGTAGGGTTGCTGAAGGCTGATGGCACAAGAAAATATGTGTGATATAAACTCAAATTTTGAGCTTGGTCTTCGTTATTAACCCACTTTTAGTTCCACAAAATACAACGTTGGCTTGTCCAGTCTCTACTGCAGTGGCATATCTAGGATTTTTCGATGTGAGAAGCCATCAAGAGGCCACATTTGTCAGCGATTTTGACTTGTGCGACGAAAACATGTTCTTAGTTGTTGGTATAGAGATTATTTTTATTTATTGATTGATTGATTGATTGATTTTAAAGAGGGAACAGTGCATATTAATGAATATTTTTACAAATGTAAATATGCCAGATTATAGCCTTGGGCTAATATCCATCTGCAGACCCCCTGGCAGGTTGATGGTAACATAAACATACAAGACACTATGCAGTCTAAATACAGTAGGACAAACCCAAGGACAGCAGACAAGTAAAAGAAGAAACTAAAACATATATATTGCACATCCTCCCTTCACACAGGATCCATCGAGCATTTAGCAAATGCAACTTCTATTGCACCAACCCCTATTGCACTGAATATTATTGCACAAATCCCATGAGCAACTTATAGGTCACACATGTTCACATGACTGCGTTTCTCTCAGCCACAGTTTTAGCTGCTTCTTAAATGATTGCAGACTTGGACAGTCCCTCACTGATAAGGAAGACTGTTTCAAATCTTTGCACCCTGGACTGCCAGGAGGTTTTGAGAGAATGCTGTTTGTCTTAGTGGAAGTTCACAGTCTCCTCTGACCGTGGCCCGGGTCACTCATGTAGGACCACAGACGGATTTCTGCTCGATGAACTCATTCATTGTAGGAGGGGCCAAATGATGTAAAACTTTGTAAATTTAGCAGGATGATTTGAATAATTTAAAATTAATGACCACAGAGGAAAAAACTGAGGAGCATGTCTGTTTAATGGATTCAGTGTTAAACTTCTGTTTGACCAGGAGACTGACGGACTTTTGTCAGTGTTGACTGCCATCTAATGGTCAAAGGAAGAAACTACAAAACAACTTTGAATTCACAGCTTTTGTCTGCGTTTGTCTTTGATTCAAGATTACACAAAAATGAGCGGATTTTTACACACCTACACAGACACAGATGGCCAGTTCGCCTCATAGGTGAAATCCACACCAAAGCATAAGGGAGAAACTGAAGCTTTAGAATCGATCTGATTGCACAGTATCAGTTAATATTTATACAGACGTTGGTATGTGGTGAAGTTCTCGCGATATGTACGTAATTATCTGGTTATTTAAAATAATTACTATAATCATTATTATTATCATTGGCAGCATGGTGGCTTAACAGTTAGTGCCATTTTTTCTGATGTGATATACAGACGTGGACAAAATTGTTGGTAGGCTACCCTTCCATTAAAGAGAGAAAAACTCACATGGTCACTGAAATAAGCTGAAACTGACAAAAGCAATAATAAATAAAAAATTTACTGAAAATCAACTAATGAAAATCAGACTTTGCTTTTGAATTGTAGTCCAAGAGAATTATTTTGAAAAAACAAACTAATGAAACTGGCCTGGAAAAAAATGATGGTACCCTTAACTTAATGTGTTGTTGCAAAACCTTTTGAGTCAATCACTGTAATCAGGTGATTCCTGTAACTCTCAGTGAGACTTCTGCACCTGTCCAAAGGTATTCTGGCCCACTCCTCAAGAGCAAACTGCTCCAGCTGTCTCAGGTTTGAAGGCTGTCTTCTCCAGACTGCATGTTTCAGCTCCTTCCACAAATGTTCAACAGAATTTATATCAGGGATCATAGAAGGCCACTTCAGAATAGTCCAGTGTTTTGTTCTGAGTCATTCTCGGGTGTTTTTACCTGTGTGTTTTGGCTCATTATCCTGTTGAAGGACCCATGACCTGTGGCTGAGACCAAGCTTTCTGACACTGGGCAGCACATTTCACTCCAGAATGTCTTGATAGTCTTGAGATTTCATTGTACCTGCACAGATTCAAGACACCCTGTGTCAGATGCAGCAAAGCAGCCCCAGAACATAACTTAGCCTCCTCCATGTTTCACAGTAGGTACAGTGCTCTTTTCTCTGTATGATTCATTTTTCCTTCTGTGAACATAGAGCTGATTTGACTTACCAAAAAGCTCCAGTTTTGTCTCATCTGTCCAAAGGACATTCTCCCAGAAGCTTTGTGGCTTGTCAATATGCATTTTGGCAAATTCCAGAATAACTTTTTTATTATTTGCTTTCAACAGTGATGTCCTCCATTAAGTCCACTTTGGCTCAAACAGTGATGGATGGTGTGATCTGACTCTGATGTACATTGACCTTGGAGTTCTCCTCGAATCTCTTTGAAGTTGTTCTGGGCTCTTTGGTTTCCATTCGTATTCTCCGTCTCTTCAGTTTGTCATCAGTTTTCCTCCTGCAGCCACGTCCAGGGAGGTTGGCTACAGTCCTGTGGACCTTAAACTTCTGAATAATCTGTGCAGTTGTAGTCACAGGAACATCAAGCTGCTTGGAGATGGTCTTATAGCCTTTACCTTTAACATGCTTGTCTATAATTTTCTTTCTAATCTCCTGAGACAGCTCTCTCCTTAGCTTTCTGGGGTCCATGTTCAGTGTGCTACACACCATGATAACAAACAGCACAGTGACCACTTTTCAGCCTTTAAATAGGCAGACTGACTGATTACAAGCTTGGAGACACCTGTGATGATAATTACAGGACACACCTTAGTTTAACATGTCCCTATGGTCACACCATTTTCAATCCTTTGTAGGGGTACCATCATTTTGTCCAAGCCAGCTTCATTATTGTTATTTTTTTTTTTTTTAAATATTTCTGCTGAACCAAAATTTAAAATCAATGTCTGATTTTCATTAGCTGATTTTCAGTAAATTTGTATTTATTACTACTTTTGTTATTTTCAAGTTATTTCAGGGACCATGTGGGTTTTTCTTTCATTAAATGAAGGGTACCAATAATTTTGTCCTCGTGTGTATACCTTTTTTTTTTTTTTAAAGAGAAATCTACATAAAGCATGTTTTAATTTTCACCCACTTTAAATTCAATTTCAGAGACACATTTTCTTGTCTTTGTGTACTTTTTCAACATTCTTTTGTTCTTTATACAGAAGTGAAGGGAAGGGCTGCTGTTTTAATTTAAAACTCTGTTATCACTATACAGTCTGTCTAACCTACATTTTTACTCTAGTTTTGTGTTGATCCTCTTCAGCTTTATAATGGTGAAAACAGTTACAGCTACATTCATAAATCCAATTCTTTTTTGGGTTGCAAACATCATTTTGCCCCCTTTTTTACGATCAAATTTACATTTGTGCTTGGTGTAGGGTAAATACACTGCCTGGCCATAACAACAGTTGCCACCAAAAAAAAAAAAAAAAAAGAAAGAGGTCACACACTCTAATATTTTGTTGAACCACCTTTAGCTTTGGTTACAGCTCACATTCACTGTGGCGTTGTTCTGATAAGCTTCTGCAATGTCTCTGCACTGTCCTCACAGGCTTGGACAGTAGGCACTAGGCATGATGGGTGCATCACTTCACCTGCCTCTCTTCTTACCCTGATGCTCCCATCAGTCTGAAACAGGGTTAATCTGGACTCATCAGACCACATGACCTTCTTCCAGTCCTCCACAGTCCCTAGCAAACTTTAACCTTTTTTCTGGTTAACCTTACTGATTAGTAGTTTTCTTAAGGCTACACAGCTGTTCAGTCCCAATCCCTTGAGTTCCCTTCACATTGTGTGTGTGGAAATGCTCTTACTTTCACTATTGAACACACCCCTCAGTTTGGCTGTTGTTTTTCTTGAATTTGATTTGGCCAGACGTGTAAGTGATTTGCCGATCACAATCATTCAGCATTTTTTTCTGACGACATTTCTTCCTTAAAGATGATGGTTCCTCACTATATTTCCATTTTTAATAATGCGTTGGACAGTTCTTAACCCAGTTTTAGTATTTTTTTTCAATCTCCTTAGATGTTTTCTCTGCTTGATGCCAATGATTTGGCGCTTCACAGCATGTGTCTTTGACATGGTTGTTTAAGAAATGAGAAGCTACCCATTACATCAGCTGGGGTTAAATAACTTGTTTTCAGCTGGCAGTGTGTATTCATAATAATGTACACACTTTTTAAAACTTGAGTCTGTTTTCTTATTTATCATTGATGTCCCCTTTGCTGCTGTAACACTGCAAATTTCCTTGTGTGGGATGAAAAAAGGTCTGATCTATTCTATTCTTCTCTATAGGTTCTTCTTCTCCAGTCACTCTGGCTTCCTCCCACAGACTAAGAGAAGCTCATTGGGCTGATTGGTAACTCCAAATTGCCTTAAGTTTGAATGTGATGTGGTCACACTGAATTCTGATTTTGTTTAACAATGCTATCTTTGCAATGTGTTAGTTGATTAAAAATGCAAAATTACAAGTGAAAATATCGAAACACTCATAATAAATTACATTTTTCCCATCTGTTTACATCCATGGACATGTAAATCAGTCCATTTGTTGTGTCTGGTTGCAAGAATATTCGAGTAATCGCTCTTTTCTGCTCCATCATGCACCCTCTGCTGCCACCAGGGTGCAGTGTTGTTTCATTCTGAGTCTTCCAGCTCACTCTTGAATATTTCAGCCTCTTCTCAGAAACAAACAGTCAGGGGTCGGAGGGAGGTGGTGCTATTGCGCACGAGACGTCAACAATGCGCAAACTCCACTCTAAGTGCACGCATGTTCTCTGGTCAGACTGTATGGATGGATGTTGAGGCTGAGGTGATGCACAGGTGATCTGCTCGGTGCAGTTTGGACACGGGTGCTCTGTTTTTTTGGCTGTGAGGTCTGCGCGCGCCGGGGGTCCGTTTTGGGGCGCGCGTCAGCCTGACACCCGATCCTGAGGAGCTCGCATCGTTTTAAAGTTTACATTGTTTGTGCATCCATTTCTCTCTCTGCGGTTTGTTCTTCATTTGGAGCCTATCTTTGCTTCTCTACTATGGGCGAGAGCGTGCGCATCGGGCTGCTGTGTTTCTGCTCCGTGGAAGTTTAGCCCCTCTGCAGCTCATCTTCGCCTCAGAAAGCATCAAACTTCAGCCGAACTCTGCAGGAGGATTAAAAGTTAACGAGAGGAGATGGCCAGCGAGCGGAAGCCTCGGCTGTGTATCATGGTCAAAGCGGAGGGAGGGTACGGGTTTCACTTACACGGAGAGAAGGGGAAGAGCGGACAGTTCATCCGCAAAGTGGAGCCTGGATCCCCGGCTGAGGCTGCGGGGCTGCGCGCGGGGGACCGAGTGGTGGCCGTGAACGGGGTGAACGTGGAGAAGGAGACGCACCACCAGGTAAACATGCACGTGCACACTTTAGTGGTTTTGAAGGACTTACAAGTGAGGTAAAGACTGGCTGAGAGGGTTCGCAGCAACAGGTCGCAGGGGCTGGAGCAGGCACAGTGACAGACAGGGGCGGGTGAAATCGTTAGGAGGCCCTGGGCACAGGGCAATATGAGGCCCCTTTCATGTTTACAAGATAAAACGAGCTGCATATGCTGATAAAATAAGGCTTTAAGGTTGTATATGGACAGAACCACATGTTCCTGAGCCAAAAGAGAGAAAAAACTTTAAAAATGGAACAAAGTATTTTCAAGTTTAGGAATGGAGCTGTTATATAACTGTATGTGGTGTTGCCGCACTGGCCTTTTAATTTCCGAACTCTACCATGTAACTCAGGGCTCCAGAGTGCAACCATTTAGGTCGCTCATGCACCCAAGAAAAAATGTTAGGCGCACTCTCACAAATTTAAGTTGACAAAAGTGACAGGTAGCGGAAAAATCTGCCGAAAACGGACAAGACACAGCATCTGCTTCCTCTCTTTTCTCTGTCCCTGTGTTGCATCTTTACAGGCTAGAGGCTTTAGGCCCACCCCAACACACACAGCCCTCAGTAATCATCCAATCAGCTGTTAGTATGCAAAAGAGCCCAGACTGAGCCTGACTGTGGTGTCAGGTTTCAGCACAGAGCGGTAACTCTTATATAACATCTTATTCTTGTTTAAAAATGATTTACGACATATAAAGTTATGGACAGTGATAAAATGGCGACCTTATGGCGTTAAAGGTGACCCTATGAAAAATTTGGGTGCACCTAATTTTTGTGCTGGTGCATCTTAAAAAAAGTTTTAGGTGCACCATTGCAGCCAATGCAAAAGTTAGTCTGGAGCCCTGTAACTCATGTTTATATCGCAACACCACAGAAAACAAGGATATAAATGTAAACTAGGGATGTAAGTTAATACAGATAATCCAATATATCGTGCCATTGTGTGGAAGGATACTGTAACTATATCTCAAATATTTATGTAGTGACAATTAACTGAAATTTTGGACAGTTGTTTAAGATATTGGTTCAAGATTTTAACGCTTGTTGGCAGCAAAAATGCACCCATTCAACTTCCTGTCTCTCTGGTACTTTTACTACTACTTCTGTCACTGGGACAAACCCTAAAAGCCATATTCACAGCATTTAATGCAAAAGTAACGCGATGAGGCTCCATTATATTTACATCTAAAAATATTAACATTAAAGCTGGGGTTGGCGATTTTGGAAAACTAGCATGAATTTGAAAGTAGCATCTCCTCCCTTATTTCGAAAGACAAAACTTAAAAGGTATGCATTCTCCGGCGGACTCTGATACATATGAGCTCGGCTACACGCACCGAGTCTGTGCACGCCGGGAAAATGCATGCGCAGTAGGCAGGCAGAATGGCGACAGGATTTGATTGGTTTGAAAACAGGTGTCCCGGCATGATTATTGGTTGGGGATTTCCCTGTTTTACTCCTGCTGTAGATAGCGGATGTTGTTCGCTCTGTTTTAAGAACACATTATGAGTTGATTACCATCGGGTCATAAAGACCATTTTAACCAGTATTACAAAAAGTGTATCTAAATCAAATCGCCAACCCCAGCTTTAACTCCATGGGGCTGTACTGTCTGTGTCAGTCAACGCTCTAATACGGCTTCACTGGCCCCTGATTTCTCTCACTGTGTCTCCATGACACCCTCCTTTTTTATATTTTGATTCTGCGTCATTCAGAGACAAAGCAAAGGTCAACTCATTCTCCCCATTCAAAATGTCATGATTTACAGACAAACTTCAGTCAAAAAAAAGAGTAAAAACTTTATAAAAGTTAGAAAAATAGTTGCAAGTTAAGGAATGTAGCTGTCACCAGCTAAACTTTGCCCAGCGATGTGGCACTGCCTTTTTAATTTCCCATCTCTACTGTGTAACTGCTGTTTATATCTCAATATCACAGGAAAAAGAAATAGAAATGTTAACCAAAGATGTAAGAAAATAAATAATCCAATATTCTGCAGGTGTACTGTATCTGTATCCTCAATTGCAAGTTTTTTTTTGTATGTTAATAAGTTATAAATGACGGAAATTTTGGGCAGAGTTCAGGATTTTCAGACAAACTTACGTCAAATAGAGGAAGAGCTTTATAAATGGTACAAAAATATTTGCAGTGTTTTGACATAGGAGGAACTCTCTCAATACTAGGAATTTGGACAGTGTAAGCATTTGGCTAAATTTAGTAATAATTTGGTGATTAAATTATGAATTACTATGTCTCTTTGACAGGATCTTGAAGGGGGTTCAGCTGCTTGCAAATGTCAGTCCTGTCTGTCTGTGATATGACTCTAACTAATCAATATTTGTTTATTTTATAATGATTAAATGTATGACTTTACCAGTTTGCCACAGCTGCTCAAGTTTCCCCCTCCTGTCTTGCAATCAGACATTGTGCAGTTCATTTCAAACACATTCTGAATCGTTTAATGTAATTTTAGATGCAGTCCTCATAATCATATCTTGAAGCAAAAAGCTTCTGGCCATTTCCGACCTGTTCTTGATGTTAAAACCACCTCAGCTGACGTAAGTTGGTGGGAAAGTTACCATAACAATCAGGCCTAAAGTGCACCCCTCCTGATGTTACTTTTCATACAGTTTCTTTTTCAAGTTGACAGATGCACTCATAAAAACTCTTGATCATTGTTCACAGCTCCTTTTACATAATGTGATTCTTGTGACTAACCTGCACAGTAGTCTACCTTCACTATGAAAGACAGCATGTGCTACTGAAAGCATGCTGTCAGGCTGCATACGGTGCCAACTGGACAGATAAAAAAAAATTAAATAACAGAAGAACCTGTGCATGAGCAGATGTGCACCTCTTATGATGCAAATGAGCAAGTCGCTAAGAAGCTTCCAGTAAAGACCGTTAAAATGCCTTCAAGTGTTTTAACAAATATTTAATGACATCATCGTCAAACTGTCACTTCAGTTTCATGTGACGGTCCTAAATCAGCAGCACATGTCCCTCTCTGTGTCCCTGCTGATAGTCCGGGACAGCAGGCTCACATTATCCTTTTCCCAAAACTGACAGACAGCTTCCTCGTACTCAGGCAGAGCTGAGATCAAAACAAACCTGCTGAACTCGGTGTCTGAAGGTCTTAAAACAATTCTGCTGTCATGGGGGATGAGGCTGCTCCACAGTCTGTCTCAGTCGCCTCTATTATCAGATAATTGTTTCTTTAGATCTCACGAGGTTTTAGAGGAACCATTATCAGTCTCAGTGGATTACTGACATTTCTACCAGTCTTGTAAATAATTAAATATTCCCATCGTGTGATCAGACTCTTCCCAACAGACATAATCCAGACTCTTCCTCTGCAGCCGTATTGCTGACTCAGCCTCACGTGCACCAACTTTGCCCTGTTCTCCCCTTTTTTTCCCTTTAATATCAAGCTTTAGCAAAGTCTTCTCCATCTCTCAGGTGGTTCAGCGGATCAAAGCATTGGAAAATGAGACCAGGTTGCTGGTGGTTGACCATGAAACACACGAGAGCCTCCGAAGCCTCCGCCTCACAGCCACAGAAGAGATGGCCGTCCTCGGGGTCGGGCCTCCTTCAACCTCCTCCTCTCCCCCTGCCTCCCCCTCTAACCCACCATCATCTGTCCCCTCCACCCCGAGTAAGAAGCGGGAGAACGGCTCGCTGTCCAAGCAGCCTGTCACGACGAGCAGCCAGGTGCAGAAACCCACCAGGAGGTCTCCGTCCAAGGCGACAAAGAAGGTAAGCTGGACACCAACGCAGCAGGATGAAGGCCAACGACTCCCACATTTATACAGTCACAACTACCTTCTTTATGCATCTAGACTGTGCAGCATGTGCAGCAAATACTTTGTTCAAAATTCAACATGGTTTATGAAAAGATGAGAAGAGGTAATGATCTACTATGATGGAGCTTTTTTGTTTTTTGTCCTTAGAAAGGAAACTGAGCTTTCAGACATCAATTATTTCTTCAAAGAAGCTGCTGATGGTGTTTTATGGTTGCCACAAAATTACACCAGAGATCTTTCTTATTTTTTTTCTTGATCAACACATGGACCATTGGGTCTACCAAACCCCTGAAAACAGTTAAATTAAGCAGCTTAAAGTCAACAAGTCAAACAAGCTTGTTCAGTTGAATAATAAAGCTTGAAAGAGTCTAACTGAAACCACATAAGAAGAAGTAAATCTGCAAATATTTACCTACCTGAACACTGAAACCTGCAAATTATTCTTTCTAAATAACTCTGGGGTATTGATGAACAGCTTTGATTGGTTTATTTTTGTTTGCGTGCACAAATAGATGACTTAACACAGTAAATTTGATGCAGTAGCCTCAAGGAGGTTGACTTTGCAGAGCAGAAGAACAGGAAAAAGAAAATTACCTTAAATGAGAAACTTAAAATGCTATTTAAGATTGTTAGGGGCATGGATACAAGCCAATGCTGCGTTTTTATTGGTCATACAGCCTTAAGTCATCCCACAGCTCATTCTCTGTGTCTGTCAGTAGGTTGATCCAAAGTTGATGGCACATGACTTGGTTCAATTTTCTTTCTTTTTGGATTAATACAGGCACAAAGCCTGGAAACATATTGGTTTTTTAAAGAAATTGATGTATGCGGGGTTTTTTTTGTTTGTTTTTTTGTATGGGTTAATATTTAGTTCACCCACACATGTACAGGAAGAATAGCAAACTACACACAGAAAGGTCTTGATCATCACCGTAATCAAACCAGCAACATTCTAGCTGTAAGGCTCGTGCACTACCTGTGTGCAACCCTGTGAAAAGAGGATATGCACTTCTCATACAGATTAACTACTTAATTAAATGAGTTGGTTTGTTCCTTGAAGCAACTCGATCGCATAATACATAAAAATACCTGAAATGTGCCAAAATGTAGCAGTGGGCAGTCACCTACTGACCGAGGTTGCAGCCTGGGCTATTTTGTCACGCTGTTACATTTTTGAGGATGTGCTTGCCAGTGTGTAGCTCTCTATTGGTGGTCCAGGGTTACATAGGCTTCAACTGGACCCCTCCCCCAACCTTTTCTGTATCACAGCTTTTTGGTTTAACAATCACGCATGTTGTGGAAAGTATGACTCATCCTAATAAATGGTTAGAGGAACACTCGTTTCTAAACCCCAACAAAAGAGTATTAATGAGAACCCACTCTGTTTTTATCAGCTGCTTAACAATGACATTTAGGGACATAGTTGGCTGAACGTCACCAGCTGACATGGCAACAGCTAATTTAACCACTACACCTTCTTAGCTCTTAGGAAATGTTGTAAAAGCAGCATGCAAACAATGCCGATGGTGTGTTTAATGGATCCATCTTCAGTCTTAGGTGATCTATGTTTCTATTGATTATTGATGGTGCTGTAGTTGTTCTTACCTATGAAGTCTTCCACATCAGAACTTGTGTGCCTCAACTGTCCTCAATTACACAAGTCGTGCAGAGTCAAATATTTTCACAGCTTGCCCAGAGCACAGGTAGAAAAGTAGTAATTTTAGCAGGAAGTTTATCTCAGGTTGTACTTTTTGGTTCATCAGCGGTGACAAGAGACAAAGAGCCTGAGTGTAAAGTCTGCACAGTCAAGTTACACGGGCAGGCATACGAGAATATGCTCCAGATTTCAAAATGAAATACCCCTTGTTCTAGAGCTGGGCAAAAAAATCGATAAAATTGATTAATTCAAATTATTTTCTCCGGAAGATTTAAAAAATTAAAAATTGAGATTTTTTTTCTTGCCTTAGTCCAATTGTAAGTAGTTGCCATTTTTGAAAAAAAATTACAATTTTCATGATGGTCGTCCTTTTAGGGTTTGCACAAGCACTTTTATGGGCTTGCTTTTGTTATTTAAGTGGATTAAGTATTGATCAGAGAGTTTCATGCTACTGTAAAAATACCTCAGCCTTTTAGTGTTTATGTAGACAAACCTGCCTACGTTCATACTACATAATCAACCTTTTATGACCCAGACTTTGACTTAAAGAGGGAAACATTTAGACAACATAAAGGCAAAACTTGATTTGTTTCATTTTTATGTCACTGGGAGTTTTGTTTCTTTTCGGGAGGGAAAAATCGATTTATATCGTAAATCGAGTGTTGCTGAAAAAAAGTGGGGATTTCATTTCTAGGCCATATCGCCCGGCCCTACTTTGTTCTCAGGTAACCAAAAAGGGTAATGTAATAAACCATTTTTGTTCCTATGGTCTAGAACCAAGTGATAAATGTTTTGCGTCTTAGGCATAAACAGGTCTTCTCCAGCTCTCCTCCTCTTTCATAAACAAGTTTCCATCTATGGTTGAAAACCAAGTCTTCTCAGACACCTGAAAGTCTCAGAAACTTGTAAACTTCCAGCATAGGGGTTAAAAACCTGAGCAGATGAGTGAACAGATTGTGGTGATGAGTCAACTCTGTGAGCAGATTCTCTTCAGCTCAGACCTCCTCGACACTCAGACCTGTTCTCATGCTGCTTCGCCAGTTTCTGATTAGACTAGAAGATGTTATGCAAGTGTCCATCCTGTTCTGCTGCCTGTCATGCATGAATGTATGTTCATCTATAGATCTGAGCGTGTCCCGAGGGCAGAACACAGCATGCTGCAAGTGTGTAAGAAGTTGTGTTAGAGGTCAGAGAGGTCAAAGAGGGCAGAGGGGTCAGTGGGTGTATATGGTCAGAGGACAGAATCAGAGGACAAAGCATCGACTTTACAGAGCAGGAAATTTTGGAAAAAATGAATGAATAAGGAGAGCTGGAGGGAGATTTTTTGAATGCCTTTCTATTAGAGACGCTGCAGAGATAATGTAGAGGGACATTTTTCCACTTAGGAGCTATTTACAACCAGGATTGTAAAATGTTTTGGACAAAGTCAGAGCTATGTCAGCAGTTTGGTTACTGAGGGAGCTTTTGAAACAAATCTCAACAATTTCAAACACTCTCAGACTAACTTTGGATCAATCCTTAAGCCTTATTTCCAATTGTTTTGTAAACACAGGAAAGACAACTGGAAGCAAATTTATCTGTATGTGAATCTCTGCATCCTCTGAGATGCAAATATGAGGTTGTGTTCAGTCCAAACCTGAATATCAGTTTGTAGGTGCCATAGAAATGCATTGCAAGTGAACAGGATGATGCATGCAAATATATATTCACATTAACAAAGCAAATTTTGCCTAAAGTTGACAATGTCCAACTTTGGCAGCAAATTCCCCTTGAGGCTGTGGCACAACAGTCAATCAGCATAGGGTGTGAATACTAGGCCTGTGCTTAAAATATCGTCATGCACTTCTTGGGGATTCATGTATCAATACAGATTCTACAGAATCGATAAGGCCTCATTGTTTGGATAGTTGTTGTAAATATACTTTTGGTAATATTAACAGTGGCACAGTTCAAAGTAGAAGCCAAGCTACATGATAAAACACATGTTCCAAATTTAAACTTAGATCTATGATCTTTGGGGACCTGAATTAAAGTTCATTAGTCGAGGAATTATTTAAAACTCATGCTTGTTCTTTTTCTTCTTGTAATAAAAACAAAAGTTGCTGGGAATTCTGTTAAAAGTGCAGTCAATGTTCACAATTTATGTGTATCCGGATACGTATTGTATCGTGGCCTCAGTATCAGTATCGTATTGTGGGGTTGCTGGAAATACCCAGGCCAAGTGAATGCTGACGAGGATGACATCACAGACTGAGGAGGAAGTAAACATTGCTGCAGATTAGCATCAGGGCTCCTGTACACAGATGTTTTTCTGTTCAGAGGCCAAATCACTGAGAGGAGAAACAGGGAGAGTCCGTGGAGAGTTTAGAGTTCAGGTCATATTTATTTTAAACTTTTCATGGGCTGTAGTGTGAACCACCAGCACAACAGCAGTTAGCACAACTGCTAGCTGGCTACTGGTGTGTTTTTCTGGCTTATTGGCGGTGCTGTAATGTGATTTTTACTGGATAATTCTTTAAGGACAACCAGAGCACCCGCAAGCAACCTGGGAGAGAAGGGAGTGGGTCTCTGGACATACTGAGAAAAAAAGACGAGTCGAGCCGGGCAGATTTGACAACAGAGCCGTCATCACTGTCAATGTGTAGCTCCAAATGATTTTATTGATCATCAAAAGGATGTGTTTCTACATCAGATCTTAATAGATATTTAGCTACTTGTTTTCCTGAAACATTTGTTGAAGCTAGAAGACAGGCCTGCCCTCTTCTCTCATAGCTTTCATACCTGAAGGGGAAAAATTCACCTCAAAAGATTTGAACACGCAAATACATTTTGATGCTCAAGGACACAAAGCAAATATTTCTGTCATGTTTGGTGTGAACAGCTGAAACGTTAACCCCTACCCCTGTTTGTTGGTGACTCCCTCACCAACACCTAGGTTTCTTTGAAGGCCCCATCCGCACGAAGACAAAACGCTTAACAGTTTCAAAAACGATCGTCATAAAGATGAAGGGGTCTCAGAAAATGTGTGCAACTATATGAATGCACTCAATACGCATGATAACGCTGTAAAACACATGCCAGACCTCTAGGGGCGCTGTAACGATATGGCAGAAACAGATGAAAAAACAGTGGGCATGCGCACCTGCAATGTTTATAAACAGAGATTGTGTTCATAAAGTGCTGTAATGTTTCCTCGATAATTGTTTGTTCAACTCGGTGGTGATTGAGAAGGAGATTTTACTGCAACAGGTACAGTAGGTCATGAGCTTCATCAGCACATATGCTACACCGTACGCCGCCATTGTTGTTGTCATTGCCGCATGTGGTGCATGCGTGTCAATGAAGATATGAAACTATGACGTAAGCGTATCTGAAAACTTGCGGAGAGGCCGTATACGGCATTTTAAAATCTTTCCACTCTGGAACCTGGTTTCAAAAATGATCATTTACAGACCCCCAAAACGCCGTCTTCATGTGGATGATACAAAGATTTCGCAAAAAACGTATGCGTTCAGACCTCGGTTTGTCTTCGTGTGAATGGGGCCTATTCTCTTGGATTGTAATCAACTGCAACATTAGCGTAAACAAACATGGTGGACAAGGTCATGATAAGTTGAAGCTAAACGCTGTTAGTGGTTAGTGTCCTGTGATGTCCTTGACTGATTTGATTTCCAACAAGCTTTTCTTATCATCAGTTTTTCTTCAATAATTAACCAAACACTTCACCCTGAAAGAGTCCTTGAATTGTCACATTTCTGAGAAGGGCCTGGAAATATGGGCTGAAGTACAGATAGATATTTAAACAGCTGTTGTAGCATAAAAGAACATAAATAGGCATTTTAACATGGAGTGTTTATGTGAGCTCAGGTGTTTCTGCAGACTGCCCCCAGTGGACTCTGAATGAACTGCTGCTTTTTTCTCATTTGCTTAACTTTAACACTGAAGATTTCTGCTTGTATACGACTTGTCTGTCTGTCTTTACTGTTGCCAGTGCTTTGTATGTCTTGATAAGACATCTGATATAAATCTAAATTTTAATTTTTAATCCCCTGTTTGATCATCCCATGCTGACATCGAGAACAGGATGTGTTTCCGTCCACTCTGTCCCCTCTGTGGGACACGATGATCTTATTGGCTCTAGTTTCACATGCTCCCCATCAGCGTGGGGACGAGGTCGCTCTGGCTTCTGCTTTCTGCATTTTACACAACATGTGTTTTCACTTAGCCCGGCCCTGCCAGAATGCGAGCGGCCACTCAGGCACTATTTCTACCCGATTTGTGACAGGGCCAATCAGTTAAATGTTAAATGTGTCTTTGTTTGGCTTTGGCTTTTGTGACCCGTGGGGAGAAATCCCAGAGCACGTTGGGGTCGGATTGGCTTGGATCGACTCATGAAATGCTAAAATGTCTCTTGTTCCTCTCCATCTCCAGGTCTTTAATGGCTCTAATGAAAGAGTGGAGGGAAGAATTGGCAGACGAACCAAGAGGCAGGGTTAGCAAAGAACAGGAAAACTGTGGTCAGTGTATGGGCTGCTGTTGGAGGGATTTTTTTAAACAACTTCATTTACTATGAATGACTTTAAAACTACCTTCTGTCTTTTAAATGATATCTTTTTGGTTGGGCCATGTAGTAAGTACAGCATTTAAGATCCATCCATCATCTACATCCCCTTCAGGGTTGCAGGGACTGGAGCCTATCCCAGCTGGCATTGAGTGAGAGGTGGGGTGCACCTTGTGAGTCATTTGAGAGCCAATCACAGAGCCACATAGAGAGACATTCATGGCAGCAACCTTCCTGTTGTTAGGCATGTGTACTATCTGCTGTGCCACTGTGCTGCCAAGCATGTAAGATGTGTTGACATATTTGAACTGAAGAAATGAGCAAGACAGGATCATTCATTTCAGTGGTTTTATGTTGGTTTGAAATTTGAGTAAGATATATCAGGCCAGATCCTCCGTAAAGATTGTCTACCCTAAGAGCCACCGGCAGTGACATTCATATTGACCACAAAATAATGTCCTGGCTGTATAAAAAATTGTTGTCTTGATTTTTAATATTTAATAAAGAAATACAAAAAATGATAAAACTGCTGCTGGGGCTGTTAACATCTATGCCAATCTCTGAACAAGCTGTCTACTCTAATGGCCCTTTTCCATTAGCCCTACTCTACTCTTCTCGACTCTACCCGGCTCTACTCTACTCCCCTTGTGCTGCTTTTCCATTAGCCCCAGTTGCCTGCCCAACGGGGTGCAGTGTAAACAGCTGAGCGGCAGTGCGGTGACATCATTTTGAGTGCGACACAACAATCTGTGGCTTTTTGTCACAAACAGAGTAATAAAGGAAAGCAGAAGAAGGCTACAGGTGGTAAGAAGAAATACCCCTTGAGAAGCACAGGAGAGTTTTGGAAGCTATACAACAGAATGAAGCCGAGGATGAGAGCAATCGAGCTGCAAAGAAAAGACGTATGAGGGTAAGCTAATGGTAGCTACCGCTAGCTTGCTAGGTCATCGCGCTCATGACTCATCGATGATGACATTGTCTGACCAATCAGTAGCCGGTAGTCATTGACGTCATCTTTTAGTATCGACTCAGCTCGCTTGGAACCAGAGCGGAGTAGGTACTAAAACTAGCTTGTTTTAGGAGGTACCAGGCTAGTGGAAACACGCTGCAAATCGAGTAGGGCCAAGGCATGCTAGTGGAAAATGGCCATAAAAGCCATGATTGGGCTGTGCCACTTTGGGCTGCTCACAGTCGTTTTGAATTGGAACTTGGCAAGACAAATCTGCCTGATCACAGACATTAGATCAGATCAACCAATCTGCACTGCAAGGTAAAACAACATTTTAAGTTTTTACATGACAACCCTCTTGTACGGTTGATAGAAGGCAGGAAGGATCCATGCTTCTGTGTTTTGTACGTCAAATTCTGACCCTACCATTTCAGAGTGGTAACACAAATAGAGACTCATCAGATCAGCCAACATTCCCAATCTTGTTGTCCTATTTTGTTGAGCCCCTGTAAATCAAAGGCTCAGTTTTCTGACCTTAGTGGACAGTCATGGCACCCGGTGTGGTCTTCTGCTGCTTTAGCACATCTACTTCAGGATTTAACATGTTGTGCATTAGGATTCAAAGATCATGGTTTTCAGATTGAAATCACAGCTCCAGACAGTGCACTCATGCGATCGCCAAAGCTGCAGTTGTTTGCAGCACTCCAGACTGACCCAGGAACTGTTGCTTTAACTATTTTGCAATTTGCAGGCAATTGCATTTACAGAAGTGCTGATAAGCAGGTTAGCAATACAAAGTCTCTGTTTAGGAGTTGAAGTTGGAGAATCCTTTAAATTATTAAAACAGATTATCCATCATCAATATTAGATGATGAATAATGTGATATGTGCTTTTGATCATTGATTTCCTTACCGTTGTTTATACTGTGAACTAGGGCCCGACCGTTTAACGGCTGACTGATTAAATCAGCTGATTATAGCATTTTTGAGAGTATTCAACATTGGCCAGAGTTTTGCCAATGTAACTCCAATATATTCTTAATTTCTCTTAAACAGTAAACGTTGTTCGGTTGAACGTGGCGACGCCCATTGTTAAGCTGTCTGCTCACAGTTAACTGTTAACAACTTTTTAAATAGCTGTTCTACCTTTGCTAAAACCTACTTTTAGTTTTCATCAACAAGAAGTACAACATACTGAGTGACTCTTTTTTAAGATTATACAATTAATGTCCCAGAAGTTCAATGCTCATTTGCATGTTATTAAACTTTCAATTTCCTTACTGGTGTAAAGTTAAACAAATACTAAATGACCAAAACTGTAAAATGTTCTGCCTGTATTTCATATATTTATTGTTGTGTTTTAGGACCAATTTTTTCAAATATTCAAAATATATATATTTTAAATTAATCGGTCGATTAACCGGTAATCAGCATTTTTTTCTGCCAAACATCGGCACAGGCATTGGCCTCAAAAAATCCATATCGGTCGGGCCCTACTATGAACATAGTGAATATTGCACTGAAGCTTGATTTGAAGAAAATTGTGAATCATCTTGGATTCGCGAAATCTGTCAGAAAAAAACCCAAAATTAGATCTTTAACAATCGTTCAGTCCTATTGTGCATCCTGAAATAGTCATCTACGCACAGTGGTTGGTCGTATTAATTACTGTTGTTTTTCTTTTATTTCAAATTACTCTGGCCATTCCACTCTGACCCCTCTGATCCACTCTGGATATTTTCTCTTTTTTGACCATTCTCTACAAAACCTGGAGATGAATGATGCTCTAAAACATCATTTCAGGAGCAGGACCACACCACGTCTTTTCCTCAATCCCACTCCAGAAACTCCAAATTACCATTTAACTTTATGTGTGCTGCCATTTACCCAGAATATGTCAAAAATGATCTCCAAACCATATTTCCCAGCCGTACCTGTACTCTGCAGTAAGTCTGGTCTCTCTGTTTCTCGTCTTCTCTGACAGCGAGTCGTTCCACCACAGAAATGCAGACTCAGTAAAGACACAGCATCACGTCTCGTGTGTAGGCTGGCAGGGATTTCTGGCAGTCAGAGCTGTGCAATATTTCAGAGAGAGCAGAGAGGAAAGAGGACTGATCAGCAAAGACACCATTAATCACCGTGTAAACGTTGTAGCTTTGTGTCCCGGTGTTTGTCTTTCACAGCTGTAGATGTTGACTCAGGGCTGTGAGACGTTTCCCTGAGAGCAGCACATTTCTGCTCGTATTTTATGTTCAAGAAGAGAAAGAATGAAGGAGGAATGACAGTGTTTGGATGGAGGGAATCTGAGGCTGAGAGCAGCCAATAACAACCATGAAGATTTGTTGGATGGAGTTTCAGGAAATGGGGCCCCCCCTGTTTGGGGTAGGATGGGGGGAGGCTGACGTGTGGAGTATGTGGAGTGCATTCTTAAAAAGATGATCAATTTTGTTTGACTAAAGCTGGACTGTTAAAATCTTTTTTTTGTCCAGCTCAAATGGCACTGATTTCTATTTCTCATAGTCAGACCAACACTTCTTCACAGTGAGGTTTCAGGACAGTTTACTCCTGCATGTTTACAACTCATTTTACTCCGAGCTGAGGCGATCTGAGCATGCTCCACCGCTGTCCAGTGCAAGGCTCTGAAAATGATCCAGCAGTGACCAACTGAAAGGAGGCATGATGTAAGGCTGAAAAAACGTGGAAAAAAACACTCACCAACCAGTTTAGTAGGTAGATGTGTTCAGCTGATCTTTTAGACATATCAGCCAATCACATGACAGTTACTCAGTGCACTTAGAGACGCAGACAAGGTCAAGAAGATCTACGGGATTTAGTTGGAGTATCAGAATGAAGAAGAAAGACAAGTTACCTTACTTTGAATTAGGGCTGAACAATTAATTGCAAATTAGATTAAATCGCAATATGGCATGTTGCAACTTTCAAATCGCAGACAGTGCAATATTTTTATGTGTTGAACATTTTGGCATTGTGATGTAGTTTCTTGCAATTTCATCCCCATTTTGACCTTTTTTAACCCAGTTTTTTCAACTTTATGCCTATCTGGCTCCCATACATCTTTTTTTTTGGCCACTGTTAGACCATGTTTGGAATTTTTACATGGTTTTTGAAATTTAATCCCAATTTTGCTGCTATAATCAATTTTCCTTAGTCACTTTTGAATTTTTTGCCTTTTTTTTTGCAATTTCATACCTATTTTGCACCTACTTACTTTTTTTCCGCTTTCGTACCAATTTTTTTACCCAGTTTTTACAATTTCATACCTATTCTGCTTCTGTTCTTCACTTCTCCCCTTTACTCAAATCTTTTATGCTTAGATTGATTTAATGTCATATTGGTTTTACTATAAAAGGATCTACTGCTTATGTTTGTTTAAGAATACATAAGATGAGGAACATTAAAACAATCGCAGAGTAAATCGCAATTGCAATATTGGGGAAAAATATCACAATTAGATTATTTTCTCAAATCGTTCAGCCCTACTTTGAATACAGCATGGTTTTTGGTGCTGGGATGAGCTGGAGTATCACACACAGTCATAGGGTTTACAGAGAATGGTCTGAAAGAGAGATAATATCCATTGAGCCATAGGTCTCTGAACAAAAATGTCTTGTTGATGCCAGATGTTTGTTACAACTAAGGCATTCGGAAGTCACAACTCTTAAAGCTGATGCACACCCGTTGCTATTCCTGTCAGCTAAGAAACAGGAAACTGAGGCTACAATTCACATGGGCTCAACAATAAGTGACAACAGAAGATTGGAAATGATCAGTTTCTGCTCCACATTCAGGTGGTAGGGTCAGAATTTGGCATAAAAACATGGAGGCATGACTCCATACTGCCTTAAATCAGCAGCCCAGTCTTTCAGTAGTGTAATAGTGTGGATATTTTCTTGGCACACTTTGGGCCCCTTTGTACAAATCGAACATGGTACTAACACCTCATCCTGTCTGAGTATTGTTGCCGACCATGTCAATCACTTTATGACCACACTTGACCATCTTCTGCTGAATACTTCCAACAGGATCACTCCATGTCTCAAAGCTCAGATGATCTAAAAGTGGTAGGGTGTCTGGATACAATTTTTTCACCTCTGATCAATATTGCAGCCTTGAGTACTGGCCGATTCCAATATCAATCCGATACAATATCAGCAGAAATCATATGTATTTTTACAACTTATTTTGAAGTATGGACTGTATGAAAAGGCTTGATCATGTGAGATTACTCAAACAGAGAACAGTAGTCAGCAATAGAGCTGAAACGATTCCTCAAATATTCACGATTACTCGATTACAAAATGTCCTCGAATTAAATTTTTTGCCTCGAAGCCTCGTTTAATATATAATTATACATATAAATATATATCTGGACTACTATACAGTGCACGGTGTTTGATATGGATGGTAATTTCTGTTGCACACCTCGCCTGCTACCTGCAGGTTGTAAAATCATGAAGGAAGAGAAAAGAGAGGGACAGAAAGGAGAGAGTCCACAGAAGAAATGGCAGAGAGTGTCCCAAGTGTGTGGTCACTACAAGAAGGGATGAAAAGAAAACACAGTGCAGTGTGTCTGATGTCAAACAGAGTTAGCTTAGCACGTAGCTTAGCATGATAGCACGTCGTTAGGGCTGCAACTATTACTATTACAGCATTTTAAATATGCTCATCACAGACATGCGTCCTCTTTCCATGGTGGAGGACGCAGGATTTAAGAACATGATCAAGGATTTCAATCCAAACTACACAATGCCCTCCAGAACACACTTCACAAATATAATTGCAGAATTATATTACTGCTTTGTAAATCAGTATTGTCTTGGCTTTGTTTTAAGCCAGTACTGGTTTAAACATTGAAAGTTGTAAAAATAAAAACCCTTTCCTGAGGAATAAACAGCATTTGGTTGCTCATTTTGAAAGCCCTAACATGTTGCATTGTATACAATTGATTTATTTGTTTAAAAACAAAAAAGTATATTTTGTTAGAGTACTTGAGTACTCGAAGAAATAATTGACAGAGTACTCGATTCCAAAAATACTCCATAGTTGCAGCTGTAGTCCAGATACAACTTTTCACCTCCATATGATACCAGTTAACCGATAACTTATTTTGAAGTATGGACTGTAAGAAAAGGCTTGATCAAGGGAAGAGAACAATAGTCAGCAATATTAGGTAATAAAAAGAACTAAACCATTTGTTTTTAAGCAATGGGTTGAAAGAATTTTACCTTAAAGATGCTATGAGGAGTTCCTAAGTAATTACAAAAAAGTCTCACTTTTAGATATATGCCTGATGGAAATACACACTTTAAGATGAGTTTTATAGCATCAAAATAGGTTATCTATGAAGGCTATTCCTTAGCTTCATGCCGGGTCAGACAGGGCTGGACTGGCCTGGATACTCAACTTTGGGAACAAGACAATTAAAACTAGAGCAAATTTATATTATTGGGACATGTCTTAGAGCACCGGGTTGTAAGTAGCCATATATAGCCGGCTACAAAACTACGATACTAAGTTTTTCCAAAAATTGCTTGTTGTCACACATCAAAAACTACCGCTACGTAACTAGAAAGAGATACATTACCTCGTCGCTTTGCATCCTGTAAGTTGTTGAAAAAGAAGTTGTAAAGCAATGCAGAGTTCTGAGGAATGTCAGAGCTGCATTCATTAGCATCACCACAAACGCACGCTTTGGCTTGGGTCACGTCTTTACGACAGTTGCCGCGCGTGCTCATGGGTAGGAGAGTCTTTATGTTGCCAGAAATAGATTCTTCTCATAGCACCTTTAAACATAAGAATATGCTACAATTAAATAAATGATTTAGAAGACCCTGACAGTAACATGGATAAATCCAATAAAAACAAAACATATATGTTTAAATTGTAAAATAACCACTGTGTTTAATCTAAACATCAGCATATTCTACAACTGAAAAAAATAAATACAAAAAATAGAACGGACTGTTTGTATAGAAGTTTTTGTATCTGAGAATTTAGATGCAGGCCGATATAATCCGATATTTGATTTTTTTTCTGATATGGGACTGATATCCAATATCAATATCGGATCGGGACAACCCTAAAAACTGGTTTCTTGAACATGAAAATAAGTTCACAGCATTCCACTGGCCTCCACAGTCATCAGATCTCAGTCCAATAGAGCACAGTTACAACTTGTCAAATCTATGACTAAAGAATTTATTTAGGTGTGTCCGGTGAAGTGGCCAGTAAAATGTGTATGACATCTGTTGGTAACATCTGCAGCAGGAAACCTTGTAAAATCAAAACTTAAGCTTCAATATTTCAGGAATGTTTGCCCTGAAATCATCATGTTTTCTTCAGTTTTAGAGTAATCCAGTAAAAACTTTGTTCATTCATGGCCTCAATAAGAACACATAACTGCCTTCACTAATTCTGCATAACTGAATGTCTGAAATGTAAAAGCTTTAAACAAAAACAGAAGATAATGTGTAAGTTTAAGATCAGATGCTCACAGAAGGAGATGATGGTTTGGTAGCAACTATGCATGCCTTGGGTTTGATTCCCCCCCCTGAGGCCTATTTGCTGCATGTCCTCCCTGATCCCTCCCTTTCTTAGGGCTATCCACTGTCTTTCTTTTGTCAAAAGGCCTAAAAATGTCCAAAATATCAGTAAAAAATAACAGGAGAAGTCCCTGAAGGCTCATGCAACACAGGCTGTCTGAACGTGTGCAGGTACATTAAGAGGAAACACGGGCAGGCATGAATCCTCTCTTTAACTTTAATTACTTGCACATTTAGACAATAAATTTCCCCGTTCTGGATTTTTTGTGTGTTCCAGCGTTACCTGACACTGCCTGTACTTTTTCTGTTTTATGGCCACTCATCCCTCAAACCCCCCCACAGCGTGTTCTTCCCATGTTTATTTGTACATTCGTGACTCTGGGCATGTTCAGATGAATCATGCTCCCCTATTCTCCACTGTTTGACTGCATGTGTTAGTCAGTGTAATCAGATTTAAACTCTTAAAGGACTGAACATTCCTCTTTATTTCCTCCTCATTTCTTTACCAAAGCTCTCTGGCACTACAGGGCTACAGCTGAGTCATGTCCAGTTATTATAAATCCAATGTTCAGGCTTTAATAGGGCATCACTGTTGACAATAAACCACAGTGAGCTAAACAACCTTATATAAGCCTGCTGGACACAGGCTTTTCTGTCTCCACATTCAGACTGAGGTAGTCACTGAGGACAGATCTGTGCTCAATTTTTCATCTTTCTGTCATCTTAAGCTGCTTAAATCCACAGTTACATCATGACTAGTTTTCTTTTAAGTTTAATCCTTTTTAAAAAGAAGTTTTGAGGAAGGCAGAGCTCATGCTGTAAAAGAAGGATGCAACTTTTAGACTGCTACTGTACTGACTGTTATGGTGTCTATCATGGAGAAATCCACATTTTGGTGATCAGTTTGGCTGTTTTCAGTGTACACTGATTTATCTAATGCAGAGAGTCGTTAGATAATGGCGTTTCTAAACAACCTCATGACTAACAGAGTCAGATCTTTCGCTGAAGTAGCTTGGTGCTGCCGATCGTTGCACAAACATATCATGACATCGCTTGACAATAACCATTCATTGCTATGAAAGAAAGGAACAAGCTCCCAACTAGGCCTGTCACGATAACAAATTTTGCTGGACGATAATTGTCCAAAAAATTATTGACAATAAACGATATTATTGTCAATGTTATTTTGTTTTGTTTTTTTCATTTTTTCATTAGTATAATGTCATGATATATATGTATATGTCATAATAAAGTGAGTACACCATATCAAAAGCAAGAAACTTTAATTCCTTAGGAATATTTAACTGTAATTGGAAGGTCAGGACCTTTTAAATAAAATAAATTAAACAGACAATATAATAAATTAAAAAAAAAAACAATGAAAATGAAATGGGCTCTCTTTTAGGAAAAACAAGCATGCAAATTAAAATAATTATACAAATCAAAAACAATAAGAAATAGACCCTGTTTCTGTGAAGAAAAAATGAAACTCCAATAAAAACAATAAATTAAAGGGAGTTTATACAGGAATTGTTTGTGACATGTACTTTCTCCCAGTCAATCCGTACTGTCTGTCAAACGTTTGTAACATTTCTGGCTTTTTAACCGTATTGAAGGATTGCATTTCTTTTGCAATGTAGCGAACAACACTGTCTGTGAGCATGCACCATTTCACTCTGTTTTATTTAGCCAATATTTACTTAGCCGACCAAACGCCTCAGTAAGTGCTGACTGTCAGGACGGAGGCTCTGCTGCACCTCCCCTTCTTCTTCTTCGTCGTCACTACTTTCAAACAAATATGACATATCTGCTCATCGGTGTTCATGAGCTCACACCTTGTTCATTCTGTTTAAAACCAACACATTCTCACACTGGGGCTGTGGCAGCCGGCTTAAGAACCTTATCTCTCATGCCTTCGTTCATATTAGCGTTCGTTTCCTCATTACTCCTCGGGACGCTCACTTCAGCTCTCTCCGAGTGTATGCGCGCGCGGCCCCGCGGCCCCAACGAAGATTGCATGTTTGACAGATGCTCGCTCCGCTACAAATCCGCTATAGAACTGATGCACCCAGGTGTTAAGAAAGAGAGACGTAGTGAGCCATCTTCTCATTCAGCCTCTTTGGTAGACAAAGAGAGGAGGAAAACAAACACGCATGCACGTGTCAATTTATCGAGGCCGGCAAACTTACCGAGGACGTTTTTATTTATCGTTCGGTTAATTGATTTATTGATTATCGTGACAGGCCTAACTGAACTAAAGACCAACACAAACTATTTAGCCAGAGAGAACAAAGAATCTATATTATTAGAAACCAAGCCTGTCAGCACTGACCAGTCTTTTAGCATAATTTCTGCTAATAATGATGTTTCAATGCTTTTATGTTTTGCTTTTTTAAAGCTACGTCTTTGCACTATGAATGAATGCATGCACTTACAAAAGGTATTTTTCTATGCTTTTATGCTCTTTCTGTACCATAAATGCAGATTATATTGCATTTCAGTTTTCTCTTGCCTGCCACAGGGACTGCAGAAGGAAATTAGCTTGAAAGCTACAATCTAGTGCAGAGCATCTCAGCTCTGATGAGTTTAATGTTACCATCTGAAAAAAGTACCTGACAAGCAAAATTAAAAAAATAATAAGTAAATGTTGCAGACATATATTCCATTTCACCACACGCATCTACAGCTAGTCTCAGTGTTACGACACCAAACCTAAAGAACCAAAGACGGCTGTCCTCAAGCAGACAACAGGAGTCCTGCACTCGATGGTGGGAAGGCCACCAGAGATGAATGTAGCTTAGGGTAGCAAAGATGAGTGTGATCAATGTTACTTGATTTTGACAAGATAACACCTCGTTTGTCATACTTTAAAGGCAAATCACATCACAACAAAATCACACACTCAAAATGAGGGATGGGAACTGATACGATTTTTTGACCCCAACACCTAAAGATCAAATTTTCTAATAATTCCTGCGGATTTTCAGTGTGGGCAGAAGGTGGCATAGGTTTCTGCTGGCATCAGTTTCAAACACGATAATTGCCTCTGCCAGTTGCTTGTGTTTCCACCCACTAAATTTGGCGCATTAAGCATCTTTTATTGAAAATTAGGCCTCTGTTTTAAACACTTTTGTGTCCTGTCAGCCATAATCTCAATATTTGACTTCGTTATTGTCACTGCTGATGTCCTTTCTTTTAGGGCTGGGCAATTAATCGAACAATAATCAAAATCGACATTAAGACCCTGCAACCACCAACATGGAGGAGACAAGTGCCAATCTATCAGTGGAGGTTGAAGCCAAGAAAACTATTGTTTCCATTGTTTGGGCACATTTTGGATTCTGTGCAGAGGGCATTGAGCAGAAAGAAGTTAAGTGTGCATACTGCAGGAAGACCATTTTGACGGCCATCAGTATCACCACAAATTTGTTCCAGCATTGCATAAAATAATCGTCCATTAATCGTAAGCGAGGTAAGACCTTCAGTTAATTGTGATATTAATCGCTCACTCTGTCCATCTTTCTCAACACCGGTGTGCATTGGTTCTATAGCGGATTTAGCAGAATTATAGCGGAGTGAGTATCTGTCACTCATGCAATCTTCGTGGGGGAGGCGGGGCCACTCACGCGTACACACGGAGAGAGCTGAAGTGAGCGTTGTGGGGATAAACGAGGAAACAAGCACTAATATGAATGATGGCACGAAAGCTATGGTTCTTAGGCCGGCTGCCACAGTCCAAGTGTGGGAATACTTTGGTTTAAACAGAATGAGCAAGGTGAGAGCCCTCAAACACAGACGAGCTGATATGTTGTAAATGGTTGAAAGTAATGGCAACAAAGAAGCGGAGGTGCAGCAGAGCCTTCCTCCTGACAGTCAGTGCTTACTAAGGCGTTTGGTCGGCAAAGAAAATATAAATAAAATAGCACAAAATGGTACGTTCACAGACAGTGTTGTTCCCTACATTTCAAAAGAAATGCAGCCCTTCAATATGGTTGCAAAGCCAGCAATGTTACGAACGTTTGACAGACAGTACACTTTATTATGACATATATCATAGTTACATTAATGAAAAATGAAAAAAAAAATCAAAATAATATTGACAATAATATCGTTTAGCGGCAATCATTTTTTGGACAGTTATAGACCTGGCAAATTTGTTGTCATGACAGGCCTGTATGTGTCATCCATTCTCAACTGGAAGTGTTCTTTGATTCGCATCCCTACACAAGACATCAACAACTAAGAAAAGTCCAATTGCAGTCCTGATTCCAGTACAGCAGTAATGCCATTATGTTTGGTGTGATTGTGAAAAGGTGTGCATTCCAGGTCAAAAGGTCAAGCGGACCAAACATGCCAATAGTATAAGTTAAACACCTGGTGTAAGGAGTCTAGCCTCCAGATAGTATCCTGGTCAAGATGCTGGACTTTAACAGGCAGAGATGGAAGTGATAGTGAACAAACAAACAGGACTGGATTCATCGTTCATGGGAAATCAAGAGACGTTAATGGACGAGATCATCACAGCTCCTGTTTGACTTGTATCATCTTACCTGAACACACACCTGAGGTGTCAATGTGGTCTCTGTGAGCTTGTCTTTCAGTTCTTTGTACACACAAACACACTCAGTTTGCACTCGGCTGTGTCACGTGGATCAGTAACACTGAAGCTGCTGATAAGGTGTCAGATGTCACTTTCTCACCAGAACTTTTTAGCTTCTTAACACACAGGAACAAACAGACAGGAGAGGTAGATGTGGGAAATTGATCGTTTTGCTGGACTTTTTTTTATACATTAATTCAAATATCTTTGGTTTGAGCGAGGCCAATATATCTTTTTTAACAGATGCTGTGTGTGAATGCCCAATAGTGACATGGCAGATTCAGCAATGTCAGTCACATGACCCGAACTATAGCATAGTGTTATTTTTGGCTTGATTAATGGAGATCAAAAACAATAGTTAGTAAAGTATCCCATCAGTGTCATTTTTAGTAGGCCCACTCAGGGGGTTGACCACAGTATATGTAAGAGTTGTGTTGTTCCAGCACCTAAAATGTACAAACTACAAATAATGATTGTCACAGATACAGCAAGTCACTGTTTAAAGGGCTGTTAAACCCTTTCTGATGATTTTTTTGTCTTTTTGCCTTATTTTCATCACGGTTCTAAAAACACTCAACACATGCCTTATGTACACAACCGAATAATCAGGCCGACTTAAGGCACGGCTCCTAACTTCCAATCAAACGCAGTAAGAGTCATTTTATCCTTTCAGAATACGATCAGGGCTGCCCTGAGTTGAAATCATAAAAATTCAACATGTTCATTGTTAAGATCAGAAGTCCTGAGATGTGTGGAGCACCAAGGACAGCCAAGCACATCCTCTGTGTTTTGTCACATGGATCAGAGGAAGCCAATTAGGGAGCAAACGGAAGCTTAAAGCAAACGTAGCCATGGCAACAATGCTAGATGGGCGCCGAAGTGGAGGTCCAACTCGTTGTTTTGTTTTGTTTAAGAAAGACAAGCGTCTAAACAGCATTACCTGTGAATATAGAGAACAAACTGATGAGGAGAAGAGCTGGGTGGAAATCACAACAGTCAAGGATGTTATAGGAAGCTAAACGCTAACTGCTTTTAGCTTCCTGATGATGTCCACCATGTTTGTTTACTAGGGATGGGATGAAATATAGTTTGGCAACATATCGCAATACAGTACGTGACGAAATGCATTGAGTTTGAATAAATGGATCGTGAAATAAAGGAGTCACGTCCGGAAATCGTCCGGTATGTGACCAGAAGTGACGACAGCAAACACGAGAACCAACTACCTTGCCTCCAAAAAGCCGAATGATGGAGTCGAATGAGGTCGAAATTGAGGACGCTCCGCCTGGATACAAGTCATCTGTTGGCAGTATTTTGGCTTTCACATTAAAAAAGACGAAGACGGCGAAAACAAGCCTACCGCTCGTTCGCATACACTCTCTCTAACCTCTCTAGGGTTTGAGAGAGTGTTATTGTTTGTGTTTGGCCTGTTAGGCCTTGTGTTTTCATGTGTGCAGCTCAAACAAAAACAAATAAGTTGTAATTACACTGTAATATTTTTTCTTTTTTACACTGAAGCTGTGTGAGATCACAAACTGCAGAGCAGAGGTGCTGCTTTTTGGTACATGAGTTGGTTGGTTTGTGTTGTCTTGTGTCTCTCTCTTTGTGATACTCCACGCACTACAGGTACACAATTAACAAATTTGAAATAATCTGAATCTAAATGCTTTTATAACTTTTAGAAATATTTTATTCACAAGCTAAAAGAACAAACTAACAAACTCTGAAAAAACACATCCTCTTCGGAGGGGGTAATCATTCAGAATTTTGTTTGATAAACTATGCTACTCTAGCCTTATTAGCTGCACCAGTCTTTATCAGTAACTCATATGTGTTACAGTTTTAAAGCGCTTCCTCCTGAAATGCTTTGTGCATGCACAGATGTACAATCTCTAAGATGTCACCACGAGGGGTCATAAGGTACTCCATCAGATCAAGCCGGTGGCATTTTACATACAAATATTTAGTTGAAATATAAATAAGTTTGTGTTCTGCTAATTAAATTTCACATATCAGGATGGTTTACTACCATATTGATATTTAGTCCCAGCCCTAGTCATCATGCTTCTGCAGTTCAGCAAATACAAAAGACAACAGTGATATTGTGTTTTTCATAATTTATAATCCTAAGAGACTATCAGAGGCAAGCATGTTTCTGGTTCTTATTAGGAAAGTTGCAGCATATTGGGGAACATATTATCTCTGCTGATCCCCTGTCACAGGGTCACTCTGCCCCTCCTGTTGGCCTCCATCACAAACAAAAACATCTCGACCTTCTGCTGCTGTTCTTTCCAGATCTGCTGCTGCACACCTGTCTGGTCTCAACAACAGAAGGTACATGGAAAAGTGTTGCCATAGTCACCCTCTGCATCAGGATTAGTATGCTGGAAAAACACATATGGCAAAATCCAAAATTCAAATGAAGAGGGAGCACACTTTCAAAACCAGCGTCTGTTTCTCTGATATGAGTTTGACCTTCAGAGGGATGTTTTGTTGGCCTTTAAAGCTCAGAAACATGTCGTGTTTCAGCTCGGACAGATGTTTAAATTCACAGGCTGACATGTGAACAGACCTTCGTGTTGTAATAGGCCTCCATCACAAACAAAAACATCTCGACCTTCTGCTGCTGTTCTTTCCAGATCTGCTGCTGCACACCTGTCTGGTCTCAACAACAGAAGGTACATGGAAAAGTGTTGCCATAGTCACCCTCTGCATCAGGATTAGTATGCTGGAAAAACACATATGGCAAAATCCAAAATTCAAATGAAGAGGGAGCACACTTTCAAAACCAGCGTCTGTTTCTCTGATATGAGTTTGACCTTCAGAGGGATGTTTTGTTGGCCTTTAAAGCTCAGAAACATGTCGTGTTTCAGCTCGGACAGATGTTTAAATTCACAGGCTGACATGTGAACAGACCTTCGTGTTGTAATAAACTTCACTACAACATGTGTAGAGTTTGCAGAGGCCTGTTGGAGATCATCTGCTCCCTGAAGAGAACGTACACACACATCTGTTAAAGCCGTCAGAGACAGGAGAGGAGTGTGTGTTTGCACGCTCAAAAATGTGATACAGATTTGTGTGACGTATGCGGCATCATAACATTCGCTGTTTTATTGATGGTACACATCCATGCGTGTACGTTAGCACGGGAAACACACGTGTGTCACAGGTGGGGAAACCTTAACAAACTCTGTTCTCCATCCAAACAGAGAAGAAGACTAAACAACAGGAAGAGGCTTCAGAAAACCCTCCTTCAGAGAACTAGTAAATACCCAAACATGTGTATCTTTTTAGTCCTGGACTGAAAGAAATCTGCGTGAGAAAACTAAAAACAGCGTGAAGGGTCAGAGCTTGAAGTCAGAGGTCAGGATTGGGTAAACAGAAATAGTTACACTCAGGATCAGTGGGAGAGGAACAACAGGAAAGAGACATCTCTAATGGTAGTGTACTGGAGAAAAATAGAGCTGTTTACAGATCTTGCTTAAAATGTTCAATATGGAGATGCTGGCTGACCCCATTTATCACAGTTTCAGTCCAGCCAGAAGTAGTCCATGCATTGTTTGTCAATCACTCTTGTTGCGTGCTTATCAGATAATGGAGTAGGCCGATGCTACTGCCACAGTAAAAAAATACAAAAGGTGAGCCAATTCATAGAACAGACTACCACCTAAACATGCCAGAAGTGGGGCGTCACACTCAAAGCTTCCTGCTCTAAGGGAATCACTGTAGATTGCCTGATTACAAACGTTGAATCAGGCGAATCCAGCTGCCATGCAAGGCTAAACTGACACATCCATGCCTTTTTACTCATATAAATGTTGCTGCTGAAGTGGGAGCAGCTGGGGTTAGGTGTTTTGCCTTAAAGTGATATTCCGGGATTGAACAAGTTGGGTCCTATCACAAGGGTTAGGGCAGAAATTACCTCTACAGCAGTGTTTCTGTGGAGAAGAAACCCAGGGCGCTAGGACCTAACTCCCTCTTCATGCTTCGGATCTGCTCGTCGGCTGAATCCGCTGTAGTCAGATGGGGCCATATTTTACTTGACCAAAAACACAAATAAACGGACTCCCACCAAAAAAGTCTGATATCGGTCTGCATTCACGCTCTATTTAGAGATTTTTCAGCGCGTTACTTTCACACAAAAACACCGCTAAATAAGGCTCTAGTTCTCGTAGCGCCGTGAAACGGTCTCCGCTGCACAGCCAGAGCTGTGGCTGCAGAGCCTCCGCTCAGTCCATTTATTTGTGTTTTTGATCAAGGAAAATATGGCCCCGTGTGAGTCTAGCCAAATCAGCAGAGGAGCAGAACGGGAGGACGAAGGGGGTGTATGCTCCCAGCGACATGGGCTTCTGTGACACAGAAACACTGCTGTAGGGGTAATTTCTGCTCTTAACCTTGTGATAGGACCCAACTTGTTCCATCCCGGAATATCACTTTAAGATACATCAGTGTGTGACAGGTGGAGTTGTGCTCAAACCGGCAGCCCTCTGATTTCTTGCAGAACCTACTGCCAGACTGCCAGGTGGCCACCAACATTCAGATGGTAGTTTCAGAATCTGGCACATTCATCATTAAAGCATGGATCTATACTGCCTTGTATCAACAGTTCAGACTGCTGGTGGGGTGATGGCGTGGGGGGTATATTCTTGGCACACAGCCTATTTGAGGATCACTGCTGACCATGTCAACCATACTTTCATGACCACAGTGGACCATCTTCTGATGAACACCTCTGGCAGGATAAAACTCAGGCCTGAACCGTACAAATATGGATATATTCCTAAACACACATTTTTCTGTCCAACTGGGCCTCTCAACCACACGAACACAGCGATTTCACCCACATAAACGGAGATTTTTTATAACGGATAAAAAGTGAAGAAATAAAAAAATATCCGGTTGAGTGGATCCGTGTAGCGGGGTTAAACGGAGCTGGTGTTGACGTCAACCGCCTAGCAACAAGTCACTGTAGCGACGAAACAACAAGAACAATGGACGAAATTTACCGCGCTATCTCTGTGTTTGCACTTTTTGCCCTCATTACAGCTCAACAAATGAATATAATGTTGTTGCATCGAAGGCACTCCATTGCTGCGCAACGTTGGCGTCTGCTGCACCAGTATTATTAGATTGTCCCAAGCATCTTCTTACTCCGTTGACTGCTTCTTCTTCCTGTTTTTGACTGCGCATTCTCATAACGCTTTCACATTTTGCTAACCTGCCACTTATCGGCCAGGCGTGGAATTGCAGGCTTCAGAGGCGATCGTTTTCAGTTTGCCTCTTCGTATGAACAGAGATATTTCTGTGGTGTGGACAGAGATGTTTTTTTTTAAACGAGGACAAAGATATCCGGTCAAAAAAATATCCATATACGTGTGATCCAGGCCTCAAAGTCAGACAGCTTAAAACAACTCAAACTGGTTTCTTAAACATGAGTTCACTGTACAGCAGTGGCCTTCAGTCACCAGATCTCAATCCAATAGAGCCATTGTGAGATGTGAGGGAATGGGAGATCTCCTTCTGAAACTGTGCGATGCCATCATGTCAGAATAGACCAAAAATCTCTGAGGGATGTCTCAGGAACCTTGGAGGTGTACCTAATAAAGTGGCCAATGCATGTTCAAGTCTTTAAGAGGTGGAATAATCAACTTCATATGGTGTTTACAGTTAATGGTAAACAGCAGGTTTCATTTTAAATGACTAATTCCACGTCATGAGGGAGAAAAGTTGTTAAAAGTGATCTCCCTGGTTTTGCTTCTTTTGATCCCAGACTGCTTTGAGTACCTTATGGCATCTCTATATGTCATCTGTTTTAATGGACAGCTTCCCCGCTCTGTGATCTTGTCCCCCTGTGAACAAAAACCATAATCATCCCTCCGTGAGCTCACAGTGATGCAGGATGACTTCACGTTTCAGGACAGAGCCTGTAACACCTTCCTGTCCTGTGCTCCGGCTCCTTATTATAAACAGGATAACGAGGAAAAGATGTTCAGCTCCAATGTATGGCTCACAGCACAGGAGGAGTCTGGAGGTAGTCAGCACTCGAACCTGGGTATGATTTCTACCTGCAGACCAGACTTTCTGTAAGGATTTGAAGGTTTGAAGTTGTTGTCATCAAAATGACAAAGTAACGACAAGGTGATGAGGAGAAGAAGACTGAGACAAAAGAGAGCGCACATTTTAACAATGGCTTTTTATGGCAGCGCATAAAGGTCTGTGAGGATGGAGTCTGAACCAAGAGTGGTGGGATTGGGATGTGAGAGACTTCACTGACAGAGTTCATCAAAAGTTACTTCGCCCATTGTTTACATCCAGATTTGTGGTGTCCGTCCCACTTCAATAAGATAAAAATCAGATGCAATTATCTTCTGACTTATATATGGTCTGATATGTCTTAGGGCCACATATGAAATTGGCCTGGGTCTGATTTGTGCTGTTCAGACTGTTGCAAAAAAATCAGCCGTGAGTCATATTTGGGGAAATAATGTCAGGTTTGAGTCACTTTTGCCTGCAGTTTGAACATAGTCCAAGTCAAGTATCAGGTCTCTGGGTGGCAGCCGCAAGTCAGTCATGATTTTATTCATCATGGTTTAAGTCCACCCCTCCTCCCACACACAAAATTGCAGTCACAAACGAACCACCGCTGCACTTGGCTGTATAACTTAGATGAAAAGCTGACAGTTGAGCCCGCAAATTTGATGTGGAGGATGAGTGAGTAAACTAATTTGAACATAACCGACACACAGCCCAGTCTTTGGTTTTTAAAGTTGCCATCAATGGTGCAGAACCCAAAATACTACAACACAGCTTTTCTCAGACCATTTGGGGTTGTTAACAGACGCTCAGAGAGACACCTCTTTGTTTACTGAGGTCAAGAGAGCAGCGCATGCATGTGGCTGAGGGTCAAGCTGACTGAGAGCGCCCTCTATAGGATGAAACGGTCCACTGCTCTACACGCCCTGATGTGCTGCTACACCCAATTATTTACATTCAAATGTTTATTTCCTGTTCGATTACTGATTTTTATTCCCATATTCAAACACTTATTCAAATATTGAAGATAAGGTGACAGCCCTATAATGTTATCAAATGTCAATGGTGTCATAGAAAGCCTCATAAAGGCACCATTTATATAATAAAACTACAAAAAAAGCTACATTAGCTGGACTAGATGCTACAGTAAGATTTGGAACTATCTCGTGATGAACATATGAGCTACGTATCCATCCTCCAGCAACACTGCTTTCTTCTCATCAGCTGTTCAGGTCAGTGCTGCAGTGGGTTGAGTTAGCAGTCATCGGAGCACAAACTGATATCCTGAATTTTGAAGATGGGTTGATGCTGTGTTTATCCTGGGTGTAAATACAGGCAAAATAAATGGTCACAGTACTGGTCTCAGTTGCATGACATGGCCCTTCACCAACTTTGTCTTGTTTTTACCTCCACCAAGGAGGTTATGTTTTTGGCCCTGCCTGTCTGTTTGTCTGTTTGTCTGTCTGTTAGCAAGAGTATGAAAAACTACTGGACAGTTGTTGCTGAAATTTTCAGGAGATGTTGCTAATGGCCCAGTTTAAAAATAATTGGATTTTGGAGGTGATTGAGATAACCAACGTTAGCTAACAGTCAGTTTTGCTAAATGAATGTCATCACAGTATGATGTTGATCCTTTCATGGAAGTATTCCTTATAGATTTAGCAGCAGTATGTGAGCTACCTTTGTGGAGCTTTGTGCTCTCTGTGTGCTTTCTAGTTACTAAAGTCCCACTTGTGAGAGCAATAGGCTCCAGTTTCATGGAGATGAGCTCAGAGTTTATGCAGCTGCACCACCATGTAACTTATAATCTGTCTTGCTCCTCAGTTTACACAACAGTTTCCCTATCCCCCTCTACCCACAACTCCATCTGTAGGAGTTATTTTTCTGTGTGCTTCAGTTCGAAATGTAGTTTTTGTTTTTTCTCCGGGAGACCAATGACCTGAAAAGCTAATGAGAGGAAATCATGCAGAAGGATATGTAGCCCATATGTTGCATCACAAAATAGTCCCAAACACAGTAGAAGCTAGGCTTGTCACGGTAATAAATTTTGCTGGACGATAATTGTCCAAAAAATTTATTGCCGCTAAACTATATTATTGTCAATATTGTTTTAAAATATCATTTTTGCATTAATGTAATTATAATATATGTCATAATAAAGTGAGTACACTGTATCAAAAGCAATACACTTTAATTTCTTAAAAGTATTTAACTGTAAATGGAAGGTAAAGTTCTTTTTATTAAAATAAATTAAACAAACAACATAATAAATTTAACAAAAAAAGGGGAAAAAACAATGAAAATGGAATGGACTCTCTTTTGGGAAAAACTATGTAAATAAAATCGTTATACAAATCAAAACAAAAAAAGCGATTCTCTCGAATAAAAGTACTCGATTACAAAATATCTCGAATAAAACACACATCGAAGCCTCAATATATAATTGTACTTATAAATAAATCTGGACTACTATACAGTGCACAGTTTGACACAGACAGTCATTTCTGTGACATGTGTTCTACCTCCGCTGCAATTTGTTCCATCTGTCAAATTATGAAGAAAGAGGGACAGAAAGGAGAGTCCACAGAAGAAATGGCAGAGAGTGTCCCAAGTGTGTGGTCACTACAAGAAGCGAAAAAACAGTGCAGTGTGTCTGATGTCAAACAGAGTTAGCTAGCATGTAGCTTAGCATGATAGCAGCGTTAGGGCTGCAACTATTACTATTACAGCATTTTAAATATGCCGATCACAAATGCCTCAGTAAGCATTGACATGTCAGGATTTCAAGGCTCCAAACTACAATGTCCTCCTTATATCAGCTCGCTCACAAATAATTGCAGAATTATATCACTGCTTTGTAAATCAGTATTGTATAGGCTTTGTTTTAAGCCAGTACTGGTTTAAACATTGAAAGTTGTTAAAATAAAAACCCTTTTCTGAGGAATAAATGGCATTTGGTTGCTCAATTTGAAAGCCCTAACATGCTGCATTGTATACAATTGATTTATTTGTTTAAAAACAAAAAAGTTTATTTTGTTAGAGTACTCGAGTACAAGAAGAAATAATTGACAGAGTACTCGATTCTAAAAATACTCGATAGTTGCAGCTCTATGAATCAAAACAAAAAAATAGACCCTGTCTCTGTAAAGAAAAAAAATCCAATAAAAACACACACATCAATAAAAAACAATAAAATGGAGTTTACACAGTTCCAAAATTGTTTGTGACATGTACGTTCTCCCAGTCAATTTGTTCCATCTGTCAAACGTCTAACATTGCTGACTTTTCAACCGTATTGAAGTGCTGAATTTCTTTTGCAATGTAGCGCACGACACTGTCTGTGAGCGTGCACCATTTTGTGCTGCTTAATTTGTATTTACTTAGCCGACATCAGCTCGTCGGTGTTCATGAACTCACACCTTGTTCATTCTATTTAAAATCAAAATATTCCCACACTGGAGCTGTGGCATTCAGCTGAGGAACCGTAGCTTTTGTGCAATCATTCATATTAGTGTTTGTTTCCTTGTTACTCCTCGGGACGCTCACTTCAGCCCTCTGTGTGCGTGTACATGTAAGCAGCCCCGCCTCCCACAAAGATTGAATGAATGACAGATGCTCACTCCGCTATAAATCCGCTATAGAACCAACGCACCCAGGTGTTGAGAAAGTTGCACAGAGTGACCCATCTTCTCATTCAGCCTGTTTGATAGAAAGAGAGGAGGAAAACAAACATGCACGCACGTGTCAACTTATCGAGGCCGGCAAACTTACCGAGGACGTTTTTATTTATCGTGCGGTTAAATGACTTATTGATTATCGTGACAGGCCTAGCAGTAGCAAAAGTGAAACACTGCAAAGAATCTTTCTGTCGAGCCAACAGTATTTTTATGTGTCTATACCTGGCTATCTCCTGCAGAGCTGGCCACTTGGTTTGTTGGCAATTACATCTACTATTGCTATTTAAAAGAGCCAACCCCACTTCAAAAAACCCAAACTGTCCCTTTAAACCTGAAGTCATCTTTTGAGTGTTTTGTTTTGGTGAAGAAGTCCAGTGAGTCATTTTTATCTTGTCAACTGAAGAAAACATTAGTTTATGTTATTTGATTTTTAAGTGGTCGCACATTTGTGAGATTGAGCGGGTGTGTAATCCCCTCACATCTGGATTTGGTGCTGTGGACCTCCCCCTCCTTTGAATACCAACTGTGTTACATCAGGATTCAGGGGGTCTCATACTGTGTCTCGGGTGTGTGTGTGTGTGTGGGTGATGGGGAAGGCATTTCCATAAACAAAAACAAAAACACCTGGGATGTGGAGAACTTGGAGCTGGATCTGTGGACTGGGGGGGAATTGTATTGAAGAGCTGAGAGGAATAGTCTGCATGTAAGATCTCCCCATGCAGAGCTGATAAGACTATCATAATGTTGTTTTTACCCAGAGGAAAGTGACCTCACTGTGTCCCCAAAAACAGAAATTAATTCAACGAGAAAAGGCTTTGACTTTACAGGAAATCTTCTAATGACTGTGTCATTGATTTAGCTGCAGTGCTTGCCAACATAATTGTCAGGAGATGCAATATTTATTATTTACTTGGCTGATTGTGGATTTTGATAATCCTGATTCTGTCCTGTACATGTTTTTTTATCTCCAAAGAATAATATCCAGTGGCAGAACAAAACACTTTAATATGTTTCCATAAAAACAATGTGTTCCTTGTAATAAAACTTTAACCTTGCTCAGCAGCTGGATCTGTATGCTGATCATGTATTGTAGCAGCGCTGCCTCTCTGCAGACCTACACCGCCATCTACTGAACCGGCATGCACACTACAGCGGATTAACTCGTCTCCGAGCGTCGTCGTCTGAATGCAGAAGAATTCTAAAACGCAAAGGACAAATCTTTGCATCTTTAAGTCAGGAGTATCCATGTAAACGTAGCCTTAGTTTCTGTAATCTGGCAAATCCATCTTGTCAGTTTCCAATCTACAACAACTGTAGGCTGCCCAATAGTAGTCCTTTAGATCAGGAAGAGTCAGGAGCTACAAAAGAGACGACAGCAGCAATTGACTTCTCAGACAGAGATTAGCATATAAGCTAAAAGCTACAGTAGCTGTTTTATCAGATCAGGACCACATTTCTTTATTAAATGAAGAACAAATGACAACAATGAAAGCATTTCTTTAGAGCTGCAACTATCAAGTATTTTTGGAATCGAGTACTCTGTCAATTATTTCTTCGTGTACTCGAGTACTCTAACAAAATAAACTTTTTTGTTTTTAAACAAATAAATCAATTGTATACAATGCAACATGTTAGGGCTTTCAAAATGAGCAACCAAATGCCGTTTATTCCCCAGAAAAGGGTTTTTATTTTAACAACTTTCAAAGTTTAAACCAGTACTGGCTTAAAACAAAGCCTATACAATACTGATTTACAAAGCAGTAATATAATTCTGCAATTATATTTGTGAAGTGTGTTCTGGAGGGCATTGTGTAGTTTGGATTGAAATCCTTGATCATGTTCTTAAATCCTGTGTCCTCCACCATGGAAAGAGGATGCATGTCTGTGATGAGCATATTTAAAATGCTGTAATAGTAATAGTTGCAGCCCTAACGACGTGCTATCATGCTAAGCTACGTGCTAAGCTAACTCAGTCTGACATCAGACACACTGCACTGTGTTTTCTTTTCGTCCCTTCTTGTAGTGACCACACACTTGGGACACTCTCTGACGTTTCTTCTGCGGACTCTCTCCTTTCTGTCCCTCTCTTTTCTCTTCCTTCATGATTTTACAAGCCACGCAGCAGCGGAGGTAGCAGGCGCGTTGTGCCACAGAAATGATCGTCTGTGTCAAACACCGTGCATTATATAGTAGTCCAGATATATATTTATAAGTACAATTATATATTAAACGAGGCTTCGAGGCACACAATTTAACTCGAGGATTTTTTGTAATCGAGTACTCGCGAATATTCGAGGAATCATTTCAGCTCTACATTTCTTGATAGCAGTGATATACTAGCTTTACTTGACGTGTTATGGCAAGAGTTTGTTCGTGGCTTAAGTTTTGTTCTTTACAGTCATCTAATCATCTGCTAGATATCTTTTGAGAACACTGTCCATGGGCTCTCTCGCAGATGGTCCAAAGAAAAATATTGAGTGACATGACTGTCCTTTTTCTTAACCTGGGTATTTTTTTAAAAAGATCAGATTAATTGTAACTTAATTCAGTAGATTGCAATGGTATCCTGATTATAGTAATTAATTTTCGTAATTTGTCATGTAACAGACTCAAGGGGCCTGCTCTGCTATACTGTGGAGTACCACAAGGCCCTCCTTTTCCTATATATTTTTGGGTGCTTTTTTTTTCATGCATGTACACTTGCACTGTCAGCCAAGTTTTGTCAAGAAAACCCAAAATCGGTTGATCAAAGTATATAGTTGTAATTCTGATCATCACCATCAGCCTGTCTGCTGCTCCTGCTGCTCTGTTGTCCTCCTATATAAACTGCAGCAAAGTCTCCAAAACTTTGTCTTCAGTCCATTAAAAACAAGCAACACATTTCTTGGTTGGTTGGTTAAACAAGTATTTGACAAAGCTAAGAACATAACGTGTTGAAGCGTATTTCACAGTGTTGAAGTTTTAGTTTTTGCTGAACCTTGAAGAAATAAAGTTGATTCAGGATAAAAATTGATTTCTTGGCATTATAAAACAATTAAATCCATGACATTATGTCAATGGGTTCCGATTTTAAGTGTTTTTCTATTTATGAAACTACTTGCACTGTTTTGCCTGTTGAATTAAATTTATAATTTTAGACTGTCTCAATAACTTTTTTTTAAATCACATAATAAATACAAGCAATAAAAGAGTCTTTCTAATTGTGTAGTTCAGACATCCTTACTGTAGGTCAATACTTGCTGCAATGCTACTTGAGATATTTTTGTTTTGCCTTGCTGAGCAAACCTGCAACAGTCTTCATGACATCACAAAAATTCTATTAAACAACTGACATAAATGTAGTTTCTGCATAGACTGGACTTTGTTTGCAATCAAGCACATGTCTCTGTAAAGACGTAAAGTTATTTTATATGGAAAAGCGCGACAGAAATAAAGTTTATTATCGTCTAAGCTGTAATTACAGAGCTGTGACAATTCTTTGCAGAGCTCTCCAATCCACAAAGCTGTAAAATGTTGTGATTTCAAAAGCTTGACCCAAATCTCCAGCTTTATTTATAGATTGCACCAGTTTTATGTCGCTCTTACTGGGTCAGAATGTTGAAAAACAGGCCCACATCCTCCTGCCTTCACTGACTCATCGCAGGAGGATTGTTTTTTAAAGTCATTAAACTTGTATTTAGATTTTGGGGTCTAATCCCTGCCTGGGACCCTCTTGTTGTTTGTTTCTCCATCTCAGTATTTTAAGCTCTTAATAAAGTTTGTTGTTGCATGCGGGAATATCTGAGGAGTGTAGGTCGGCTGTTTTCAGGCTGAGGAGTGATCGATGTGCTGCCCACACAACAGCATCACCAGAAAACACAACAGAGAGAGAGAGAAACAAAGAGAGTGAGAAAAACAATAACAAGAATCGACTATGAATCATGCGGAGACTGCAGAGAGGCCTTCATTCTCACATTATATGTGCTGCTGTTGAAAACCTTGAATGTATTGATCAAGGTTTCTCCTGTTGTTATGTGTTCATGATTTGTCCCGGCACATGGTCATTCAACGCTTCAGCCTTGTTATAGCATCCGTGCTGCCTCACAGATCTATCTACAGCTGTACCTTTATTTTTTTCCACAATGCTCCATGTTCAGTCCTTTCACATGTTCCCTGCTGTACACAGCTGTGAACATGTGAACGTCCCATACAGTAAGTCTGTGCAGTTCTCACACTCTAAAAACACACTGGGGCACTTGTTTCTGGCATCCCTCTGGCCCTGCTCTGTTTGGATCAGCGTCTTGGAAGCGTTTATAATTGCAGCCCTGCCTCTGTGCTCTGTTGTAAGTTAAGTCAGTGTGACAACAGAGAGGCAGTTCATCTCGATGATTGTTCAATTATTAAAATAGCTGTTAAAAATCAGACAATATGCATCTATTTTCTTACCTTAAAATCAAACTTCTTGGGGTGCTGGTTTGGCGGAGTGGTTAGCAACCAGGCACCCCATGTACTTGCTTCTGCCGGTCCAGGTTCGTATTCCACCTGTGACCAGTTTGCAGAGTGTCTTCCCCTACTCTCTCACCCCCTTTCACAAGCCTATACACTGTCTCTCTCCTATCAATAAAGGCACAAAATGCCCAAAAAATACATTAAAAAAAAAAAAAGAAAATCAAACTTCTGTCATTTTTACCTGGGACTGTAAAAGGATTGGACAAAGCTATGTGATGTCAAGCATCATTGTAGCCGAACTTTGGTTCAGCCTAATCGCAGAAAGAGGGGCCAGGTTTGGGTGAGACTTCAGGCTGTCTTACCAAAAGCGAGCCCAACCATGTCAATCAGGTATACCCATAACAAAATAAAACTAGAAAAGCACTCGGACAGCGCAGACCTCCGCCAGCACCGCAGTCCTCACCCATATTGTGATTTTCACCATAAATATTAGTACTACCTTTATTTAATGTAAATATTTAGATTCTATGACTATGAAAACATACCATTAGCAACTGGATTCATAATGATATCTATTTTAGTTCAGTAGTTATTCACAAAAATAACATTTTCTGTCATGGTGGATCCAGACGCTGATCAGGATCAACACCAAAATTGAATCACTTCTTTCTTTTCCCATGCTGAACATTTCCTGAAAATTTCATCCAAATCCATCCAAAACTGTTTGAGTTATTTTGTTCACAGACAAACAGACTCTCCCGAAAACATAACCTCCTGGCGGAGGTAATAAAATGTTTTTCTTGAAATGGACTAAAATCTCAGTATCTGAGCTATTGAGTCTGGAAAAATCAAATATGATGAACCTCTAAATTCTGCAACTTCAACCCCAAACTGAATCAAGGCCATTGAATTTTAGGAACTGAATGTAAAGTTTAGACTCTTAAACAAACACAGGTTGCAAGAAAATCTTTTTTTTTACTCGTTTTTAAACAGGCATTGACATAATTTGATTTTCCAGCATTGTATCCATTTATTAATGTGTTGTATTGTGACAGCCCTCATCCTTGTGCATTAGCTGTTAATGTTAAATGCTTTGGTATCAGTGGTCATGCAGAAGAGAGGGGATAAGTTTGGGAGAGTGTGTGGGTGAGGCGAGGTTAGTGAGAGGATGGTGTGGCTCAGCCGCAGACAGAAATTCCCTCTAATTGATTCATTATGCCAAAGAAAGTCAGAGTGTAATTTATATCCTCCGCAGTCTGATGCAGCACACACAGGGTAAATCTTTAGCCTTTAGCCTCGTGTGGTTCTTTAGACCTCCCTCTCAGAGTATGTTTAGGTCTCATGATGTCACATATGAAGAATGTATTTCCTGCTTTATGGGCCCTGAGGTTTTTATACAGACACTTATGGAGCCAAAGCCTTACCTTAACTATAGTTTATCTGTAAGTGTGAGCGCTCAGTCTTTTAAATTAAAGTTGTTTAATGTCAAAATGACGTCTTTATGTGCTCTCCCTACTTTTAAGATTTACCAAACTGCTAAAAGGGTTCAAAAATGATATCTCTGCCAAAAGTCTTGTCAATCTTGCTAAAGCTAATGGGGCAATATCAGCATTGGCAGATAACTATGATGGTTGTTATCGATATGGCAGATATGAAAGTCTTTGTAGACATTTACAGATATGGCCGTAGAAATTGGCTGCAATATTGTCAGATCATACAAATCATGGTTTTATTCATTACTGAATGCCCACATTTATAAAGCAAACTTGTTATTTATTATAAAATAAAATGCTATTGTTCTTTGTCTCACATCTGTTTTATAACACTCATAACTGCAACCATGAGAGGAACTGTTGAGTTTTGGTTTAGTGAAGTTGTTGTATTCTCAACAAGAAGTATCTGTATCAAAGTTGGTATAGGCGATAATGACTTGGAAATATTGTTAAAATTTGTACTCCTAGTGCGTTTCAAAGCTAAAAACTTAAAGCTGCACTTCTGTAACACTCATATCTGCACTGCAGTTAGCGTTAAAGAGACTGTGAGGAGTTTTTGAGTAATTACAAAAAAGTCTCACTTTTAGACGTATGCCTGATCGAAATACACACTTTAAGATGAGTATCGATGAGTTTTACAGCATCTAAATAGGTTATCTATAAATGCTATTCTTTAGCCTTCCGTTCGGGTCGGACAGGGCCGGACTGGCCTGGATACTCAACTTCGGGGAGCCAGACAATTAAAACTAGAGCAAATTTATATTATTTTATTAATTATATCACACGTCTGAGAGCGCCGGGCTGTAAGTAGCGATTTTTAGCCGTCTACAACTACGATAATAACTTTTCCCCGCATTGCTTGTCGTCACACATCAAAAACTACCGCTACGTAACTAGAAAGAGATACATTACCTCGTCGCTTTGCATCCTGTAAGTTGTTGAAAAAGAACTTGTATAGCAATGCAGAGTTCCGACAAAGATCCATGCAGCATTTACCACAACAAACAAACACACTTTGGCTTCACGTCTTGTTGTCAGAAGTAGGAATTTTGAGCTCCGAGTAGGAAACTAAAACTGGAACGTCCCCAGAGGTCTGAATTTCCTGCTGGGAACTCGGTGAAACCTCGCCACCCCGAGGTGTCAATCAAAGATGGATGCCCCCAGTGTGAACAGTTATTTAGCTCCTGTAATAATCAATTTATTTGCACTTCTGACTGGGGTGTGTCGCTCTAGATCAGCTGTATACATAGTATTGTTAGATTTATATTTACAAAAATGCTGCCATAGTGATAATCACATTCTTCACACAACAACGCAGGGCGTGCTAACAGCAGCTAACAATAGCCTGGTAGATCGGCATGTTTTTTTCAGACTTCAACTGGAACGCCGATAAGTGGGAGATGATGTCACTCCCATTTCCGAGGTTACAGGAACGCAGCATTACGCCGGCGATAAATTCTCCTCATAGCATCTTTAAGTAAAGTTAGCTGCTTCATTTCAGCTGCCATCTTTGTTCAGTTGACCTCATCGTTGTACCACGATGCCTCTTAACATCAGCTTTACAGGTGTTGCTAGTAGCTATAAAATCTTTTAGCCAGATAAATCAGAAGAAATTGGACTGTAATGACTTGAGATGGGGATCAGAGGGTGGCTGGTTCAAGTCCCGACTCAACCAAGCTTGGAGAAAAGGGTTGCCTCTTGAAGGGTTTCCACCCCTGCACCCTTATGCTGCGTTCACACCGCAAGCGACTCTGCGATCAAAATTGCGTCGCCAACTGAAGTATCGTTGCGTGTCCATAAATTCCCGTCGGCCGTCGCTCGGTGACATCACGTCCGCTCGAGTTTCACCGCGATCATATCATATATCATATAATAAGATGTTTAAGCGGACATTATTATATTACATTATATATGTTTTCGGGAGAGTTTGTTTGTCTGTCTGTGAACAAAATAACTCAAAAAGTAATGGATGGATTTTGATGAAATTTTCAGGAAATGTTCAGCATGGGAAAAGAAAGAAGTGATTCAATTTTGGTGTTGATCTGGATCACCGTCTGGGAACTCTGCTGCTAGGCGGAGGTCTGCGCTCTCCCAGTGCTTTTCTAGTTCCAACTGTATTGTTGTTTTACTCACTTATCAAACACAAAACACTGCAGTTGATGCCGTGCAGCAGAATTATCAGTGAGTTTTCTGCGGTCTGTCTAGGCGGAACCAATGTCCTTACTGACTAATGTTTCCCACACGGACATAAATTGTTCCTCTGTAGTCTGGATGGAAAACTGTTTGTCACGAGTACCATCACACACGCACACACCGCTGATTGGCTGTTGCTGCACAGCCACACACAACACCAGCTGAAGAGATCAACTTTTTTTGAACTTTGACACTCCACGAGTGGAGTGATCGTCTTGTACGCAGCAAAATCATCGCGGAAGGGTTAGCCCTGCCCCATCGCGGCTGTACATTGATTTTGCATGGAGACTGATCGCCGAGGTAATACAAGTAGCGTCTGTTGTGTAAGCACCTTTAGACTTTATCACATGTACTGTAAACACCTTCAAATGAAGTAGATAGAGAAATATGTTCCACAACTAGAGATTACATTTCAGGTCTTCATAGATTTTAGCAGTAAATTAGAACTTGGAGCGTGTGCTGCATCATGTAGTTTGGCTTCAACTTTGAAAGTGTATTTTTAGAACTGGCCTCCTATAGATAGATTTTATAAATAGATTAAAACAAGATGGAAATACAGAGCATATGCTGTGCCATAAAGGAAGGGATGCTATGTACCACACATGGCCTCTCGGTTTCATTGTATTGTTTTCAAGGTTTTGATTTTTAGCTTGTTTGCCCTCTGCTTTTGTGCTTTCTTGTCCTGTTTGGCCATTTTAGTGTGTTTTTTTTGTGTCTTCTGACCCTTCTGATTGCTGTATTCCGATTTTTTTCATCTCTTTTATGGTGTTAAGGCACTTTGGTCACATATGTTGCTTTTATTTGTGCCATATAAAAACATTTTAACTTGACTTGACTGCAGCACAGTAAATACAGAATCTCAGTTATTGTGCTTATCATGAGAAGCCAAGCTGTAACTGAAAGTAAAACTTTTTAGTCAACAAGCCGTACATGCAGTTTTCATTTTTGTCCAACTGTTTCATCTGTTTTTGTTACCCCCACATATTGATTCCAACTTTGACAACATTTTTATGTGATCAAAAATACCAAAATCATAAATCTTCACCATTTTTGCACCCTCAGATTCTCTGCCTTTGCTGCAGACTCTTCACTCGAGTGTCTTATCCACAGGACGAGCAATATCTGCCACTCGGTGATAAGGAGGGCGTGGACGAGCACACACACACAAGAGCATGCGGATGACATCACAGACATTTATTTCTGTCCCATAAAGAGAAAAACAGGCAGTAGGGAGAGTTTGAAATGATTTTTAAAGTATTCCAACATATTCTGATCTGATTTTTTAGCAGTAATCAACTTCAGATCAGGTTGAGAATTTAAATGGTTATAAGTTCAGTGGTCTTAAGTTGAGAAAACACAGTGCATAGATACACTGGTGTAAGTTTGGTAAGAAATATTGGCCCTTTTTACAGACATGGTCCTTAATTAAAGCCATGATAGATACTATTGAGGGTCTGTATTGATAATATTGATAATATGAATTAGTTCAAGTGCTATTGCGTTGATCACTGGCAGAAATTGCCCAAGTCCCTCTGATCTGAGTCCCAAGCAAGTCTCGAGTCATTTGATCCGAGTCTCAAGCAAATCCCAAGTTTTTTCTGTTGTGGGCAAGTTGAGTCGAGTCACAGGTTATGACAGGTCGAGTCCCTCACCATTGTTCCCCAGTCAACCCAAAAAGCACTCAGATTTTTATCCCAAAGAGAGAAACCTTATCTCCCCAAGGTCAACGTCAAAAAACAGCATCAGACTCGTCTGCCTGGATTAATGCAGCATAAAGCTGTTCATTTATCCATTAAGACATTACGTGTCTGATTATTTAGACCTAGGTAGATGGGAAAGGCTACATTAAAGAAATGACATGTTTCATATAAAAAATATGTTTATTTAAACAATTTTGCAGCATTTATTTGAAACAACTAGAAAAGAACTCGGACAGCGCAGACCTCCGCCAGCGCCGCAGTCCTCACCCATATTGTGATTTTCACCCTAAATATTAGTCCTACCTTTATTTCATGTAAACATTTAGATTCCTTGACCATGACAACGTACCATTAGCAATTGGATTCATAATTACCTCTGCCAAGGAGGTTATGTTTTCAGGAGAGTTTGTTTGTCTGTCCGTCTGTCTGACTGGCTGTCTGTGAGCAAAATAACTCAAAAAGTAATGGATGGATTTTGATGAAAATTTCAGGAAATGTTCAGCATGGAAAAAGGAAGATGTGATTCGATTTTGATGTTGATCCGGATCAGTGTCTGGCCGCCATGGCGAAAAACGTGATTTCTGTGAAAAACTACTTAACTTAAATGGATATCATTATGAATCCAATAGCTAATGGTATGTTTTCATGTTCAAGGAATCTTATTATTTGGATGAAATAAAGGTAGGACTAATATTTATGGTCAAAATCACAATATGGCTGAGGACTGTGGCACTGGCGGAGGTCTGCGCTCTCCAAGTGCTTTTCTAATGATATCTATTTTAGTTCAGTAGTTATTCACCAAAATCACATTTTTTGTCATGGCAGCAGGACAGTGATCCTGATCAACACCAAAATTGAATCAGGTCTTCCTTTTCCCATGCTGAACATTCCTGAAAATTTCATCCAAATCCATCCATAACTTTTTGAGTTATTTTGTTCACTGACGGACGGACGGACGGACGGACGGACGGACGGACGGACAGACAGACAGACAGACTCTCCCGAAAACATGACCTCCTTGGTGGAGGTAATTAGGGGCTCAACTTGCAATTCTGATTTTTTTTTCAAGTGCTTTTTTTAGAGGTATCAACCTTAACAAAGGCACACAAAGTAACAGTAAGACTGAACTGTTCAAAGTTTTTCTGTAAACAGTATACAGCAAAAAAAAAAGAGAAGAAAAACTCATTTATGAATTCGAAGTTTTTCTGTAAACAGGCTACAGCAAAAACTCATATAAAGGAACAACATTTAACCTTCACATTTAACTTAATGTGGAAATGAAACATTCAACAATGTAAACATTATTTATCAGACTGAGTCCTATTCTTATCAATAATTATATAACACACATGAAATGTAAGAAAAATGGATCGCTGTTTCTATCTTTTATTGCAAAAGCGCCACCATCTTGCAGGTCGTGCACTTGTCTTAGTTTTCCATCTGATTAAAATTCTTTATATGCAAAGAAAATAACTTTGGGCACAGAAGACATAGCGGTTGAAACCCGCGTCCTGCGCTACCTGCCCACTGATCATCACTGTAGAGGAAGTAGGTGTGTGGTAGGAACGTATGTGTGTCGTACTGTGTTGTGTGCGGGACAATAATAGGTGACGGATAAGTGGACTGTGAATGGAGCATCAAGAGCAGTGTATGGGTGGATCTGAATAGTGATTGCTAAGTCCTTTCCTATCCACTTTACCGTAACCCCAATAAAAAAAAACGTCACAGGGTCAAGGAAAGGAAGGAATAAAAGGAAAGGAAGGAATAAGAGGAAAGGAAAGGAGAACTGCGGTAAAAGAGGAATTCGACTGCACTTTCACTTTGGTGTCATATTTATGTGACGAGGATTTCTTGTGACGTAGGTAAACCACGACAAACTACAGTGTTCTGAAAATGGACTACAAGAAGCGTCTTGTCATCTGCTCTACCTCACAGAGTTGTTCTGTGTCAGCTTTACCTGCTAACATTAACAATCCATGGTCAGACCTGTGATGGTGTTTTGTCCGTAGGTCATGCAGTGTGTGTTTCCTGCACACAGATGTGAGGTTAGGTGAGAGCTTCTATAAATGTTTACATCTTTGACAGCACGCGGGAAAAAACCTGAAGTCTGATCAAACGTAAAAATGTTTCAGAAAGACTTTTATCCCTGTTTCATTCACATATATCATTACACACATTGTTAAACATCATTACTATATTTTAAGTATTGTAAAATACCTCATTTGTCCTTCTTTTATTGATTTTTTTTTTAATAAACGTTATTAGAGACCCCATTGTTCTGTCTTGTTATAGGCATGATTTACTTTATAAATGAAGATTGATAGAAATCTGGTACCTAATATAAAATATTAATTATATTATATATTATTATATTATATTATGATTAAATTATATAGCCCACATATCTTGATAGTAGGGCTGCCACAAATGACTATTTTGATAGTCGACTAGTCAACGACTACTTTTGCGATTAGTCGACTAGTCACTTCATGCATGAACTGCAGCGTACTGCACCAGCATGCAGCTGGTGGCCCAAATTGCTTATTATGAGCAGACCTGGCAACTTTGGTGCCTGCGTAGTTGTGCATGCGCCACATGCATGAGTGTGTTTCGGGGTGTGTTGGTTTGATTCCTGCAGGTGCGATAACCAGAAAACAGGACAGTTAGGCAGACAAGACAGCAGAGGTACAGCGGCAGTTTTGTGAGAAAACACACCTAAAAAACAAAACAACTAGTCGACTATTAAAGCTAGGGTTGGCGATCTGATTTAGATACACTTTTTGAAATACTGGTTAAAATGGTCTTTATGGCCCGATGGTAATCAACTCATAATGTGTTCTTAAAACAGAGCGAAAAATATCCGCTATATACAGCAGGAGTAAAACAGGGAAAACACCAACCAATAATCATGCCGGGACACCTGTTTTTACACCAATCAAATCCCGTCGCCATTCTGCGTGCCTGCTGCGCGTGCATTTTCCCGGCGTGCACCGACAGTGCGTGTAGCATGTAGCATGTAGCATGTAGCGTGTAGGGAACAGACTCCGCTGGAGAATGCTTACCTTTCAAGTTTTGTCTTTGAAAATAAGGGAAGTCCGCTGTGAGCTGTCCCACAACACCAACCAAGCTCCAGTATCCCTCACATTTAAGACAGATGCACAAGAAATCTAAAACAAACTCTGTTTTTCTAAGTTTGTTCCACTGTTGGCTCTAATCTCGCGAGAACTGCCGTCCATGCTACTGCAGGTGGCAGTTCTCGCGAGACTTCTTCTTCTTCGGTGGTTGGCATCCATCATTTTGGAGCATTACCGCCCCCTTCAGGCTAGAGACAGACAGCTAGTTCTCCAAAATCGCCAACCCCAGCTTTAAATTAGTAGTCGACTATTTTGATAGTCGACTTAGTCACGACTAGTCGACTAATCGTGGCAGCCCTACTTGATAGTCCCACAAAAGTCGTCCTTTCTCCCTCATAAGTTTCCGTACGATGCCGATACACGCACGTCACCTGCCGCAGTGCATTATGTGGCATTCCTTTCTTCTCTCCTTTCGGAAAGGATGGTCCAGTGTTTCCTAAGCTAAAGGAGATAATAAAGGAAGCAACAACCCTCCTTTCCTTAACTTTTGGAGAATTCGAACAGCACTTATCAAGGACGATGCTTAAACGCTTCCGGATCATTTCTTCAGTTAGGAAGATTCCTTATCAAAAAAGGACTATTCGGATGCACCCTAAATTCCCTGTCTGGCTCTTCATATAAAGCCTGAGTGTGTGCAATTTTCCGAATCATTTTGTCTCAAGTCAGGAGATATTTTCTTCCGAGTCCGAGTTGAGTTCTGAGTTTTTACCTCTCGAGTCCGAGTCAAATTGCAAGTCATCTCACTAGCGGCTCAAGTCGACTCTAGTCCGAATCCCTATGACTCAAGTCCAATTGTCTGATCATTGGGACTGAATGGATCATTCTGCCTTCAAATTGCATGCATCCATGGAAAGAACAGCAGTGTTAGCCTTTAAAATCCCTCCTTCATCTGTGACACACACATTAGCGTGGCAGCAGAAGCCCTCTGAATATATCTGCATTGCCAGCAGCCCACGCCATTTATATTGACATTTAAATCCAAATGTGGAAATGTTGCATTCTGCAGCAACTTCACTGCAGACTGAATGTTGGTACCAACACCAGTGATAACAGAGGGGTGAGGGGCCAAAGAATATGTGCAGGAATGTAAATACCATGATGTCCAGGCTGTAAATGTGCAGAATAAATGGAGATTACAGGAAGAATGGAGTGAAGAGAGAAAGATGGAGACAGATGGAGAAGAACAGCTGTCGGGTATCCCTCTTTTCCAGCTCTCTCTCTCCCTCTCTCTGTGCCTTTAATGCATACTTTCAATAACCTCCTCATGATCGGCTCTGACAGTGAAATAAAGCAGACGGATATGTTGACACGCTGTTGTCCAGCAGCTGATAAAACAGTCACTGCGGATTTAGAAAGAGGAGGGACGCTTTTCCATGTGATCTGGAAAATAAAATACCACTTTTATCGGCCTTGTTATTGCTTTTGATTTTCCTCCCTCTGCTGTGACGACCAGCATCTTCAGCATGAAATATGTCCATGGAAATTCAATCTCCTCCATGCAGTAGGTTCTCATGGAAACTAAAGCTCACCCTGTCTCAGAGAGGTCGAAGTTTCTATCAGCCGACAGGAGAGCCACAAAAGTCTCATTAGGACCAACAAGCCTTATTCCGGTCTTATTTAGGGACTGAAGTGAGCACTGTAGGTTTGATATTTGAAAAAGGACATTCTGTGAAAAGCTATGTAGGAAAGTGCTATAAAAGATGCATTAGACTCATTTTGATGCAGTTTGTCATGTATGTCACATGGACCTGAGTGTCATTTTGTCCTTTCATCATTTCCACACAGAGAGCCAGAGCTGATCTGAGAGCAGTGAGAGCTAACAGATACACCTGAATGAAAGCTTGACAGAAGTAGAACAGACAAAGAGCTTTTCACACATTTTCTTCACATGTTCAGCAAACAGAGAATCAAATTTGTGTGGCAAGACGGCTTTAGAGCAAGAACTGAGCCCAGATTCTTATCATATTATCATCAAACCAAGCAGCATAAAGTCTAATGCTGCTGCATTTGTTGGGCCACATTCACAGATCATGAACATTAGCTAATGTTGACAAACACTGAGAAATCATTAAAATGCATGGACCTGACAGAGCTAATGTGCGTTTAATTCTGGGAGATGAACAGCTTTAGGTGAGGGTAGCAAAAGTAAGAGTAGGTTTAAGCATGTTGGAACAAACTTCTAAAACTTTTAAGCATGTGTAGAATTTGTCAATGTACCCAACAAACATCATCGCTGCCCATCATGGCATGTCTTAAAGATGCTATGAGGAGTTTCTAAGTAATTACAAAAAAAGTCTCACTTTTAGATATATGCCTGATCAAAATACACACTTTAAGATGAGTTTTATAGCATCAAAGTAGGTTATCTATAAATGCTATTCCTTAGCTTTGTGGACGGGTCGGACAGGGCTGGACTGGCCTGGATACTCAACTTCAGGAACAAGACAATTAAAACTAGAGCAAATTTATATTATTCGGACAGTTCTTAGAGCACCGGGCTGTAAGTAGTGATATATAGTCGGCTACAAAACTACGATACTAAGTTTTCCAAAACTTGCTTGTTGTCACACATCAAAAGCTACCGCTACGTAACTAGAAAGAGATACATTACCTTGTCGTTTTGCATCCTGTAAGTTGTTGAAAAAAGAAGCTGTAAAGCAATGCAGAGTTCTGAGGAAGGTCCGAGCTGCATTCATTAGCATCACAACAAACGCACACTTTGGCTTGGGTCACGTCTTTACAACAGTCGCTGCACGTGCTCATGGGTAGCAGAGTCTTTGGCCCAATCCACACGAAGACAAAATGTTAACAGTTTCCAAAACGATCGTCATAAAGACAAAGGCGTCTCAGAAAATGTGTGCAACTATATGAATGCACTCAATACGCATTAAAACGCTGTAAAACACATGCCAGACCTCTTGGGGCGCTGTAACGATATGACAGAAACAAGCATAAACAGACGAAAAAACAGTGGGCATGTGCACTTGCAGCAAAAGTTGTAAACAGAGATTGTGATAAAGTGATCATAAAGTGGCGTAATGTGTCCTCGATGATTGTTTTTTCAACTTTGTGGTGATTGAGACGAAGCAGATTTTGCTGCAACAGGGATAGTAGGGTCACTGGCTTCATCAGCACATATGCTTCACGTACGCCGCCATTATTGATGTCGTTGCCACGTGTGGCGCTTGCGTGTCAATGAAGATATGAAACTATGACATAAGCGTATCTGAAAACTTGAGGAGAGCCAGTAATCACGGTGCTGCGTATACGGCATTTCAAAATCTTTCCACTCCTGAACCTGGTTTCAAAAATGATCGTTTACAGACCCCCAACATGCCGTCTTCGTATGGATGATACACAGATTCGGCAAAAAACGTATGCGTTTAGACTTCGGTTTGGCTTCGTGTGGATGGGGCCTTAATGTCGCTGGAAATAGATTGTCCTCATAGCACCTTTAAATCAAAGCCGATTCTGTAAACTGAAGTGACATTAGTCATGTCAGACTTTTGATAAATACGACAATGTGTCAGAAAAATTATGAGACATTTGACCTCTTTTCCTCAAGTCAGAGAGTCCCAAATGTGTTCTTTAGTTTTTTATGCTCCTCAGTGTCTTTTTAATCTCTTCTTTTCATAATTGGGTGATTTTAACCTTGCACAGCAGATGAATCAGCCTGATTCAGTGTCTATATTCAGGCAGATCCATCTTGCAAATATCCATACACTAACGACTATGAGTGGCTTAAAGTGTGGCAGCCTGAATCTGCGTACTTTACAGCAGAAAGAGCTATGTGTGAGACAACAGCAGGAAGTGACTGCACGTTGAGAAGAAATAAATACAGAAATAACACAAAAAAGTGCTCCATAAAAAGGATATTTTAGCTCAGTTTCCAACATGTTTTGACAAGAGTTTGTTTGGCACAACAGCTGACGGTCTGTAGTGCCCTCATGGACAGATAAGTTTGGACATTTCATTACGTGGAGAAACAGTGATTCAGTTTCCACCATGACTATGGTTTTATGAAGGCTTTTTAATCATTATTTTTGGCATTGCTGAGGCTCATACTGTTTTTAGAGAACACATGCTGGACAATGTTTGGAAAAATCAGTCTGGGCCAAAAGAAACAGGCTTATTGACAGCATGAAGTGACACTTTGAGAGGTTGTATTGGGCTGTAATGCTGTCACAGCTCGTTTTGTGCTAATTATTCTCACCAGACGTGCTGCGTGCCTCCAACACCATCACCATGTCCTCTGTCTGCAGTGACAGTTTGACCTAGAGCAACTAAACCCTGTAAAGTGTTTGCATTGAGTTACATCATCTGCCTTAAAGCTGTACAGTAAAGATGTTTCAGGTACTTTGAGCAAACATTTAGGTCACCATGGTAGAGCTCTGTATGAGGTTTTTCCTTACATCAGTGAAGGAAAAATGAATAAATGTGCTTCAGCTGTTGCTCAGTATCACATTTTATTTTCTTGCTTTGATTTATTCCTATTCTGTGAATTTTCCTGGAGGAAATGTTGCTTCTGTTTATTTTGACTGAGCTACAGTGAGAGCTGAAGCTTGTCAGGAGTCTGGTGCTGCTGTAAGAAGAGAACAGAGCACTACATCACAAAACTGAAGGCTTAAGAGGTCACACCATTTGACCCCACAGACCTATTGAACCACACAAAGCAGAGAGACAGAAGAGATGGAGAGACAGTCAGCTTTTGATGAAGACATCATGTTCATTAGATGTTCAGAGCTTGAACAAATATTCTTTATGTGGGTTTTGGAAGTAAAATCGTCACAAACCAGAGAAATTCAAGCACAAAAACACAATCAGTTCAGTTGTAAACATTCAGAGTTAGTCTTTCAGTCTCCCTTTCGCTTCTTCTGTTTCATCTTTCTTTTGTGTTGCCCAGTGTTGTTTAAATCAGTCAAATATAATATGATGGGATGTCAGTGTATCAGCCCTCTGCTCATCCACTCTCCTGCTCTGTTGTCCTGTCTAATAATCTGTGGTGGAATCCCCAAAACTTTGTTTTCAAGCCAAGACCAACAGAGTATAAGCTAAACAGCTAAGCTAAACTAAATGAGCTACTCAATGCTTCATAACATGAGCGTTGTACTTAGTGATGCATTTGAGGTCCAGTCAGGGTCACTGATGCATTCAGGTTGTTAAAATAAGTGTTTGATAAAGCTAAGAACATCCTTCCTTAGCATTGTTTAGCTGGAAGCAGTTATGCAGTATTCAGAGTCAGATAAAAAGGAAGATAAGGCTGCATTTGGGCTGCACCGTCACTTTGATTAATATGAATTAGCCAGAGTGATGTGGAACTACATCCCACAAAGAATTGTAGACATTAATCTGTTTGTGAACAAAATAACTCAAAAACTAATGGATGGATTTTGATGAAATGTTCAGCATGGGAAAAGGAAGAACTGATTTGATTTTGGTGTTGATCCGGATTAGCGTCTAGCTGCCATGACAAAAATGTGATTTTTGTGAATGACTACTGAACTAAAATAGATGTCATTATGAATCCAATTGCTAATGGTATGTTTTAATGCTCAAGGAATCTAAATATTTACATGAAATAAAGGTAGGACTAATATTTATGGTAAAAATCACAATATGGGAGAGGACTGTGGTGTTGGCGGAGGTCTGCGCTCTCCGAGTGCTTTTCTAGTTACTGTTGATGTATTTGGACGTATCCAAGCCACACTCACTTCTCTTTTGTTCAGTTGGAGGCAACTCAAGACCCTCTGTTTTCAGGCAGAGCAGAGTTTGGTTCTCTGATCCAGACCATAGTTTGAACTCTTCCAACACCCCAAATCAGTAGAATTTTTGCCCTCTTATCTGTATAAAATACTTATTTCAGTGAAATTATGTAATGGTGTTATACTTTTAAACATATTACCTTTTATTAACTATAGTGTTTGTTCATTTTCTTGATTGTGAACAGGATAAAATAAATAAAACGTATGCAGTTTTGATTAACTTTTCTTTAAATGCTCATATTTAGAGTAAAAAAACAAAAAATTGGTGGGGATCTGAATCTGGATGCAGAATCATAATTTGTTATGGTTTCTGAACACACAGGGCAGTTCTCCACATCTTTGCTAATAACTCAACAGATTCTTGTTTTCAGGGAATGTCGGTCATGGCACTCGGAAGACATGATGAGATTTTGGTGGTGATCCAAAGCATGATGTGGATCCAGGAAAGTTTTCAAGGATCTGTTAACAGTGCAGGATCATGCACTTTTTAACATGTGTTACAGCAGCTCCCTTGACAGTGTTGAAAATGCCTTTGCAGAGGGTTGTTCTCATTAAGCACCTCTGGTCTATTTTCACTGTTTTGCATGGATAAATTAATAGTGTCTGTCAGTCTGCCAGAAATGAATTTACGTGAAGATAAAGAAGTAATAAATTAGCAAGGGGCTGGGTATTGATTCAGATTTTCTGGATCGATTCAATTTGATATTACAAAGTCTCAAATTGATTCGATTCACGATTCAATTTGATATTTATTCAGTCTGGGATATCTTAGTTAAAATAGTGCTGTTAATTTAAAAAGTGACCTTTTGACCTGGTACATCATTAAAATTGTTTTAACATGAAGAACTAAACCCAAAGCAGTTACATTAATCATGTTTTAATGATATGCGTTAATGCATTTTCTGCATATTGCTTGTTTTTTGTCCAACTCGTATTTTCCTTTGTACTTGTTAAATCTAAAATACTGTACATCCAAACATCAGCTTTTAAAATTGCCAGTGGTGCCCATATAGTGCTTCCACCATGTTTGTTTGCAGAAACATCTCATGAGATCTTGTTCAGTAGAAAGCAACGCTGAACGCTGATCACAGGAGACTAGCAGGGTTGATACCACAGGCTGCTTCTCTCCACATCCAAAGAAAAAAAAACTACCCAAGTTAAAAGATCCATCTTTGGATTTTATGGATCGATTATAAACCAGTTAAAGGAAAATCGATTGAAATCAATTAAATCGATTTTTTTTAACACAGCCCTAGAGAACACACAGTAAAACAAAAACAAGAGACATGACCTCAGTGACATGAATCATCTCGGCCTAAAGTAGCTTGATCAGGGCATGCCTTTTTGAAAGCCACTTAGTCAATGATCAAACCGTTTTTGCATTCACTGAACTTATGAAAAGTTCCAGAGCTTCAATCATTAACTCTGGTGTCAAACTACCCATAAATCCAGTCTTGGTCCAAGTAATCAAGCAACTATTAGTCCACATAGTCCAGTTTGACAGTTTGCTCCATGACTCAGAGTTCATCAGGTCTCCACTCTGATTCTGTTTCTCCTCAGAGACTCCATCTCTCTTGTTTTCACACATACCTCATTAAATCTCCTCTGTTTCGCTCATGTTATGATCTAATGAAACCCTTAAACAGCAGGAACCACGAGGAGCTCGCACCGCAGCAGACTTTGTAAACACAGCTCAGCAGGTCCTGCACTGTAGACACACAAACACACAGTCAGAGCTGTTACGCAATACAACACAACACCAGAGAAGAAACAATGAGGTCTGCACTCAGTCCTGCAGCTCTCATGTTCTCTCTGCTCGCTCCATTATGCTCATCATCTCTCCCTCTCTGCCAGCTCCATTTCCCTTCATCATGTCGCTCTCGTCTCTTACTCTAGAGTCTCTTTTATTCCAGCGCTCCCTCATTTTCACTCCACAAGCTTTAAATCCCCCTCCGCTCCCCTCCAGCTGTCTGTCATTTCCGCCCTCTCTCTGTCTTAGCTGAGGTCAAACTGTAAACAACAGGCATGATTATTGGCTGATCCAGCAGTTTTAGTTTTCAGGACTCATCAGCTCTGGAAATTGGGTGTTTTGGCAGGTGGTGCGTGACTTTGGGGCTTTTGCAGTCATAAAACCTGCTTGGCTGAACTCTCCTGAAGTCGATTGTGTATGATGTTTGGTGGACCTGGTTAATTTTTGAGGTGAATTTGTAAAATCTGGGCTCTTTCATTCAGCTTGGTTTGGTCATAGTCAGTCAGATGTTTTGAGAAGTAGCCACACGCCACAAGCCAGGGCAGTGGCTGCAATCTTGGTTCCTGCCTTCTGCTTATGTTGCTCCAAAAATACAACCAGACTGAGGAAAACATTGTTTGAATTATTTTAATCAGAGAATTTCAAGATGAAGCTGCATTAAGCCTGTTGTCCCAAGCTATTGCAGTGTAGCTTGTCTGTGGCTTATGACATCAGATGAAGCTGAGATTCTCATTTTCATTTTATTTGTGGTTCATGCAGGTTGCGTGGTGCCAGAAAAGGTTCCAGTCAGTTTTCAAGCATGGAAAAAAATCAAGATGTTGTTGAGACTAAGGGATTCATTAGCCTTGACTTTTAAAGCCTCAGTGTCACCATATAATAGTCCCATCCCCAATCACAAGTTAAGCCTTTGCAGTAAATAGAACAAAACGAAATCCAAGGGTCACAACAAAAGATGTTCTGCCTAGAAATCATGCATGCATCAGAGACACAGCTGGTTTTACCACTTTCCAGCGGCTGTTGAATTTATCACCTTTTACTTCCAACTTTACCAACTAACTCAAAATTTCAAGTTGTGCTGAAGTTTTAAAATCCTCGTCATTCATTTTTTACATGTAGTCCAGCATTACAAAACCCTTTTGCATCACTTTGACAAAAAATGTAAATGTTATCAGTCCCCAGACTTCCCAAACGGAAGATGAGAATTAGCCAATCAGTTGTTAAAGATTGCATGAGGTTTGAGTGAAGCCCCAAAGCACATCAATTTTTGTTAATTACATGAAATAATCAAATGCTGTGAACATCCATGTTGGCATATTTCCTACATTCGAAACAAAAGAATGTCAGAGATAGGGCTAATGATTATTTTCATAATTGATTAATTTGGGCCAATTATTTAAAGGATTAATCGAGTAATCGGATAATGAGACATTTTTGCATTTTTCCTTCAGTAATAATATTTTATTACAGCTTTTTTCTTTCTTGACTCATTGTACAAAACTGTAAGTACGTTAACAGACTTGTTTGCATGTTGTTTAAGTAAATGCTCACAAACTTACATTTTTTTCTTGAAACAAAGCAGGCAAAGTAATAGCAGTCTTGTCTATAAAGTATTCAATAAAATAAGGTGCTGCTGAATGTAACAAAAGAAAATCTTTATACCGAGGCGAGTCTTTTGTCGTTCGCGAAGTGATGCTGCCATGGTTGCCGTCATTGTGAATCCTTCAGCATGTTATGTGCAGTGACGGTCGCTATTGAGCTTACGGCAAGAGAGCGGGCTCATCTCCTCCTAACTAACCGATTGTAAGCTACAATTTCATGCACCACAACACCCGCGATTTGTGGTTGCCCCCCTGGTCAGAGAGTTGACTTGTTGTGGTGGAGCACCTTGACTTTGTGTCCAATAAATATCCCCCCATAGCAGAGGTAATTCACAGCTCAGGATGGGCACTCAAATACTGTGTTGTACAGTAAATACTGTAAAAATCTCTTTTCGGCACCATGCAGCCCCGCTCTGTACTGTTTAACATCATGTTGCTTCAATAGCCGGTGTTTATGAAGGCAAGAACTTTTCAGAAATGTCTAGAAGTTTGAAATGAATATTTTGTCCATCACGGTCAGTGCAGGCCAGACAGAGACTTGCATGCTTGTGCTCACCGCTACCACTACTGCTACTACCAAGAATCTGATTGGTCATTTTCTAATCAGGGATAAATGCACCTGGAGGCTTTCAAGGTGGATCTGCCTGATGATGGACTTGAATTTGGTGACTCCAGCTGCTTTACAATGTTACTCTTGATATGATTCAGTGACCATCGTAACAGTCTTCTCTGAATATGACCTTCGTCATTTTAAGCCTTTTTTTTCCCTCTTCTCACTGTAAAGTCTATTTTATTCCTTCGCACCCTCGTTTTCCCTGCACAAGCTTTAAATCCCCCTCCGCTCCCCTCCAGCTGTCTGTCATTTCCGCTCTCTCTTGTTCCCACTCCTTTCTCTCAGTCATTCACCCACACTGCACCGGACTCATCTGCTCTTTCTCTGTGATTGAGCAACTCTGAGAGCAGCTGCATACGGGGCAAATCCGCACATATACACTCTAACAGTTTGAGGCCTGAATGTCTGAGGAACAGCGATTTTCTTAATTTGGTGAAGCTCTTTAAATGAGCCGCATGTGGGTTTTGGTGAAGCATGTGAGTCATGCTGTCACGCAGACATAGAGCGATGATAGCAAACTGAGATCTCAGATTGAAATCAAACATATAAGACCTGTACAGCAGCCTGGTGTGTGTCTCACAGAGCTGGATTTACTGGTTTCACTGGTGCCTGCACGACAGCACACTGTCAATCATGACATCAGCAGAAGCTCCACGTGCAAATGTTGTTTATGCTTCAGTGAGATCAGGCAACAGCAAATCAGAGCTCCTTTGGTTCAGGATTTGTTTATGTCTTTCATGCGTTTATCAGGCGAAAAGACTGTGTTGAAACAATGGGGAGGGAGCGGGAATTTAGAGGCAAGAAAGGCGCCTCAGGTCAGTTTAAACCTGGGCCTTTACTTCAGGGACAACAGCCTCTGAGCCTAAAGTGACTTTAGGGCACACCAGATCTCCTCATTTTATCAAAAGATTTCGATTGATAGACAAAATTAGACAAAACATCTTAGTATCACAGCATCAAAGAGCCCATAAAACGCTTTTGAGTTTTGTTGTTTTCAACATTTTTCATCCACCTGAAAAACAACCTCTTGGAATAAGACAAAAAGTCCTTGGCATCAGGACTTCACCTTCTACCCATCGTCACAGCATCTGTGCTATTTGAAACCTCTTGTCCCTCTTACCCCCCAAAAAGGCCTACCAGTGTGACATCATACAATAGTTTTGTCAGCAGTTATGCCTATTAGCTCAGAGTGGCAGCCTTGGGGAACATAGACTTAAAAAAAACAATAACCGTTCAAATATGGAGATAAATATCCATAACCGAATGGTAAATGAATATTCTAATGTAAAATATTGAGTGTAGCAGCACATCAGGGCATCTGGAGCAGTGGACCATTCCGTCCAACAGAGGGCGCTGTGAGCGCAGCTTGACCGTCAGTCGCATCCAATGTTCTCTTTACCTCAGTAAACAAAGAGTTTCTACTCCGAGCGGACGTTAACAGCTCCGAATCATCTGAGGAGAGTTGTGTGGAAGTAGTTTTGCTTCTGCACCGTTGATGGCAAACTTAAAATTAAAGACCAGGCTGTGTGTTCTGTGAAATGCAGTTTAGTCACTCGTCCTCCGCATCAAATTTGCGCGCTCAGCCGTCGGCTTTTCATCCCAGTTATACAGCTGAGTGCAGCGGCACTTCATCAAGAGTGTAACCCCGTGTGACTGTGTTGTTTTTGGCAGGGTCTTTACCGAAGGGGCGGATAATACAGTCTCGCTTTGATTCTTAGGAAAAGTGATAGCCTTAATGACTACAAACTAGACAAAAACCTTACCGTGACTTGACATAGTAGAAACAAAACCGGGTGCCGCTGCCATGGTGCGGCAGTCTTTAGTGTTAGCCGGGCTGCTAACTTTACTTGTGTTGCTATAGCAATCAAACAGCCCGCACTCCTTTAGCTTTATACTATGCACGCGCTCAAGTGTTTGGTGATGTTGCGAGTATTTCCCCCCTTGGACGCAACTTCTCTCTGACAAAGATTGCATCAGGCCGAGTTTTCATTAACTTTGCTAAAGTGAGCCCAAACCTCCGAGCGCTTAGCCCTCACCGACATGCTTGAGCCAGCTGCGTCATCACCTGTCGACGGCGATAGTGTCACAACTACGTGACAGTTGAAGAGACGTTCAAGTACCGACAACAGTACCGTTTTTCCAGATTCTTAACGGTATTCGGGTACCGACCCAATTAGGGACCGGTACATTAAAGTACCAGTATACATCCCTAGTTATCACAGTCATGTGACGAGGTTCTCAGATCAGAGCAGCCATCTTGTTTGTGCCTGTGTCTTGTAATCCATTGCATCCATCGCTGTTGAGCCCTGGAGAAGCTTTGTTTGTAAGTTTCTTTTATATATCATATTTGTTTCACTCATTTATCAAATATTGTGATGGTTTATTTCATATTTGGCAATATTTGTAAGTGAATGCCAAATTCATACAGTATTTCTATTATGCAACATAGTCACTCATTTATAACACCTTTTTATGGATTTTTTGTGTGTATTTTTAGTTTCACAAGAAAGATTGTTCCTGGCATTGTTATGGCGACAAAGATCTTCAGTAAACAGACTTGAACTTACTACACGTCTGAGTCATCTTTCACTTTTCCAGCAATGAAGTGTTTAGCTATCTGTCACTCAGTGAAGTCTCGCACACAGGGGACAGAATACTTAGAAACTGCTGAGCTGGGGAGGAGGCTTAAGGTCCACCTTAGCTCTAGTTTCACCTTTTTATCTCTTGACAGAGGGATTCTCAGATTTTGCAGGTGTTGACTACCATTATTGGGCTTTTTAGAAACCCAGGTGTAAAGACTCTGTGTCCATATTTAATTAGTCTATGGGTGAAACAGCTGTTATTCTGCAGTATGCTAGACCAGACCGAGATGATTCTTCTTCTACTGATCACGTGATGTGCTGTACTGCCACCTACTGTGTTAAAGTTTAGACCAGAACAACTTTATCTACAACATGCAGCCAGCTCATATAAACAATCCAATTTTTCTTCATTACATGAACAAGGCTGTTGGCCCGCTTCCCTCCCTGGTCTTCTAGCCTTTTATCAGGATCCAGTGCCACTTAATTTACATGCATTAACCCTTTCACTCCCAGATGAACTGTTTGGCAGAGGTCATCAAAATCAGGAATATTTGATGTGTTAAATAAACATAGCACATCATTGTTTGTTTCTGTCAATGCTTTATGCTACAGAAAAAACTGCAAACAAACCAAAAGAACAGATATTTTGTTTGTGGGATTTAAATGTTTAAAAAGCTAAAAGTTTATATTATTATTACAACATTATTATGGATATGATGATAGATATGTACACTTAAAGTCTGTTATTCATCAAAAACATTAAGTGTGTTTGTCAAACTATTTTAAGTAATGTTTGCATTTTTTACAGCCATTTCTGCTTTTTTAATTGATTTTTTTTCCCAAATATTTGTGCTTTTTTATGTCATCACACTATTAACTGTTGGCTTTTAAAACCTTTTACTCCCCAAATCAAGAAAATGTCATTTTCTTTGGATTGTTTATGGTTTTGTCTGTTCCCTGAAGTGTTACTGGAACCAAACAATGATTTGATTTGTTCTGTTTTTTTGAAACATTAAATATCCCTGAATTTAATGATGACCTTTGCCAAACAGCTGAGCTGGTAGTTAAAGGGTTAATATACTAAAAGTCCATCTAATAAGTGAGTGACTTGGTATTTTATTATTTTCATAGCTAAAACAGAACTGTAACAGAATTAATGCTAATGCTCATAATACCATGGACATATACTGTAGCCATCCACTGTTTTGACCTTTGACCCATTTGTGCTCTGAATTGTGGGGAACCATAAGTGGTAGACTGGTCCGATGCAAACTGAACATTTTCTACATCTATGACTACATGATGTAGTAATACTATATTTGAGAGTTTTTGGGATGCAGCAGATTTAAAAAATGTTCACATACTGCATGCTACCTTTTGGTAAAATCAGCACCTTTTTGTCAGAATAGAGTGCAGTTTCTAAAATGGACACTAGCTTTGTGAGTTGTGCTGTAATGTTAAAAGCTAAATTGTGTGTTGCAGGCAAAATTCTGCTGGGTCAACAATGAGTCATAAGGTATGAGGGAATAGTGGTGCAGCTTTTATAAAGGATTTCAGAATAATAGTCCCTGCTTGAAGGAAAATTAGATTTAAAAATGTCATTTAAATGGATATTTAAAGTCAAGCAGATGCTGTTGACCTCTGCTGTTATTTATTTGTAAGGTTGCCTGGGCTCAAAGGTTTCCCTAAAAAGTGCTAATCCTCTTCAAGTTGATGTTCCAGCTGCTCAGTTTGTCTTATTTCTTGTATTGCTTGGATACGTCTGTAAATAATACTCGCACTCCTGTGTTTGATTGACATTTGTAGCAGCAGAAGTTGCCATTTTGAAACTTTTTATTCTCTGTTGGTTTCTGGTAATTTCTGCAGAGCAGGTCCAGCTGGAAAACAGGCCGCTGACTTCAGTTGAATTTTCCGGGCTTGAAAACGGCATTAATAAACTTGGAGGGAGTTTTTAGGTCATGGACGAGTTATGGAAAGCCATAAAAAATCGTATTAGAGCCATGGCACAAAAACAATGCATGTGCTTTCAGTTTAGCCTGCAGATCAGACTCCTATTTGAATATCTTTGACACAAAACTTCCCTGTTTGATATCAAGCTGTCAGCTCTTGTTTTTATGACTGTTTGAAGCTGTTGGTTTAGGAATAATTATCATCAATAAAGAGGAATTTTCACTTCACTAATATTTTTTTGGCATTGCAAGCACAATTAACTGGAAAAACTCCATTAAATTTTATACGCTGGTTCTCTTAACTGTGCTTTAAAGTTGCCACGTGTGCCTTTAGTGAACCAAGTCTGCAGGAAACACTTCAGTCTCTGAGCTGAGAGGGAACTCGACCCCCCGATTTATTAGATTGAGGATATTAAGTTTACGATAATCCCCCATTAGAAGAACACAAGTGAAAGCTCTGCTGACACACAGCATCATTAATGCACACACACACACACTCTTTGTAATAGCCCAAAGACACACACACAGGCGTGGATGTGTGCCCATCACACTTCATTGTGTGGCTGGTCTGCACTGAGCCAGTGATCCTTGGCTGTGAAAGGGTTAACAGCGGTCACGATCCATCCATCGCAGCAGGACAGTGCTCAATTATTCAACAGGCTGAGATCCAGTTTCATCAAGTGCCAACGCCACTGCCAGCCGACGCTCTCAGACGGAAAAATACACAAAACACACAAACGCACAAATTTAATATGAATGCAAAACAGCAGACTGCTCCCATTAGGTCCCACAAATCCATGTCAGTGCGCTGATGCAGTTAATGTTGGTCTTTCTGCCTTCGTGTGGTGTTCAGACACTTCATTAGGTACGCCTTGCTGGTGCCACACTGGACCCTTTTTGCCTTCAGGGCTGCCACAGTCCTTCAAAACAAAGATTCACGCTGGTGTTTGAAACATTCCTCAGATTTTGGTCCACATTGGTAGCATCACACAGCTGCTGCAGATTTGTCAGCTGTACATGCATGATGAAATCTTCTGCTCCACCACATCCCAAGGGTGCTCTATTGGGTTGAAATCTGGTGACAGTGAACTCATCTCTATGTTAAAGAAGTTTGAGATGATTTAATTTAACTCAGTCCATGTTGTTGAGTCTTGTTGTATTCTGTAGAGACGGTAAATGATGTTCGCCTGTTGATATTTTCAGGGTTTGTTGTGCATGTGCACAGAAGGTGATTCTCTGGTTTCAAAACAATATTGTTAAGGGGGTGCTGGTTTTGCTAATTCATCCAATTCTTTATCGATTCCCTTATTGATTCCTACAGATTTTCCATGTGGGCAAATGTAGATTTTCAGTGGCAAAAATATCAAACACACATCACAGCATAGATAACTGCTTTTGCAGTTGCTGGTGTTTCCACTCCCTTCAGGTTGTGCAGTAGGCGCCTTTTGCAAAAAAAATAAGCCACAATTCTGACACTTCTGAACCCTGTCAGTGGAAGGAATTGATAAGGGATAGGGCTGGATATTTCCAGCAACTTCACGATACGATACGTATCCCGATACACGTAAATTGTGAACATTGACTATGCTTTCAGCAAAATTCTTGACAAGTTTAGTTTTTTCTTATAAGAAGAAAAAGAACAAGGATGGGTTTTAGTGGTTCTACAACTTAAGAGACATAAATTCAGATCCTCAAAGATGGTAGACCTAAGTTCAAATTTAGAACAAATGCTTCATTATGTAGCTCGTCTTCTACTTTGAACTGTGCCACTGTTAACATTACCCAAGGTGTATTTACAACAACTGTCAAAATATTTAGGCCGTATCGATTCTGTAGAATCCGTATTGGTACACGTATCCCAAAGGAGTGCGATACGATATTTTGCCATATCGATATTTTGATATTATATTAGGCACAGGCCTAATAAGGGAATTGATTAGCTAATAGACTCATGATATCAATTTTTTGATGGAGCTGGTAATGATTCTCAACTGGATTTGGTTTTCGATTCTCATTCCCAAGGACAATGTTCAGAGTCAATACTTAATCTAATTAGCATGTTTTTGGTCTGTGGGAGGAAACAGAAGTGCCTGGAGAGAACCCATGCATGCATGGGGAGAACATGCAAACTCCACACAGAAAGACCCTGACCAACACAGGAATCAAACCAGCAGCCTTCTTACAGTAAGACCCCCCTTTTTAGTTTATTTTAATTTTATTTGTTTCCCTTATACAGTACAGGCCAAAAGTTTGGACAAACCTTCTCATTCAATGTGTTTTCTTTATTTTCATCACTAATTACATTGTAGGTTTTGGCCTGTACTGTACGTATTCATTGTATGTTTTGGCATTTTGATTTTTTGTGTAAACAATTCACTACACATATTGTTTAAAAAAGATAAAAATGTGTCAGTTATTCAGGTTAGCAGGTTTAATGGCTGCTTGATAGATAAACAGAGAAACTTATAAGTTAAATGATGCAGAAGAAGAATTTAAATGGCTTTAGCTTCCAGTTCACTGTTTGTAAAGTGTGCTCTCTCTTTTCTCTGGTTTATCTATAATTATAATTTATTGTGTGGGCTTTAAAAAGAACAGATAGTTCAGTGTCACTCTGGTGTTCTTTTTAAATATTAAGTAACAAGGAGGTCAAACAGAAGTCTTTAGACGGACCTCTCCCCCTCACGTCCCAACAGACGGACAGAAACAAAGACTGATTGTGACAGGAAAGTGGAGGAATTTATGGGATGGCACTTTGACAGCACATCCTCTCAGCGTGCTGCATTCAGGGGGGTAACTTTGTATACTGTTCAGCTGTGGGTGTAAAATATTCCATATTGTATTTCCATATAGAAAAATCTAATTTAGTGCAGAGTTTTCCATGGGAACGCGTTTGCACCATGCATTCATGGTCCTGGAAAAAAACACAGGATCAGTGTGTTTTCCTACCGCTCCTCTTTCCTCTGGGACTTTTGTTTTTTAAAAATGTCCTCCGCTGATAGCCGAGCACTTTCCTGACAAAAGGCTGGTTTGCTGACAAAAGTGGAAAACATTACATCTCTCTTTCTCTTTCTCATCAAAACATTTTTCTCCTAAACCACGAGGTTTCAACACCCACTGTTCAAACAAACAAGGTGACCACATTTCATTGGATTCTCTTTGGTTTCAGAGGTTGTGTGGAAACTACGGTCCTGTACATCGGAGACCATGAAACCCTCTGAAACCGGGAGTCTTCACGATTAACACAACTGCATTAGAGGGGACTCAGCAGATACAGAAACTTACACTAATTTTACATGTTAGAAAACCAAAGACCAAATCAGCTGCTCAAAATGCACGCTGTTACATTAAAAGGTAGCAGAACAAAACTGAATTTAACATTTGCTCTCAGTAAATCTTAAGTGTTGTACTAAGACTGTAATACAGCCATTTCCAGCCCTATTAACTTGCCCTTGTAATCCACTCATTTGTTTCCTTCCTAATTACTATTTTTGAATTATTAATGTACAGTTTTTAAAGCATTGGCCCAGTTCTCATTAAGATTCAGGAGTGGTTATATGAGGATGCCAGTGTGTTATGAGTCTGTTGTAGAGATATGGAACTTCTTTTTCCAAGGCCACAGTAGAACTGTACAGCATTTGGTGGTTTGGTGCACTGTGCTGATGTGTTTGGAGTTTATGTTCCCTCCTGTAAGATCTGATATGTTATGTAGTTATGAAGTTATGTAAAAATGATCAGCAAACATTTTTACCTCATTCAAGGAGGTCACGTTTTTCCACTGACTTGTTTTAAGTTTTATAGTTTGTGAACAGAATAACTTCAAAAGTTATGAATGTAGTCTGATTAGATTCTCAGGAATTATTGGTCATGGCACCATGAAGAAGTGATTCAATTTCAGTGGTGATTTGAATCCAGATGCTGATCCAGGAATTTAGTTCAAGATAGGAATTTTTCCAATATTTTTTGAAATGAACTTGCTGTTATGTTTTGGCAGAGGCATGTGCTCTCTGAGCTTATCCAGTTGATTTTTTTTTTTGGCTTGTTGGATTATGAAATCTCTCCACTCCATAGCAGGAATTTACAAAACTGATACTTGGTCCTTTACAGGGACTTTTAAGTAGTTGAGGTTAATACACTTTAGTATAGTCACCCCATCCTGCAGCAGCTCCACTGGCTCCCGGTCAAGCATAGGGTAGAATTCAAACTGCTCCTGTACACCTTTAAGGCCATCCACAACCTCGCCCCTCTATATCTGTCTGACCTCCTCCACCCAGCTCACTGGGCCCTCTGCTCGCCTCAGCACCATGGGGAGCAGGGCCTTCAGTCCTTCTGCTCCCCAGCTCTGGAACTCTCTCCCACCGGACCTCAGAAACCTGACCTCCCTGTCTCTTTTTAAATCCAGACTCAAAACCCACCTGTTCCAAACTGCATACTCCTTACCATGAATATTCCACTCTCATCCACTTATCCATCACTGTCTGTTGCATTTTGCTGATTTTATAGTTGTATAGTTTTGTTGATTTTATTTTTGTTGTTTTATCCTGTACAGTGTCCTTGGCTGTTTTGAAAGGCGCTTTTAAATAAATGTATTATTATTATTAGTAGTAGTAGTAGTAGTAGTAGTATCATTATTATTGACTAAAATAACCAGACCTCATAGACATATACTTGAGAATATCTCCGCTATTCTTCAATCACATGCACATAGCACATTGCTTACTGCACAAGAGTTGAGGCCCCGCCCCCTACATGCACTGCGCATGGTGCAATGGTTCAGTATTTTTATTATTTGAGAATGTTGTACCGCTGGCAGGTGGTGCACATGCCTCACAGCAAGAAGGTTGCTGGTTTGATCTCCATGTCGGTCAGGGCCTTTCTGTGTGGGCTTTCCATGTTCTCCTTGTGCATGTTCTCCCCTGACAATGCTGCATTTCAGTAATAAAAAGACAGTCGAAGGGTGCTGGTCTGGTGGAGTGGTTAGCAACCAGGCACCCATGTATTTGCTTCTGCCGGTCCAGGTTCGAATCCCACCTGTGACCAGTTTGCAGAATGTCTTCCCCTACTGTCAGCCCCTTTCACAAGTCTATCCACTGTCTCTCTCCTATCAATAAAGGCACAAAATGCCCAAAAAAATACATTAAAAAATAGGCAGTTAAAAGTGCTATGAGGAGAATCTATTTGCGGCGACATTAAGACTCTGCTACCCATGAGCACACGTGGCAACTGTCGTAATGTTGCGTTCCAGTAACCTCAGAACTGGGGGTGACATTATCTCCGACTTATCAGCGTTACAATTGAAGTCGGAGAAAAACATGCCGATCTACCAGGCTATTGTTAGCTGTTGTTAGCACGCCCGGCGTTGTTGTTCACTAATATCAGATGAAGAATGTGATTATCACTATGGCAGCATTTTTGTAAATATAAGTCTAACAATACTATGTATACAGCTGATCTAGAGCGGCACACCCCAGTCAGAAGTGCAAATAAATTGATTATTACAGGAGCTAAATAACTGTTCACACTGGGGGCATCCATCTTCGATTATCAACTCGGGGGCCGCGAGGTTTCATCGAGTTTCCAGTAGGAAATTCGGACTTCATGGGATGTTCCAGTTGCAATGTCCTACTCGGAACCCAGAAATTCCTACTCCTGACTACAACTGAAACGCACCAAAAGACCCAAAACAAAGCGTGTGTTTGTTGTGATGCTAATGAATGCAGCTCGAATCTTCCTCAGAACTCTGCATTGCTTTACAACTTCTTTTTTCAACGACTTACAGGATGCAAAGCGACGAGGTAATGTATCTCTTTCTAGTTTTGTAACGGTAGTTTTTGATGTGTGACAACAAGCAGTTTTTGGAAAACTTAGTATTGTAGTTTTGTAGCCGGCTATATATCTCTACTTACAGCCCGGTGCTCTAAGACGTGTCCGAATAATATAAATTTGCTCTAGTTTTAATTGTCTTGTTCCTGAAGTTGAGTATCCAGGCCAGTCCAGCCCTGTCCGACCCGACCGCGAAGCTAAGTAATAGCATTTATAGATAATCCATTTTGATACTATAAAACTCATCTTAAAGTGTGTATTTCCATCAGGCATATATCTAAAAGGGAGACTTTTTTGTAATTACCTAGAAACTCCTCACAGTCCCTTTAAGTGTCATTGTAGCTTTTTTTGGGACAACACTGCGTCCTAATATAAGATTTAAAGGGTCGTCCTGGGCCTCAGGGGGTCGGTATGTTTGGTGCAGTCTGGCCTGGAGAGTTGGTCCAAGGCTGAACTGGCACACTCTTGGGTCCCCCCCACATAATGACTCCCAGCTGTGCTTCGCCCCAGTCGCTGCAAACTCTCCCTCTTTATGGTCACTGAACGCTCCTGTCATCATGGTTTCTCTCTCACCTCTGTCTCTGTTCATCTGTTTGTCTGCTGCGCTCCTCCACAGGCGCTAAACTCCGCTGATCCATCCTAGAACTCCTCCTCTCCATCCTCTCGCTGCATCTCATTTTCTCTCCCTCCCACGCTCCCCCTCTCTCTGTTTCCATCCCAGGATGCTCATACATTTGATTCTAGATACTTTTTTTCCTCCATGGCCCTGGAACTTCCTCTGCAGCCAGGAAAAGGAGGATCTGGAGGGATTTATGGAGACTTTTTACTCCCTTTCTTCATCTCCCTCCTTCCTTTTTCAGGGCAGGCAGTCTAAATCACAGCTAACCATAAAAATGTGCCCAGTGGAATGAAAATATAGGTTACCACTTGACTATTTTTAAGAGTCCAGTGGTTGAATTCAAGGCTGTGTTGTGGCTGAGATGTATTTCTAATAAAAGCAGAGGAAGTATACAAGGACACACGATTAAAAACAAGACCAAGTTTCAAGTTAGGGATGGGAAACATGAACCAAAGTATCATACTATAAAATAAATTACAAACTAAAATAAACTTTATAGTTAAAAAAACATGATATAACACCCTGCTCACAATATCTTATTATCATGATATATTGTACTGTCATCGTTGTATCAGGATATTGACAAATTCTTGCAAATGCACACTCCTAATCATAAGGGCAGATTTTTCACTAAATGAAAATAATGTGTAAAATATCTTTGAAATATACTTATTATTTTAGCTACAATGCTTTTTGTTAAATGAAGATATTAATGTCTAGAACAGTGATTGTCAGAGATTTACCTTTTACAAATACAGAGAAAGAAAGGAAGTATTGAATATTAAGTTAGTTTAGTTTTCACAACACAGCTGGTGTTGTGAAATTTAGAGAAAGGTAAAAAAAAAAAGCAAAAAGAATCAAAAAGGAGTATATACATTTTATGGTAAATTATCAACAGCTGCTGTTGCCAGAAATGCAGAGTAAAAAATAGGGTTCAAAAACAGGAACAATTAAATTGAAGGTAATTTACCATCAATAGTTGTTGCCAAAAAATATTACCAAAATTCCAGGACAAAAAGACATAACTCAGTTTAGTTATAAATAACCAGCAGTTGTGGTTGCCAGCAATTTAAAAAAAACAGTACAAATAGGAACTTGTAAATTTAACTGTAAAACACTGACAGCCATCACCAATTTACTAAAGTAACAGAAACAACTAACTAAAATAACAAACGTTTTATGACAATATACAGACAGCTGTGCTTGTCATAGATTGACAGTAAAATTCAATTAAATAAATTAATGCATTAATTACATGGTTAAGTCCCAACTGCTGTCTTTGCCAAAAAAAAGTAGAGTATAGAAAAAGGATCACATTTATTTTACTGTTAACTACCATCAACTGTTGTTGCCATAGATTTAGCATGAAAACTACAGTAGCCACAGTAGCTGTAGTTGCCAGGGTTTCACAGTAGTAACAGTATTAAAAAATAAATTAATCATTTTTATGGCAAACAACAGTCAGTTGTTCTTGCCAGAGTTTTGCAGTCATAATACAGCACTTAAAGATAAAACCATTAATATTTTTACAGTAAATAACAGTCAGTTGTCATTGCCAGAGTTTTGCAGTTGTAAATACAGCACTAAAAATGAATTAGTTACTCATATTTATGGTAAATAACAGTCAGTTGTCATTGCCAGAGTTTTGCAGTTGTAAATACAGCACTAAAAAATAAATCAATAATCATTTTTACGGTAAATAACAGTCAGTTGCTGTTGCCAGAGTTTTCCAGTAGTAAATACAGCACTAAAAAATAAATCAATAATCATTTTTACGGTAAATAACAGTCAGTTGCTGTTGCCAGAGTTTTGCAGTAGTAAATACAGCACTAAAAAATAAATCAATAATACTTTTTGCAGTAAATAACAGTCAGTTGCTGTTGCCAGAGTTTTGCAGTAGTAAATACAGAACAAAAAATGATTTAGTTATTCATTTTTATGGTAAATAACAGTCTTATGGTAGCCACTGTTTAAAGTGACTGATGAACTACAGATTGATACAAACACCGTCCCTTAATCTCATTTGAATATTTATGAGTTTCTCTTCACTGTGAGATTTCACCCAGCCTCTCGATATCAAAACAAACCAGAAACCATCTCCTCCTTCCACGCTCCTGTGTTTCTCTCTCTGTTTGTCTGCCCACGTACTCCTCGAGTATTTTTAGCTGCCACAGGCCGGCCCGTGCAGCTAACTCCACACATGCAGCGTGGAAACAGTCGAACCTCCTGTGTCATAATCAGACTGCAGACTGGTCCTGAGCCCACAGCATGTCAGACTCATATTTGAGGTCCGCTCCACCTCTCTGTTACCTCACAGGTGATATCAGCTAAGGTTACTGCGCCGGCTCTCGTCCTGCTCGCTGCACTTTTCCCCCCCGGTGTGTGTGGGTGGGAAATCAGAGAGAACGAGCTGCAGGCATAATTATCTTCATACAGGCTGGGAGAAATGTCAGAGATTTGCTGCAAATGGACGTTTTCGCTGAAGAGCTGAATAATAAATGTGACGACTGTTCTTCAGCTGAATAAAGGCTCAACCAGGAGATACTGAGAGGAGAATGAAAGAGGTGTGATTCTAATGACTGTCATCAACTCATTCATAACACCAGCACTAAAAAGATCTTTGTTTAAAGCTCTCCACCCACCTGTTTCAGCGTGAAAAATAAAAGTATGAAAGCTGTGTGAAAAAAGCTGTGAGTTTAGTCACCTGCTGCAGTCACATGTTCAGCAGGTAACACTCAGACTTAAATGCAGCAAGTTACAAGCTCATTAACACTTGCAGCCATTAATCCAATCATGTGGCAGCAACATATTCAGTTTAGTCATGAACATGGTCAAAATGAGCTGCTGGAAATTGGTGGGAGCATCAGTGTGGAGAAGAAAGGTGAGTAAAGTGACTTTGAACTAGCCTTGCAGAGCAGACAGACCTGCCTGATTCTGAAATCCTGCAGGTCCGTCTTGCCAGCCTCCGTTGTCCAATGAATTCACTTGACTGAATTCTTAACGGCCCAATCAGGGAAGAGAGGCGGGAGCTGAAGAATGCGGACATGACGACAACAGGAAGTTGAGAATGGACATGCCGATTAGCCTATTGTCCTCATAGATACTTAGTACTTTACTTAGATTACTTGGCGAAATCTGCCCTCCTCAGAAGTTTACTTGTAGGGATTGTCTTTGACGAGGTTCATGTCACATATAAGTGTTAAATGAATCATCTGTGTGGTACAATTTAGTGTAAGACAATGGCATAAGGCCGTTAGCTGTTAGCCGTTAACAGCTAACTTAGCCGGCTAACATACATGAACTGTTGTTAACTGTTATTAGCCATTAGCCGCCATGTATGCTACATTATAGGAGGAAACCCTGCTTGATGTGGATTGGTCTGTGATGAATGTGACGAGCCAAATGATTGTCCAATCACAAGCTTGTGGGTTTTTTTTTTATGTTCTGCCTCTGAAAACAAATTCAAAGGGCTCCTACCCAGATGGACTAGTGAAATATTTCTGTGGCAGATATATGGAGCTGTCCATCTGACTTGTCAGGTTAATTTGGAACCCACTTTCCAGACAAGCTGGGCTGTCAAACTAAAGATCCACTGGGATTTTCATGAGAACACATCTGTTGTTAGTCCCTTTAAAATCTGTGATTATGGAATCAAGGATGAAATCACAGAATTTGACATTGAAAGGAAAATGTAATGAAACAGGTGGAATATCACAGAAATGGCTGACAATTTACATCAAAAATTTAAAAAATTCTGGATGAAAAGGGACGTATCTCTCAAGAAAATACTCGAGGGGGTCACTAAGGCTGGGGACGATGCATGTTTCACTTCCCCTCCTCTTTCTTCCCCCATGAGCAACGCAAACACGTTAAAGAAGCCGTCAGAGACACAGACAAAGTTTGCAAAGAAGCTATGAAACTTCCACTTAACTCCAAAGTACAGGGCAGAGCAGTTTACCAACGATTATCACGTGTCAGGCAATCAATGTTCTGCAACTTTAGTCAACATACTGTTTTGTCATGGCTTAATGGATGGATGTAAATTCTTTTTTTTATCAAAACTGTGGGCTGTGTCAACTTTAACTTTATTATAATGCTTCTCTACAACGTTACTTGTCTTATGGATCTTTAGTGTCCCCTAAATTGTACAATTTACAATTGATGTTTTAATTTGGAGCCTTACTTGTCGGCTCTAATTTGACTTTCATCTTATAAACTTTCAGTTAAGGCATGACATGGGAGTAGGGATGGGAATCACGAGGTCCCTCACGATACAATACAATACACGATACATGGTCCACGATAACGATATTATCACGATACAGCGATTTTGCGACAATCGATATATTGCCAAAAAATAATGTAACGATACATCACAATATATGTTAGACAGTTTAGCAAAATTTGACACATGCTGTATGTAAACTTGGACACATTTTGTGCTGATATTGGTAAAGCTCAAATTTCATGTAAACAGACATAGTTCGATAACTTTTTTTAAACAAACATTCAATATGTCAAGATTGAACTGTTTTCCTTTTTTTGTTAACATAAGAACAAATGAATTTCCTTTTTCAAAAATGGTTCACGGACTAGCGCTTACTAGTGCCTTTTCTGTGAAATATTTTCGGCTCGGAATTTCATACCTTGGTTCAAGAGTTGTGACATCTGGTGGAAACCTTCATTTTCGACCACACTATATGGGCGGGGATCCTTGCAGATGAATTTAACGATGGACTTTGTTATGTTGACAGCCCTCGGAGGGGAGAAAGGGAGCTTTGCGTTAAACAAGGCATTCACGGCTGCTTGTTTACCTCTAGCATTAGCTTCAGCCGCTCTCACAGCCAGGAGGTCCGGGTGGTGGCGTTGCATCTGGCTCTGCATGTTCGTGGTATTTCCTGTGTACTTTACTTTCGTACATCATTTCTTGCATACTGCATAGTCTTTGTCGAGTTTGTCAGTCTCTTCTATGCTGTAGAAGCTGAAGTGTGGCCACACTTTCCATTTGTACGTGGCTGGGGCATCCTTCAGTATATATCCCCCCGTGCCGATGTCCGACATTTCCGCTCTGCAAACTTTTTCTTCTTCGGCTGGTAGTTCCCGTTCAAGTTTCACTCTTACAAGTGTGGAGCGCCCCCTTCCGGAGTCACCAAGTAGTGGTGCCGGAAGATAAACAGGGATACATACAGCATGTAGAGCGCCGTATTATATTAATTAAAATATTGATATTTGGCTCCCGCTTATCGATAATCATATTACAGGAGATAGGACGACGATAATCACCATATCGATTTTTTGTCCCACCCCTACACGAGAGCGGATTTTCACTCCCATCCCGTCCCAATCCTGGGCCTGAGTAAAAAAATTATCCTGTCCTGTTCCACTCGTGTAGAATGACTCTCACTCCCATCCCGCTCCCACTCACAATTATTCCCACTCCTGTCCCGTTCCCGTTTGAATAAAACCAAACATGTTTAAAAAATGTTGCATTTTTATTTTAGCTAAAAGTGCAGTGCATGTAAAAAGCATTGCCTTTAAGTTCTTACATTCGGTCGTTGTCGCCTGCAGCCGCTCCGAGTCGCTTTTCACTTCCGGTGGGGACAGGAAGTCAAACCACTTTTGTAGTTCTTTTGTGTTGCTAGCGCAGTCAAGACTGTTTGCTTTCACTGAGAGATGACTACAAAGATGGACGCATCTGTTCATCTGGTTGTTTAACACGGCTGAAAATGATCATATATTAATGTCGTTCCCGCTCCTGCCTGCTCCCGTTGCATTTTTTCCCGTCCTGATCACAGGATTAATTAAAAAATTACTCCCATCCCATGGGATTCCCGCAGGAATCACGTGACCCACAGGAATTCCTGAAAAATGCCATCCTCTACTCTCAGTCAGGAAGTTGATGGGTTTTTTTGTCTGTTTATTTTTTGGTGCAGACGTGACCTCTTGATGATTGACCACAGGTGTGATTGCCACTTCCTGTTTAAAATGTCCTGCCCTCTTTAACAAACTGTTTGCCAGATAAAGGAGACTGAAATGTTGCAAATAAATGAATATCTTGCAAGTTAGACAACTGAAATCATAAAACAAGTATTGTGGAAAAAAACAGGGATTTTATTTTAAGGTTGTATTGTCCAGCCCTAATATGGACAGAAAACAAAGTCTCAGGCTTCAAATGTGGCTGGTGTGGAAGCATAACACCTTGAAAAAGATAAAAATAAAATGTTTTTGTAACTGCAGAGCACCAATATTTAAATTATTTATGACATTAAAGTGGCACTTTAAGCCCTGCTGCTCTCTGTTCTAGCAGGTAAAGAGTAACTTGAATCAGAGTTTCAAAGAGAGGAAAACAAAGTTAATCGTCCTGTGGTGTCTTACCTCTCTTCTCCTCCAGGAGCCTCCAGTCCTGGCTGAATCCTTCTCTCAGTCCCAGCCTCCCTCACAGCTGCGGCCCAAAGTCGACCCGTCAGAGCTCACCCCCCGTCTGTGTCACCTGGTCCGATCCGAAGGGGGGTACGGCTTCAACCTCCACAGCGAGCGATCCAGACCCGGACAGTACATCCGCTCCCTGGACCCGGGATCACCAGCAGACCACGCAGGGCTTCGACCACAGGACAGACTGGTGGAGGTAAGATGGAGCAAAACCTGGAAAATAATTTAGAGTCACTGTTGATTGTGTCCTGCATCGGCACAGGTGTTTCAGATCAACAGGTTACTGTGTTATTAAGAGACCATCTGTTGTTGTAATCACATCATACATGATAACATTTATTAAAAACATTGTTAGTAAAAGAAAGTCCACAGAAAGTGTTTGGGGAGGGCCGAGCCTTTCAGAAGCATGTCCAGCAGGTGATTGGACGATCAATCTCACATTCAATAGAGGCCAATCAGATTATAAAACTGAAAAAACAGTTTTTGATCTATTGTGATTGTGAACATGCTGTAGTACAGTTACTCTCAAATGGTCTGACTTTGGGACCCGCCATCACACCTTTATGTCGAGCTGTGACCCAAATAAAGGGAAATTTACTACTTCTCAAATTTATTTAATGAACTGATGCTGCAATTGAAATCTGAGAAAAAACAGAATACCATAAAAACACAAAAAAAATAATTAGAAATCAAAATGACATGAATGTGATGATGCCAGAGTGGGAATATTCCATTTTACACTCAATAAGATGAATTTTAACTGAAACTAAAAAGTGTATCAAAGGGGCACAAGGCTTCAAGACTATACATCTAACTGTAGCTGTGATAACCCTGCATCAGCGGATACATAATGAACTGCCCTCATAATATTCATATTATTGAATTAGTATCGCTAAATAAGCCAAGACCGCCACAACACAACATGCTTCAGTAACTACAACCTTTTTGAACAGTCAACATAAATTTAAAAAAATTCTAGTACTGAGAAGTTGTTTCAAAAAATCTTTAAAACATGTAGCTTTAGCTGAGTACCTGCTTATTCAACATATAACAAACACCTTTCTATTAAAACAGGTGCTAAGTAGCATTGTATCAGCACCACCTATTGATAAGGAGTGTGAATAGATGGCAGTCCAATGCAAAATAAAAGTACAGGATTTTTTTCTACACTTGATGCCCGGAAAAAGCTCGCAACCCATTTAAAAAGGGTCTGTGATCCACCAGTTGAGAATCACTGCTCTAACAGACTTTATGGATGGGATATAAGGCAAAATATGAGCTCTTAAAAAAGATTTTAAAAAATTGTATTCTGAGTGTATTGGTCTCATGTCATTATTTGTGATGTCCATTTAATTTTGGACAAACTCACCAACAGTAGAGCTTCTAACTTTGTCCCTTTAAATGAATATGAAGCTTAAATCCAGATGTTTGTATGACATATTCAGCATAACACACTGTAGTAAGAGCGTCTTCATGGTCCTACAGTTTGGACTTTCGTATGTTATCAAAGATAAGAACACAGAGAGCTGAGGAGGGCAAACCACTGATGTGTTTAGAGGATGGAAGAGATGTAGTGAAATATTTACCTCACAAAGATGAATGACTGTTGTGTTATCGTGTGTTTTCTTGTCACCACAGCAGAGTTTAACAGATTATTTAGGAGATGATGAAAAATGAGGGCACCCACTAATGAGGCGTTTATTGATCGATGATTCAGGGTTAATGGTGTGTGTCACAGAGGCGTCTGATGGAGTGGGTGTGAAAAACTTTCACCACTGGACTTCTAAACCCACAGTTTGTTTCTCTGGAGAAGCTGAACTCTGTTGTGTTTTCATGCAGATCATAATTTGTCTGAACAGCTCATGATCTTTCATGAAACAGTAGCTTCTCTGTTTACCTCAGATAAATTGGTACATCACCTAGGGCTATCAAGTATCACAAATGCCAACCCTTTTTTAAAATAGTTTTTTTTTTTTAGAACATAACGTAAACATTTGGCTCCCACATACATCACAATTCAAAAATGAGTACAGGCGTTAGGCTCAGGGTTTATTCCTATAAATTGAAGCACGCGCGGAAAAATAACTCCTCTATAATCTTTCCTACTTTCACAAAGAATTGATTGGCAAAGCATAAAAAGTCTGAACAGGGAAATAAACACTGAAAAATAAAAAGAAAAGGGGTTTAACCAAGTTAATCCTCACTCTACCGTGCTTCTATTTAAGAATCAAGGAGCCTAAAAACTTCTTGTGAAGGCTGACATGAAGCAGTCCCTCCATTTCCTGATTGGATGCAGATGTGAACTCTATCACAGCTGTAATTAAAGCGGCAGGGGTCACACTCAAATCTGCCGTCAGGACGCTGTTTTGATGAAACCATGAAACCAGGATCTGGACTCGATCCTCTGTGCTGTGAGTCAGACTGGAGGGAAAGAAAAGGCCGGTCACCGAGGAGAGGAGGGAGTTATAAATCAGTGTGATGGGAAGCAGGAAGGGTTGTGTTTGTGTTTGCTGTAACTTCAAAATCATGAAGAAAAAAGAGAGGGGCAGTCTGTAGATTAGATAAGAGAGAAAAGCAGCAGGGAACGAGGTTTTATCAAAGAGGAGGACGCTTCTTCAGTAAAGCTGCATTTTACTCAAACGAGTAGTCGCTGACCAACACTTGGAATTCATCAGAAGTTTGGGTGAAGGACATTCCTGGGGTCAATTTCAATGTAATCAACTGACGTATCTAAAGCTGAGATAAATGTTGAGCTGGTGGAGCATGCTGATGATGGCTCCCTGACTGATTGTAGACAGATTTTACATGCTGGTATGCACACATAAAATGCATGTGAGCACGCTCTAGATAACATGACATGCCAGATGAATAGTTCCATATTGGAAATATTTCACTAATCCATCTGGGGAGGAGCCCTGCGAGAATGTTTTCAGGGGCAGAACCTTCAAATACAGCAGCAGCTTGTGATTGGACGATCTTTTGGCTCAAAACACGCATCGTGGTCCAATCCATATCAAGCACGGCTGCTTTGAGGTAGCATATGTAGTGGCTAAATGTAGCGGCCAGCAGTTAGCCATTGGCTGCTATGGCTAACGCCAACAGTTGTTTGCCCTAGTTAGTCGTTAGCTGCTAGCTTAACTATCTTGAGACTATCGTTTCATATTAAATTATACCACACATATGTATCATTTAACACTTCTATGTGACATGAACCTCGTCAAAGACAATCCCTCCTAAGTAAACTTATGAGGAGAGCATATTTCGCCAAGTATAACTGAGTAATCATAATAGCTAACTGACATTATCCTCCATTATTTGTACAACAGGTAGTGACTTCACTTCCTGTTAAGTCACTTCCTGTTGTCACACCCGCTGCTCCCGTCTCTCTTTCCTGATTGGGCCGTTAAGCAACTAGCCGAGTGAAACCGTTGGACAATGGAGGCTGGCAAGACGGGGATGCATGATTTCGGAATCAGGCAGGTCCGGCTGCTCTGCAAGGCTACACTCTAAATCCAGCGGCTCTAATCTTCCCTCCCAGTTACCTGCCTGCCAACTTTCAGCCAGTTATCAGCCAACGTCCAGCCACTGGAAATCCCCCCCACCTCTCTGGGATTGTGTTTAAATTCCACGGAAAACATGGTAATTCTTCTATTTATGTGAGGTTTTACTTCCCTCATAAGATTACAACAGGCTCAGCCTCTTTTCTGGTTAGGAGAGTAACTGCTAACTCAACTTAGAGCAAACTACGTTTACAACAGGAGTACCCAACAAAGTGGTACCCCTCAGACACATTTTAAAAACCAGAAAGCTCTCAGAGAGCACAAACCTCCTCCAAGGTAGCTCACATGTTGCTGTTACATGTATATGCAACAGTTTCATGATAAAGTTATCATCATAATATAATTCATTACCCTGAAAACCCACACTTAGCACACACACTTAGGATATCGTGTTCATATTACTTTTAGTTAGACAGTTATTCAACATCTGCTAAAGTTTCCACAAAATCAATACAGTAGCTTTTGTGTAATCTTGCAAGACCTGTTGCGATAAAAAAATGTACTAGATTTTTAATAGATTTACTACGATAATTATCCCAAAAATTAATTGCAGATAAACGATATTGTCGATATTATTTTGAAACATTTTTTCATTAATGTAATTATGATATGTGTCATAATAAAGTAAGTACGCCATATCAAAAGCAATTAACTTTAATTTCTTAGGAGTATTTAACTGTAATTGGAATTCGGTCATGAGCTTTTAAGTAGAATAAATTAAACAATCAAGAAAAAAACAATGAAAATGAAGTGGACTCTCTTTTGGGAAAAATTGCATGTAAACAAAAATCATTATAATAATCCAAAACAATAAAAAGTAGACCCTGTCTCTGTAAAGAAAAAAACAAAACTCCAATAAAAACACACACAGTAGTAAAAACAATTAATTAAATACAGTTCCTGAATTGTTTGTGACAATTCTCCCTGTAAATTCTTGCTGTCTGTCAAACATTTGTAACATTGCTGTCTTTCAATATCGAAGGGCTGCATTTCTTTTGCAATGTAGTGAACGACACTGTGAGCGCGCACCATGCTTTATTTGTATTTACTTTGTCGACCAAATGCCTCAGTAAGCGCCGACTGTCAAGAACGAAGGCTCTGCTGCACCTTTCATTCTTCGTTGCCACTACTTTCAAACAAATGCGACATATCGGCTCGTCTGTGTTCATGGGCTCACACCTTGTTCATTCTGTTTAAAATTAAAAAATATCCCACACTTGGGCTGTGGTATTCGGTTTAGGAACCATAGCTTTCATGCCCTCATTTATATTGGTGTTTGTTTCCTTGTTTCTCCTCATGACACTCACTTGCAGATCTATGTGCGTGCGAGCGGTCCCGCCTCCCCCCACAAAGACTGAATGACTGACAGATGGCTCACTCCGCTCATTCTGCTATAGAAGCAATGCGCCCAAATGTTGAGAAAGATGGACAGAGTGAACCCTCTTCTCATCCACCCTGTTTGGTAGAAAGAGAGGAGGAAAACAAACATGCATGCATGTGTCAATTTATCGAGGCTGGCAAACTTACCGAGGACGTTTTTGTTTATCGTGTGGTTAAAGGTGCAGTGTGTAGAATGTAGCATTTTATACATCCACTGCATTTCGCCAAACAGAAACGGTGAATATAGGAGATATATGTTTCTATTTGTATGTAAAGTCCATCAAAATAGGAGTACAATCATCCCCATAAAACGTTTGTTTTATTTTTATTTAGTTAGAAAAATCTTTATAAAAAAAATTACATTACCGTGGGCCGCTGTTTCGTGTAGGCCGACATATTGATCCGCCGTGTTGTCTACGGGTGGTTTTTAGGGACAAAAAGAACAAAACGTGAATCTGTCCGCCGGTTCTGAAATCTACCTGGAATGCAGGTGAAGAAGAGGAGAGGATGGCAGTGGATGCATAGAAAGTTGTTACTCTGTCCTAGAGATTCAAACTGTGTGTATAAACACACACACAACATAAATTGTGTGCTGTGTTCAGGATCCTTTTTGGTCTTCACAGGATTCCGTTGCTCAGCGACATGACGTTTTGGCTACAATTAGGTTCATTCTAGAATCTGAACACTAGATGTCGCTAAAATGCCAAGTTCTACACACTGCACCTTTAATTGATTTATTGATTATCATGACAGGCCTAAATCTTGCCAACAAAAAAATTAGCAAACAGACAAACATATGTCTGCAAAAACATAACCTCCTTGGCAGAGGTAACTAAGGGAAGCGTAGGTGTACTCTTGCTGATGTTGCTAAATTTGCTGACATACCTGACAAACATCAGTGTTGCCTCACTGATGTTAACTTAGTTCTGCAAAGTCTGACTTAGCTTGATGCAGCTCGAGGTTTCCCTGTTGTGGCAAAAGTTGGTCAAGTTGTCAGTGTGTGAATGCAGCTTTAAGATATCAAAAGTACTTATTAACTGATGTTTTTCATGCAGTCATTTTTAGTGCTTTTAAGTCAATATAAAATTGTATCAAATATAAGGTTTACTTGTTCAAATCTCTGTGATGTGATTGTGTATCAGACGACTTTTCCCCATTTTAAATAATATCCATAAACATTGCAACAGAAACATCATTTCTCATCAGAAGCATTTCCTCATCCGAGTTTACTCACACAACCCTCACCCATCATTCCCATGACTTTCGACCTCAGCGAGTGTCTATCAAGGTCAAGAGTGGGATGTAAAACAGGCCAAACATGATCTTTGGAGTCAGATAGTGGAGTTGAGACAGAGTTCATTCAGAAGCCCACCATGAAGGAGCATTTCTGATAAACAGAGGAATCTCCTGTTCGGATCAGACAACGTGGATTAAAAACAGACTTTAACGATAACTCAGTCATTAAAGAGGTCATGCTGGAGCTCAGATCTTTTTCATTTTAGGACACTGATGTTGTGATTTTGCTCTGGATCATCTGAATGTGAGTGAACTTCCTGCTGCAGGTCACTGGTGACAGCAGCAGATGCCACAGCTTCATTTCTCCATGGCAACATTTATAAGGATTGGAGCTACAAGAACACTAAGTAATGATCTGGAGGGACACAAACTGGCTGCTTTAGGGGGCACGCTGGTTCAACTGCTTGTTAATGCAGATGAATTATCAGTCAATCGCATGGCAGCAGCTCAACGCAAGGTCAGGATGACCTGCCCAAGCTGAAACTGAGCATCAGAATGCAGAAGATACTTTACGTGGTTGTTGTTGTCAGACTGGATGGTCTGTCTAAAACTGCCGATCTAATGACATTTTCACCAACTAGCATCTCGAGGATTTGCAGAGAATGGTCAGAAAAAGAGAAAATATCAAGTAAGCAGCAGTTCATTTGTTGAATGGCCAGTGTGGTTCAAGATGATAAAAGGCAAAAATAACTCCGGTAACCACTCATCACTACTGTATGCAACTGAACATTTCTGAAAACAATACATGTAGAACCTCGAAGCAGATGGACCAAAGCAGGAGGAGGCCACGCAGGGTGCCAGTCCTGTCAGCTAAGAAAGAAAACCAAGTCTAAAATACTAGTAAGCTCCGCAAACTGGACAAAAGATCAGAAGGTAGGAGGCTAGAAACAGAAGTTCTGACTATAATAAAAGCCATCTGCTCTTGAGATATATTTAATTAACAAATCAAGAACCAAAACTTTAAAAGAATTGTCATTTTTTATAACACCAGGGGGAGGAAAAGAGGAGTCCTTGTAAAAAAAAAAAAAATGCACAAAACATAGGCACATTTCTGTTCTAAAATTCTGCAATTGTTTGATAGCAATTAATTTGTGTTTAATGGTGAACTACTTCTAATTTATATAACACCAATGAAGGGCACCAAAGCACTGCAGTGACCACAAAGCAGAAATCAAATTAACTGAAATAGAAAAGATCCACAAAAAAAACAACATAAAAGCACTGTAAAGTCAACGTAATCAGACATATGAATTATAAAAACAGAAACAAAATTAAACAAAAACAACATTAGAAACATGAAGACAAGGACCACAGAACTCTCCTGCTGAATTAAAAGCAAATAAATAGAACAGGTTTTAAGATGAGATTTTAAAGTAGGCAGGGTAAGGACATTCTGATTTCAGGATTCAACTTGTTTCATAATTTAAAGGCCACAACAGCAAAGGCTTGATCACCAGTGTTAATCTGGTAATCAGGACTATAAGAAGTCGCTCTGCAGAGCTCAAAGATCTTAATGATTTCTGTGGCATGTCAGCTTTCAAAAGATCAGAAATGTAGAGAAGTGCAAATCCATTTAAATACTTAAAAACAGATAATATAATGTTGAAATTATTTCTTAAATGGACACAGAGCCAATGAAGAGAGGCCAGGAGGGAGGTTACACTGTATGTTCCTGTTTTTTAGCAACAGTTCAAAGACATGCATCAGCAGTTTGGACTTATAGTTGTAAAGCTGCAATGTAGGTGTGACTAAGTTAAGTTCATAACAGTTTCCTTATGAGCAGGTATAAAAGCATGGATCATTTGCAAGTAAACATCTAAAGGTAAAACCGACCTTGGTAAAAGCCTCACGTGATAAAAGGTGAACGTAACAACAGAATTTGTCAGTTGATTCAACTTGTAATCATGACTGGGAATTCAGAATTTGTATTTTTGCTGTCATGGTATATAAATGGGTGCCAGTTTTGAATGATTTATATAAACCTTGTTAAGGAGAATTATTGGTTTGTTTGTATTTAAAAGTCCAAGTTCAATTACTGAATGATTAAAAAAAGACAACAACCTTTCTACCCCTTATGAAAATTACACAGTTACTTATAAATACGTACAAGTGCACAGACAAAAAACTGAATTCACTGGCAGATTTGTCATTAAAAAAAACTAGACTAAAATGTTTGAGAGAGTCTCAATCCAGTCAGATTAATTTGGTCATGTAGAAAGTAGAGACAAGTTAGGATATATGCTTCCTTGATATATCCAATCACAGCTACTTTGGTTGTGTTAAAGGTTGGATGAGTTCAGAGGGACATCCAATCACAGCTGCCTTAGCTTGGTGGTAGTAGGATAAGCTGTGGAGTGATCCAATCAGAGCTGCTGTCTTTATGAATGGAAATATTCATGTAGAGCAGGTTCACTGTTTGTTGTCAGTTCTGGTATCGTGACTGAGATGTTCTGCCAGGTAGCCTAAATAAAGGTGACTACATTTCACACTAAAGGAACATTTGTTTCTGTTCATTTAGACATTCAGACTTTATCTGCATTCAATAAAGAGTTATTAGATGTTTCATTTTAGTGTAAATGTAAAACATGACTTCAGAAATTCAAGAAAGCAAAACATGTCTTATCTTTACACTTTCTTAACTTCATATTTTAGTCCAATAAAAAGTTGATTTCTTTGACTTAAACTAGACTAAATTTAAAACAATTAAGATAGCTAAATTATGACAAACTAAAAGATTTTTTGGGGAAAATACAAAAATAAAACTAAATTTATAGTGCTGTGTAAATTAACACTTATCTGAGATGGGTTTTTTGAGCTGCTGTTTCTATCAAATGGTTATTTTCTGCTTGTGTGCACTTTTTTGCATGTATTCATCCTCTATTTCCTGCCCAACCGTGAAATAAACTGCTCAGCCTCTAGTTTCCTCTCCAGTTTGATATCTTTATCTCACTTACCGTTTAATTTGTACTGAGAAGCGATGAGCGTGTTGGCAGCTTCATGTGTGTTTGTGTCCGCTGTGATAAGTGTAACTGCCTGTGAACGAGCATCAAGACAGTCTGCGTTGTGTTATCTGTCAGCAGCTTGTTAGCGAGGCGAGCGACCATGACTGATCTGTGTCCTGTCGTCTTTTCTCTCACCACGCCCCGCTTCACTGACGGGATCAGCAGCTGCTGTTTAAAGACCACGCTCGGCTCTCTCTGTGTGTGTTTGGCACAGGAGACGACAGTGAACGCACCGTCACTGTGTCTGCTCCTGCTGCACTCAAATGCAACAAAACCACATAAACTCAAGTGTGACATGAGAGGATCAACAAAACTGTACCGAACTATTCATCCATCAGCACGTTCTCATTCATACAGAGGTGACCACCTATTTACTCTGCTGCTCAAACATCATAACAAGTCTCAACAGATCCTCCAGAGCTCACACTGAACTAAGAAAAATTCTTTTTCTTTAGATTACAAAGGCTGTTTATATGGTGGACTGCACAGTGGTGAAGTGTTTAGAGCTGTCTCCATGTGAAAAGAAGGTTGCTGGTTCAAATCCCTGATCAGGCAGCGTTTTTGTGCACAGACCGTGTGTTCTTTCTGCTATACTCAGGTTCCTGACAATCAATGAAAATTTAAATCAGGCAGTCTAGATTATTTATTTACTTATTTATTTTACGCAGTTAGTAAAACACAATGCACACAAAAAAATGCAAGTGGGAGTAGTAGAAGCATGCAAATGGCTTTATAAACAAATCTAAGAGACAATGAAGGGTTAATACTGAACTAAAATAAATAAACAGCAGATAAAAAATGCAACAATTCCACACAAGAAACAAAGAGAAAAAGACAAAAAGTCAAGTGACAGAACAGAACAGTAAAGGAAAATAATAGTCACCACGACCAAGGAGGTGATATTTTTAGCTGTGTTTGTTAGTTTGTGAACAGGATGACAACAAATTAAATGAAAATTTTGATTAATTTATCAGGGAATTTTGTGGTGATCCATATCTAGAATTTTCTTAAAGACTTGCTAAATTGCAGATGGGCCGTTTTCCACATTTTTGACAGTAACTCTCAATGCTGGAAATGCCTCAGCGGAGATTTGCACTCTCGCAGCACTCCTTGTTTTTGTTGGGTGTAACGTGTTGATAGACATCAGTATTTTCACTGGCACTATAAAGTTTAATTCCATAAAAGAGGTTTTTGTTGCATTGCTGTATGAGGAATTACCACTTAGCTACTTTTTATTGATGCCCTCTCAGTGCTCTCACTTAAGAAAAGGTTCAACTTTTGGAACAGTACCATTCTAGTCCTTACTGACCAATCAAAATCAAGAAAGCACTTGACCTCAAAGAACAGCTTCGTCAGTAAAAATGGTGACGGAGGAAGTGATCGGATTCATCTGTGACACGATCTTTTGACTTTATTTTAGTGTTTAATACAGGATATTTTCATTCATTAAAAGGGACATATTGAGCGCACAGCTATAAAAACTGACCAAATGAAAGAAGCAGGGGTCAGCTTTTGTAACTGCAATGTTCAAGGTAGTATATTCTGCAAAATACACTTTATTCAAATAAAAAAACACATGGCCTGCCATCACAAAAAAAGGTCTATAGACTTCTAACTTCTCAACTTTCCCTGACAGTCCTGACTGATCAGTGACTGTTTGTGGTTTCAGGTTTGCTCTCTGCTGATTTGGCAGCTACGCTAACAACTAATGAAAAGGCTGAGGTTATATAATCTTATAAGGGGAGCGTCATCACACTGAGACATGCTAAAAATGCCTAAAAGGGTGTGTCTTCAGCAAATACAAAACACAACTGCAAACTGCGGTCAAATCCGTTAAGTTTTCATTGCGTTTTGGCCTTGCGTTTACATGGAAACTCGTTGAAAATGGAAACTTTTGAAAACAGGTCCCAGGGTGGAAAGTTTCCAAAAAGCTCTCCATGCAGCTCCGTGTAAACCCGCATTGAAGCATTTCAGGGTGAAACGCTGACGTCACCGCATGCACAGTACTCTTTCAGATGAAGGCTGCGCGCGTATACCAGGAACAACAACAGCTTCAGCAGTCCGCCGAGTAACGTGTGAGCCTCTTACTGTGCTCAGTTTGTTATCCAGTCAAAAACATCTTGACAGATTTGTTGTACGAAATGATTTGTTGTCCAGAAAAGAAACTCCTGCGTCTCTGTGCGTCTATTTACCATTGTTGTTTGTGAAAAGGTTTTCTTCTTCGTACCTGTATTGTAGCAGCGCTGCCTCTTTGCAGACCTACACCGCCATCTACTGAACCGGCATGCACACTACAGCGGATTAACTCGTCTCCGAGCATCATCGTCTGAACGCAGAACAATTTTAAAACGCAAAGGACAAGTCTTTGCGTATTTAAGTCAGGAGTTTCCATGTAAACATAGCCTTAGTGGCTGTTAACTGGCTGGTAACTGGTTGGAAGTTGGCAGGCAGCTGGCTGGAGTGTGAAATTGAAGCAGCTGGATCTGTAAATCAAGAGGCAACCTCTGAGGCTGAAAAGATGAGGATACAAAATTTGCAAAAACTGCAGTTAAGCTGAGAGTCTGGCTGCAGCAAACTCAGGAGAGGGAAATGACAAGGAAACAAGAAGGACAGAAACCTCACTTTTATCCTGGTAAAAGGGAAACAACTTCACAAAAACCTTTGACCATCTTATCACAATCAGGAAAGAAAGCTCATCGAGACAGGAAAAAACTGCTCAAACTCTTGGCAGGTCACCTACTTATGATTTATCCTCCATTAAGTAAACACAAACAAAAAATAATCCAATCACTGAATGAGCAAACGTCCTTCAACAGAATCTTGACCTCCTTTGGACTTTATTGGTGTACATCAGGCATGATATTTGCACAACTACACACAAGAACAGCATGATAAATGCTTGCCCTGTTAGCTGAAGTACGTACTACATATATAGAAACTAGTAAAGAAGCCAACAGAGCATGAGATAAGCTTTGACATAAAAGCTAAGGCTGGGCTATGAGTTAGGGTCCATCCCAATTCTACCCCTTCGCCCTCGTCTTACCCCTTACTCCTTGGTTTTGCACGTTCACATCTAGTGAAGCGGTGTCCCAGTACTCTGTAGGGCTAGTAGGAAGGGCTAAGACCAAGGGCTACACAGCCTTTAAAATGAAGACAGACTGGGACCTCACTTGAAACGAAGGGCTAAGAGAATATCCCATAATACACTGGGCCAGCCAACACGAAGCAGAGTGGAGACTGAATGAGGCACTAAGTTATAAATGATTATTTTATCATCAAGTAAATATTAACCATGTTTTTAGTTGTTGGTAGCATTTTAAAATGTCTCATTAGAACAAGCTAGCTTTGACAGTCGTGACTACGGTTATTGTCACATCTTCCTATGTCACAAGCTAGCAAGCAGCTCTGGGTGATGACGTAGCAGGAATCGAGCGGCGTCTTGTTTCTCAGCAGTGTGTTTTCACCCTTTCCCCTTGGTCCTCAAAACAGAGGGCTAATGGGAAAGGGTAAGAAGAAGGGGAAGGACTAAGGGGTAGAATTGGGATTCACCTGTGTTTTGGTACAAGGCACTAGAGCTGGACGATTGTGGTAAAAATAAGAGTCACGATTATTTTAAGTGATATTGAAATCACAATTAATATGCACAATTATTCATTTATTTAAAACTTCAGTATTGATTTAAACACAACTTTAAAGAACCAGCAAGTGGCACATACAGCATTATTGATCCACACACACTCGCTGTGGCTGCACGTGGAACACTGAAGCGCAGGAACTTGCATACACGGCACACCACACTGTGTGGCATATTAATTGTTTTTCTTCAATTATAATGTTTTCATGATTGTCAGATGGCAAAATTGAAATCACGATCAAAATCTGATTAATTGTCCAGCCCTAAGGCACAGCCTGGATAATCTAATGCCCCATCCACATGAAGCCAAACCGAGGTCTAAACGCATAAGTTTTTTGCCAAATCTGCGTATCATCCATACAAAGACGGCGTTTTGGGGGTCTTTAAACGATGATTTTTGAAACCAGGTTTCAGAGTGGAAAGATTTTGAAATGCCGTATACACAGCACCGTGATTACTGGCTCTTGACAAGTTTTCAGATACGCTTACGTCATAGTTTGATAACTTCATTGACACGCATGCGCCACACGCGGCAATGACAATGGCGGTGTACGTGAAGCATATGTGCTGATGAAGCTGACCCTACTATCCCTGTTGCAGCAAAATCTTCTTCTCAGTCACCACCGAGTTAAACAAACAATTATCGAGGACACATTACAGCACTTTATGATCACTTTATCACAATCTCTGTTTACAACTTTTGCCGCAAGTGCGCATGCCCACTGTTTGTTTGTCTGTTTCCATCATATTGTTAAAGCAGCCCTAGAGGTCTGGCGTGTGTTTTACAGCGTTTTGATGCGTGTTGAGTGCATTCATATAGACACACACATTTTCTTAGACACCTTCGTCTTTATGACGATCGTTTTGGAAACTGTCTTCGTGTGGATGAGGCCTTAGTGCTGCATGTAAAACTGTAGAAATGTGTCAGTCAGTGTGTCTTTGGCAAAGACCAAGACTCCTCCTTGGCTGCAGCATGGGTCTGATTCTACCACCTTCCCGTTCTTTTGAAATAAAAAGAGGAAATTGCATTGCTCTTGTTCTGTGCCTTTTATTTGGAGTGGTGGGGGTCCTGTTTGGCCGGCGGGCTTCCACCCTGAATGAATGGTTGGAAACATGACTGGTCCATCTTACATGCCCCAAATAACTTGGCAGCTCCCAGACTTTCCAGTGACGGAGTTCATTATCCAGCCAACAAGCACTGTAAAAAAATAAGGGTAACTAGGCTGTTGTTAAGTAACTCTCAAACAAATATGCAGCTGTGTTAGTAATTCGTTTGTTTAGTGTTAAATGTTTTTTTTTTATTCTGTAGCAGCACTTGCAGAATGAGAAGCTCTGGTTTATGTCAACATCTAAATAAAAACACAAGGGGAAGACAGAGGGTCAGAAGTCGTGCATGCGTCACACCAGCAGATGTTCACAAATGTTTTGATCCAGCAGAGCTTCACCTGCAGCTGCTCACAGACGCACACGTGAGCCTGCAGACTCCAGGTGGACGTGACTTTGGTAATACACACAAACACGCTCGGAGTACGGAGTCTCCCCGAGGAGACAGTCCCATGAGACCAAGCGTCCCCTCAGTTCTTCTTGGATTAATTATCTGAGAGAGCGAGCGTATTGTCTCATGTGGGTTGGTTGGTTAATGACGAGCAGTGAAACGTGACACAACACCTTCTGTTTGGGCAACACAAAGATGCTGCTCTCCGGTTAAAACAGTGTCTGAGTGTGAGGATGTTTTTACTCTTCATCTGTCCAAAGTCCTGAGGAGATGAGAGAGTACGGCTGAATGACAGCGTTCATTTTCACAGCACAATTTAGTTTAGTTATGGTCTTTTTCCTAAAATATATCTTAGGTTTAGTCATAATTTAGTCATCCAATTTGTTTAATTTTAGTCGACAAATCAACTGTAAAATAGTCAACTAAAATATGAAGTATAAAGTGTAAGGCAATTTTTTATTTTTCCTTGAATTTCTGAAGTCGTGTTTTACACTTACACTAAAATGAAACATCTAATTATCCTTCATTGAATGTTAGTAAAGTCTGAGTGTCTAAACGAACAAACAAATGTTCTTTTTGTGTGAAATGCAGTCACCTTTATTTAGGCTACCTGGCAGAGCATCTCAGTTACAATACCAGAACTGACAACAAACAGTGAACCTGCTCTACATGAATATATCAATTCATAATGAGAGCAGCTCTGATTGGATCGCTCCACAACTTATCCCACCACCACACAACCAAAGCAGCTGTGATTGGATATATTCCTAACTTGTCTCTACTTTCTACATGACCAAATTAGGTCTGATTGGATTAAGTCTCTGTCAAACATTTTCATCTAGTCTTTATTTGTTAATAAAAATGTCAACTTAGTTTAGTTTTTGTCCATGTGCACTTGTTTTATTAGTTACTGTCTAGTTTTTGTCAGGGGTAAAAAAGAAGTTGTGATGGAAAAATATGATGAAGGTAATTAGTCAACAAAAGTAATACTGCTGGACAATATGTACTGGGAACCATGTCTTACTATGTTTTAGCTGACGTCATTATATATATATATCTCAATATTTTAACAGAACAGAACAGTGCAGACGTCCTCAGGCATATTTAAACTTAAAGAGTGTGATATAGATAGAACTTTAACTGTTGGAAACTTTTGGAAAAGTGGGTGCAACTGGCAAGGCTCCAGGACTCATGTTTCTAAAGTTTCCAACATATTTGTGCAGCAGTTTTTGATGACAAAAATTAATGACCAAGAAATTGGTGAAGAAGCACCTTTGTTTTTGTCCCCCTGTTTTATTAGTGATTTTTTAAAAATATAATCACATTCTTACCTGTATTCTTAATTAAACAAAAAAAAACTTTGGGCCCATTCCTGTATAGGTTTCTGGTTCGATCCCCATCAGTCAGGGCCTCCCCATGCATGCTTGGGTTCTCTGCTGGCACTCTCACTTCCTCTCACAGACCATTAACATACTCATTAGGTTATTTCGTGACTAAATTCCCTTTAGGTACGAGTGTGTTCTTGAATGGTTGTCTGTCTCTCTATGTTGCCCTGTGATTGGCTGGCAACCAGTTTAGGGTGTACGCCGCCTCCCACCAAGCTGGTATAGGCTTCAGCCCCCCTGCAACACCAAAAGGTAGAAGTGGTTTGGAGGATGGATAATGGACATTTCTGATTTCTGATCATTAATGTCTGAATATTTTTGTCCTGTTAAATATCATATTTTTCAGAGTGATAGTATCTCCATCATTCTTATGATCCAGGGTAGGGCTGCTCGAGTAGGGCAAGAATAATAACCACATTTTTTTCCCATAAATATTAACATATGATTATGTCTTACAATAATTAAGTGATTTAATACATGTGCTTTCTTTAAATGTATATGCTTATGACTCATTTATAATGACAATAATGCCATTTACTATGGAAAAAATAAGGATACATATTTTTTAAGTTCAGAAAGTCATTTGGTGCAGAAATCTTTGAATCACAATTTTCCAGGTTTCATAATAGTGGAAGTCTCAAAGTGTAATCTTGATTGAAATTTAATCAGTTGCCCAGATTTGATCCAGGGAATCAGAAGGTGCATAACCTGAATGATCAACAGCAACATTTTTTCACCAAATCACAAACTGTTGCAGAGTTTTACAAATTTATCAGAAACATAAAAAAGAAATAAAAAATGCTCTTGCCTACTTTGTGCAAATGATGAATTTAAATGATGTTTTTGGTACATTTTTAAAGATTTAAAGCAATAACTAAAGCAATATTGGGAGTTTAGGACCTCCATTTTGTTGTCATAGTAACAGAGAGGTATCAATGAAGTGAATTTTACCAGTTTAAATTAAAAAAAAAAAACATTGGACACATTTCTATGTCGTGTTTTAACTCAAAGTGAGCAGATGCAGTCTACATTGCACAAATGAGTTGGAAATTTTAGAAACTTTAGTGATCGCACTTAAATTTTGTCATCTTCTCCTGCTTGTCCAAATTTTATTTATCTAGACAGTGTGATGCTCATATGGAATCTTAACCATAAAATTTACCAATATCAGGTGTTAGCCTTTCATTTGTGTTGCTTTGGTTTTAAATGGATAAAGATAGTATGATTTTCACTGATGATGATAAGGCTGCTAAAATTAAGTTTAAATAATTGAAATGATAAACACCTTTTTAATTTAACATATTAAACAGATCATCTTGTGAGTAGTAAGTGTATCTCTGTCAGTGCTTCATACTGTTTACATCTTTTTACCAAGCAGAAGACCTGATCTCTAATATTTGACTTTAATTTGTTGATCAATTTACTCACAGTTGGAGAGTTTAATTCAGAAAAAGTTGGAACTCTGTATTTGGATTTATTATAGACTCAAATTCTTCAAAATCTCTCTGCATTTACCAGCTTTGCAGGAGAGGTCATTTGTTTTGTCCTCTCTCTGTTGATCTTGTTTCACTTCCCTCTTATTTATCTGTTCTGTGCACCTTTCATTTATTCATCGTATTATCTTCACATAAATGCAAAATCAATTTTTTATAGTCGCCCCTTTACTATTTCCCACCTTGTCATAAGAGTTGAATTCTAAACAAATTCCCCCTCAGGATCTGACACCTGACACCCGTACAAAAGCCGGAGCCCAGCAGGTCCATCAATAATTGATGGTGCACCGGCACTGGGTTGGCGTCAGGCGGCTCTACCTGCCCCAGAAGAGCCCCAGTCCAGGTGCACAGAGAGCTCTTAATACTCTCTGATGATGTTTTCAGTCGTGTTTTCTGATGGGTACCGTCCTTTTTAAAGTGTTTACAAGATGATTTCTTTAGTGTTGTAAATGATTTCCCCCTGAAGCAGCACGAGCAGATGTTTTTGTTGAATCTGTTGCAGGAATTCATGATTTAAAACATGAGCGTGTTTGTGCCATGTGGACGGTTTTGGAGTCAGGTTCAAAAGTGAGCTGTGAGTTTGTTGATGCATAGCGCCCCCTGCTGGATGCTGAAGGCAGCACAGCATCAACAGGTCATGAAATCCCAGGTTCACTCTCCTAAGGCCGGAGCTGGCTTTAAGGATTGTTATCCAAAATGAAAATGAAGTGTTCATTCATATATGTGGAACAATCCTAAAAAAAAAGGTTCTTTGTGTTTGCTACAGGTAAACGGTGTGAACATCGAGGGGATGCGGCATGCAGAGGTGGTGGCGTTCATTAAAAAAGGTGGAGAGGAGACATGGCTGCTGGTGGTGGACCCCGACACAGACGAGCACTTCAAGAGGAGGGGGATCATCCCCACCGTCAGCCATATTAAAGGTGAGAGTGGAAACCAGCATGATTTATAAAGGTTGGCTTTGTGCTCAGAAAGACCGAGTGGTCAATACTGGTCCAAATTTACACTTTTAGACCTGTTAAACCCATTTTAATGGCAGTTCAGCATCATTCAACATCAGTCTTCTCCAGATTGTATTATATCATCATTGACTGTAATCAGCAGAGCCAAATGTGATGAGGACAGATTTATGATCTGGGCGTCCATGGGTTTGTCTCTATTAGTCATTCTTTAGTCCTGTTGTCTCCGCCTGGATGGATTCATCTCTGGAAGGATGTATGTGTATTAACAAATACATACTGTATGTATTTGCATATGTGCATCTGTAAAATGAAGAGTTTGGCTTCAGCCTGCTCTGTTGTAAAGTGTCTTAAGATAACACTTTTTATGAACCGTCACTATACAAATGAAGATTGATTGGTTGATATAGTAAATATTCAGTTGTAGCAGAATGCAGTTTGTTCACTGAAGGGCAGGAGTGCAGAACAATCATGAGTGTCTGCAGGCATAACTAGCCAGGTTAACATGGAGCCTAATATTCTGATTAGAATCGGGTTAGAAGCCCAAACCGAATAAAAATGCTCCATATAAACACCTCAATCGGAATAAACAGGCCAAATCCGAATGGAAATTCATTTGGTTGCACAGAGGTAGTATATTCCTTTTCCCAAACCGATCAAAAGTAAAGACCTGTCATGTAAACGGTGAATCGGAAAGTTGTCAGGCTGGGTTCTGTCTGCACATGCTCAGTCTGGACATAAGCGAGCAGTGACGTTTACTCACTTGGAAGCATGGTGGCTTCCAAACAGAGCACACAGCACTGGTCTGCGTCTGAGAGTCTGTTTTTTTAGACAAACTCTCAAAGAACTAAACATTATCGTACGCTTAGACGGTAGGAAAACAAGAAATACTGAACTATTTAGCAAAAAGTCTATGAAAACTCAGCGAAACCGAGACAGACCAAAACGTCCAACAAAGAAGGAACCGCTGGAAAACTCTAAAGGCTGGATACTACAAAGCTAAACAGCACAACCCTCAAATAATTCATTAAAACACCTACTTACCGCCATTTTTGATAAATCGTGTGATGTTTAAATAGATCTGCTTGTATCACGTGTCTGTAAAACAGCTGTTCTGTCAACGCTTCGTTATCTGTCATGCAGGACTATCAAGGAGGCGTCTGATTGGCCCCAAATGTATTTTGATTTCTACACTTTAAATATGGAATTTAAGGGAGTGCACATTTTCATCTGTTTGTCTCAGACTATGACGGTCCCTCCATATCCAATGGCTCGCCAAACCCTCAGATGAACGGCAGCTCCACCACACAGTCCATCCGCTCCACCCGCTCCGACCTCAGCAGCCAGGGGAACAGCACGCAGGTGAGTTGACTGACCGATCATGTTCACTGCTGTATTCATAAACTCTGTCCTCTCAACTCTTCTTCTCTCTTTGATCGTTTCTCTCTCCAGCTGGCCGATGACGACGGCGGGCGCCTGTGTGACCCGTTCGCTGAGATGGGTCTGAGTTTGAGTGCGACGGCGGCAGAGGAGAAGATGAAGGTCCACTCCAAAGAGAAGAGGAGAGCGCCGCAGATGGACTGGATGAAGAAGTACGAGCTTTTCAGCAACTTCTAGGACGTTCGTCTTTACGGACTTCAGAGACGAGAAGGACAGAGACGTGAGCTCTTCACAGCCATCTGCACGGACGGGACATCACTTTTATAACTGAGGATATTTCACTCCTGGAATCATCGCGATAAGGGCAGAATTCCTTTTTTGAACTACTTCAGAGACCCTTTGACAACTACTTCCTCTCTCTGGAGTGATCATAGACAGGAAAAATTTGAAGGAGAAGCATCTTAAAGCTTCACAAACATTAACAGGAGTATTTTCAGACCTTTATTCACAGATTTGCCTAAAGCTCCGCCCTTTTCTCTACTTTTATCATCCCATTTCCCACTTAGGGACTGATTTCTAACAAATGAAGGAGACAGTTATTTTTATATAAAAAAATATAAACTGACATGTAAAAAATCTATACCTGATCATCATCGGCTGCATCTTTAGGAGTTTTATGGACACTGTGACGTTGATGATTGATGTGGTGTTGAAGGTCAGAGGAAGCCTTAAGATGGCAGAAGATCACTGTGAAAGATTTGAGCACACAGATGACGAGAAGAGCGTCTGAAAAATTCTTTCCTACATGTTTTTTAATTCCATGTAGAGTTAAAGACCTACTATCAGATCAGTGCTGATTTATCCCAAAATAATTCATGTTAGTTGTCATTTAGAGCTTAAATGTACTGATGTGTATCACCACTAACCTCTTTCCTAACGTGCATAAGAAGAAAGGGAAGCACCACTAACTTGTTATGTGATCACAAAATGGAAACTGGAATGTTAAAGAAAGGCTGATTTCTCAGGACAATGAAGGGTTAATGTGACCAAATTAAAGTTTGTGGATTAGACAGATCAGGTTAAAACTACTCTGGAAGGAAAAGAAATGTCTCAACTGGCTGCCTGCAAGGGCTGAACACAGAGGTGTCTAAACTATGGGCTGGGGGCCAATAGCAGCCCAGGGATCACTTTAAGTTGGTCCACAGCAAACATTAAAAGTTACACAAAAATTGGGGTGCTGGTTTGGTCCCATGTGCGTACTTCTGCTGGTCTGGGTTTGAATCCAGTCTGTGACCAGCTTGCAGAGCGTCTTCCCCTACTCTCTCACCCCCTTTCACAAACCTATCCTGTCTCTCTCTTCTATTAAAAAGGCACAAAATGACCAAAAACCCCCACGTTAAAACACAAAGCCTCTGCTTTCCAGATGAATAAAACAAATGGATTGTGGCAGCATTTATCATTAAAGGATAAGTTCGGTTTCTACAGCTTTCACATTGTTTATAGAATGAAGTAGAACAATATACTCACCCAGAAGGCTTTCCTGATCCAAACAGTGCTTCAGGAGATATTTAGATCCAAAATCGAGCGGCGGACATCCGTATAATGGTAGCACACGGGGCATGTATAGCACCGCTCCTAAAACTGCATTAATCGTCCAAAAACTCATTAGTTTCACCGATATTTCATCATGGTCCACTCGGGCTACTCCTCCATTACAGTCTGGTGTCACTCCATCCATGTTTTTGTGCCTCCGCATCCTCCTTTCGATGAGCTCCTCATCTGTAAACTCTGGCTCGAAACTGTAAGGACACCCATTATATTCAAAGTTCTCCTCCACAACATCTTCATCTGATAGATATTTGTCCATTTTGAAAAAAACTGGAAGATGGAAATCGTTGTGTAGCCGGCGGTCCCCACTGAAACAATGAGCCGTACTGCGCAGGCGCGGAGCAAGCGCTCTTCTTCTTCAGTTCAGAGGTCAGCACGGTGGAGCAACACCGTACTGTCTTGGAGGAGTAGCCCGAGCGGACCATGATGAAATATTGGTGAAATAATGAGTTTTTGGACGATTAATGCAGTTTTAGGAGCGGTGCTATACATGCCCCGTGTGCTACCATTATACGCATGTCTGCCGGTTGATTTTGGATCTAAATATCTCCCGAAGCACTGTTTGGATCAGGAAAGCCTTCTGGGTGAGTATATTGTTCTACTTTATTCTATAAACAATGTGAAAGCTGTAGAAACCAAACTTATCCTTTAAACAGTCATTTTCTTACCTGTGTGCTCTGCATCAAGGCTTACAAAGATTATTGTTATGATCATTTTAGTCTTAAAATACAATTGCTTCATCACAGTCGACAGCTTTGTGCATTTTGCTGATCTAAATCTGATTGGTCAGCCCAAAGTCCTGAGGCGTGGTACACCTAACTTAATGGGCTCGCCTATACTGGAATTTTCTCATTAAAATAGTTTAGACACCTCTGGCTCAGTACATCAGGGCAATATTTAGGAGAGCCAATAATTTGGATTCATTTGCACAATTATTTTGACATTTTTCAAGTTTTTCGTGGTACAAACAATATTCGGTGCAAGCTCTTGAAGTTACAAGTATAATTTCTCTTTTTTATGAATTCTCTTTGTCCTCATTTGATGGTTTAGCAGGAGCGAGACAGAAAGATGAACGAGAAAGCTAAATATGAAACAAAGAGTTGTCGTTAGAATCGACAGTCAAGCTGCAGCTTTGTGAGTTTCATTGACACCAAAACAAAGATTGTTTGTACTTTGAAATCGTCAGTGGTTTGAGAGCAGAGCTTTCACAGCAGAAGCAAATTTTAGAGAAAAACAGTTTTTAATTTTTTTTTCCCAAATGCAATCTTTCATTAAAAGTATAAAAGGTTGTCAAATTTTCAGCAAAGATTCAATGAAAATGTTCTACTGCAGTGAGTCCAAAAGCTTGTTTTTTCAATAATGAACCTTTTTTTATTTAATTTTTAAGCAAAAAGAATGATCCTGTAACACTTAAACAATTTTAAAGCTCAATTTTAAAGACATATCATTGCCTCAATCAGGTTCTTATTTTCACTTTTGATGCCTGGTACAGAACTCACAGAGACTTTTGTACTGAAAACCCTCTTAGTAACCCTGATCCAGCTGCGTTCTCAGGCCTTGTCCACACAGAGATGGAAAAGTTTTCATTTTTAAAGGTTCTTTGTAAAGATGGAAACTTGATTTTTATTTCTAAATCTTATGATACAAAAGTATAGTTATTCTTGGATTGATTTATCCCCCAGCCCTACATACTTACCTTCCATCAGCGGTCCAAACTAGTCAATTTCAGCTCATCTATTAGAAAAACTTTAAGATTTACAAACATTATTTAACTGCATTTAAAGGCAATAAATGTGGGTTCAAGTATTTTTTCCACATGCTGTGTAAGAACCAAGCTGCCTGCGGTTTGGAAAGTTTTGCTCTTAAACCTTTTCGGTATGATTGATGTCATTACTGCAGTCGATAACTTTTATCATCACACATCTGCTGACTTGATTTTCTTCCCAAAAGCAATAACAAAACTTTATGGAATATTGTTCACTGAGGAAACATCAGGGCTTATGAAAACAGAACAAGCATGTTTGCAAGACAAGGGGTTGAAATGAGTCTGCAGGTTGATGGAGCAGGAGGATTTAAGGGAGACGGATCAATGAGATGAAGAAGCTGCAGAGCTGCTGTGGAATTAGAGCACACAAATACATCCAGAGGACAAGGTGTGTGCACAAGGAATATAAAATGCAATAAATTAATGAATGTTAGTATCATAATAACTGAGTCTGCTCTCCTGAAGTTGGAGAAACGTCGGTCATCTTTGTGATTGTCTTTTTTTTACTCTCACTGATACAAACAGTCTGTATTTTCTGACAGTCGCAGTAAATAAAAGTCTAAACTACGATGGCTGGTGTACATACAGTAATCACTCAGAATATACGGCAGGTTGCATATTTTTCAATAAAGTGTGACATGCATTTTTGAATATACATGATTGTTTTTGTCGTCTCTCATGTTTAATAGTTACCTCCTCCAAGGAGGTTATGTTTTCGGGAGTTTGTCTGTCTGTGAACAAAATAACTCAAAAAGTAATGGATGGATTTGATGAAATTTTCAGAAAATGTTCAGCATGGAAAAAGGAAGAAGTGGTTAAATTTTGGTGTTGATCCGGATCACCGCCTGGATCCGCCATGACGAAAAATGTGATTTTCGTGAAGAACTACTTAAGTAAAATAAATATCATTATAAATCCAATTGCTAATATATTTTCATGGTCAATGAATTTAAATATTTACATGAAATAAAGGTAGGACTAATATTTATGGTAAAAATCACAATATGGGAGAGCACTGTGGTGCTGGCGGAGGTCTGCGCTCTCCGAGTGCTTTTCTAGTTGTGTTTTTGTGCTTGGTGATCCTCAGTTCTCCTCTTTTACTCTCACTTTTCCCCCATCTGCCCTCTTTCTCTCTCTTGTCCTGTCTTTCTGTTTTTGAGGATTATGTGTGATCAGCTTCAGTTTCAGCCTGTTCTCAGGAGTCTCCACCAGCCAGCTGCTGCTTTCACACACCGAGGTCAGATATCGGACAGCAGCATGTGCACGTGGGCGACTGTGTGTGTGTTGGATAAAGACAAGTGTGTGTTTCCAGACTTTTCAGGTGCATCGCCATCATCCACATCATTTTGTGAAATTTGGGATTTCATGTTTGTCCGAGCCTCCATCTTTTTCCACATTGTTTATTCTCCAACAGAAGGGAGTTACAGATGCAGTGGCCAAGGACAACTGACCGGCAACAGGCTGGAAAAATGTGCAACAAAACTCGGAACAAACACAAAAGCTGCTGCAAAAGTTTAAGATGAATGTGATGCTAAAATGTGTTCTGATGTCAGAAACATTTAGCAAAATGCAAAGAATAACTGTATCAAAGGTACAATACATATTTTTTTTACTACTTGGGTGTCTAAATTGATTTTTAAAAATGAATCTTTCAAACAGTGTTAATTTTGACGGCACTTTTTAATTCAGATTAAGTCATAGTCTTTTGCCTAACTTTTACTTTTAGTCATAATTTAGTCATCCACGTTGTTTTGATTTTAGTCTAGCTTTAGTTGATGAAATTTCACAACAGTTTTGTCAATGAAACCTACTATAAATTTAGTCAAGTAAAATACTAACCCTTTCATGCATGATGTCCGCTACAGTAGACGGATATTTGAAATAAATTTTATACCCTTTACGTAAAATGCCCAACTATCAGATGGGGAACTCCCAAACACTTGTCTCAAGTTTCATAAAAATATTTACTTTGCACTTTTTTTTTTTTTTTTACCATACTCAGATATTGCATCATAAATCCAAAACAACTGACAAAGGGCAAAGTTGGCATTACACTTGTATTCAATTTTACATTTTGTATTTTTTATTTTAAATCACACATACATACACATGCACATATTTCAGACTTTTCTTTTACTTTTTTTACTCTTAAAAGTTTGTCAAAGATGTTTGTGGATCTATATTTTGTTCCACTAACTTATTATTTTTACCAATGATGCATGGTGAAGTGGACAGATGCATAACTCTCTGAAAATATAACCGAAAAAATGAACATGATTTTTAACTTGTTTTAAAGTAGACATTGAAAATACTATTCCTCTGTGATTTAATAATTCATGTATGAAAGGGTTAAGTGTAAAGTGTAAGGCATTTTTTATGTTTCCTTTAAATTTCTGAAGTCATGTTTTACACTTGGATAAAATGAAACATCTAATAAGCCTTTTTTTAACCCTAGTAAAGTTTGGATGTCTAAATGAACAGAAACAAATGTTCCTTTTGTGTGAAATGCAGTCTCCTTTATTTAGGCTACCTGACAGAGCATCTCAGTTACAATACCAGAACTGACAACAAACAGTGAACCTGCTCTACATGAATATATCAATTCATAAAGAGAGCAGCTCTGATTGGATCGCTCCACAACTTATCCCACCACTAAGCTAAGGCAGCTGTGATTGGATGTCCCTCTGAACTCATCCAACCTTTAACACAACCAAAGTAGCTGTGATTGGATATATTCCTAACTTGTCTCTACTTTCTACAAGACCAAATTAGGTCTGATTGGATTAAGTCTGTCAGACATTTTAGTCTAACAACAATATTAACTGATCGTGCATATAGAGGATGGTACTTTAACCAAAATTTTGACAATATAGCAACGATGGCCAAAGTCATCTGTTGTACACTGTTATGTGAATGGGCCCTACAGAATGCCCTGCTCATACTGAGAGCTAATCAGGGGAAGGATGGTCACCAAAAAACTTAGCAAAGCTACTAGACTCACCAAACATGTCTCATGGATAGATGAGGGAGTGAAACAGTCCATCCAGAGAATCAGATCATTGGGTGCTGCAGTTGTTTGTGTTCCTGTTGTGTTTTGTTCTCTCCTCTCTTTTCTCTTTGTGCTGTCAGGTATTCTTACTACTTCTTCTTCTTCTTTTGGTTTAATGGCGGTTGGCAACCAGCTGAAAGGCGCATTGCCACCACCTACTGGACTGGAGTGTGGAGCAGGATATGCATTCGGAGGAAAAAAAAAAAGGAGAATCCTAAACTCTTTCTATCAACTGTGTTTCCTTTAAAAACACAACCACATCATGGTGTTTCTCCCATGTCCCCAGAATCTTTTGTAAAGTGAATTTAATCTTTGCTTTCTCAAACTTGTCCATTAACTTCCTTCTTTGTCTTTCAGAGGTCCACACTCCATAAGTACATGTTTTACGGTCTCTGGCTGATTGCAGTGCTGACACAGTCCGGTTCGATGTTTTCTGATCATATATATCGTATTATTTAACCCAGAGTGCCCTATCCTGAGCCGAGTTATAGCTGCTTCTTCCTTTGGGTTCCTGCCCCCTTTTCAGTATGCACTCACTTGCTTTTTGATACTGTATAGATGTCGCCCTGTATCATTTATGTCCCAATACTCTTGCCAGATTTTGTTTGTTTTTCCTTTAATGATTACTTTACTCTCAACTTTGCTTAATCCAACTTGTATTCCTATTGTTCGCCTATTAAGTGATTGTTTGGCTAGTATGTCTGCCCCCTCGTTTCCTTCTATGCCAACATGGGCAGGAACCCAAAGGAAGCTGACTGATAACCCCATTGTGTATATTTAGTGTATTACGGTAAACACTTTGTGTACAACATCCTGTCCGCATGATTTTCCTCATTCAATACTGCTCAATGCTGATAGACTGACGCAATTACTGAGTAATTTTGATATTGAAGGTGTTGTTACAACAGCCACTCTGCAGCTAACAAGCTCACCTGTTTCTGCTCTCCTAATGAAGGCGGGGCATAAAGAGCAGGGCAGAGGAGGTCCAGGGTCAGAGTGTCCATTGGCTGCAAACACGCTCATCTTCATGAAATCAAAGGAGCTCCAGCAGCACTTATAGCTCAGGAAACATCTTCATTAGCTGACATATTCCAGCCTGTGGCCTTCATCAGGGTCATCAGAAGCACATCACACACATCAGTTAAATAGGGGAGGTCTGAAACTGAAAAAAAAAATCAAAAAAGTAAAACAGGTTAAAGATTTCGCCAGTCATCTGCAGCCACATGAGGGTCAGCCAATAGGAGAGCTGCAGAGGTGTGTTAATTGGGAGGTCATGTGGTTTGGAGCCAATCAGGTAAAGACAGGAAGTGGGAGGGATCATCCAATAAGAGACATGAGTGGCACCAATCCTGTTCAAAGGCCTGAGAGGCAGCGTCCACTGGGTGGTGTTTGAATGAATGCTGCAGCCATTTTAAGGTGCTTGTTGACCAAAGGATCAGTAAGGGACATAAATTATTATAAGACATAGGAAGGAGACAGCAAAGGTTAGGATGAAACAGTTCCTATAAAAATGTGCATTTATCGTTTTTAAGAAAAGACCATGAAACACCTGTAAAAAGTCATTGTCAAACAACACTAAAACAGTCATGCTTAAAAGCACTTTAAAATAAAAACACACAAATCTTTTAACAGATATTAAAAAAATGTGTTTTATTCCATTAAATGTGTCACAACAAGGCTGGATTTGTCATTCCTGTTCTCAGTGATGTAAGGGTGGAAGTTTGTCCAATATATATTTTATTTTAAGAACATGCTGATCTTCTGCAGTAATATCTTCTTTCTTTGGAAAATAGTGTTTAAGTGTTTTATAGTGTCAATAGATTGGCCAATTGTATTCTGTCTATTTTGAGATTGGCTTTTTTGTTTTGAAATTAAAGTTTACTATTTTGTTCCAGCTTCTTAATTTTACTAATAAATCTCTTTAGCATGTGCTTGGACTTTGCCAATTTTGGAAATGTGACACAGATTAGGACCAATCATGTTATCATTAAAAAAAACTACTGGAAATGTCTAAAGCTCTGCAGGTCTAAAACAATAATTCACCAGGAGCAAATTCTCTTTAAAGGTCTTTGTTGAACAATGGGTGTGTAAGGCTATTTAATCATAATTTTACCTATTTGAATATTTGACCAAAAAATAAAGCTTCCATCTCAAATATTCTATAAACATCCAAGAAATTAATATACAATCAATTATAATTTTCATTCATTTTTTTTCTATCACATCCTTGCCTGCATTGATGATTAATATTGTTTTAATAAAAATGCTGCTTTAATTTACAATGATGTTTTTGTATTTAGTGATAAGCTGAGCAGTCATGTGCTTTAAAATGGGAATGCACAATATTTGATTTTTTCAGATATTCCTGAACTCATTTTTGCTGATACTGATTTTTTTACAAAGGTATGCAGTCTTTGTTGGACTTCAGTGGATCTTTTTCTTTCACATTTTATTTGCAGTAACAAAGTGAAAGGAACAAGAAAACACATTTTTTCTCACAAATGTATAATGTTGGTGTCTCCGTGTAGACATTAAGTGAAATAAAGGTGAAACATTCTGTAGATATTTTAACTAAAAACAAGGGATATAGCATAAATGTGTATGGCTAATGTTATGGCTTTAAATATCAGCAGATTTTTTTAATATCTGCATATTTATTTATTTATTGTTTATTTGATGTGGACATAACAATTGCATTGGACAAACCAGATGCATTGTTTTAAGTGATTTAGCACAGGTGCTAATTTACAACACTTGTCCACAGGAGGCTTTTATAAAATGATAAAATATATGGGTATTTAACTTTTAAAGCAATCATCTACTTTTTATAAAATAATAGTACAGTTTATTTTAAAGTGCCTTTAATGATACTAAAGGATGCTGTACAAAGATTTTTTAGAAATCACAACAATAAAATCAATCACAAAAAAATAAAATCAGAAAAACACAATTTATTGGATTTAAAGAGAGGCTGATGATATCATGAATCCCTACCTTTTAACATCAGTCATTTTGCAGTGATCTCTTCGTAAGTCCACAGCAAACTCTGCTGATGTATCTGTGTTTCTGCAGAAATCAGCCGGCCAAATGTAAAACTTTTTAATGCCATTTTAATGCTTTACTGTAAAATCTTTAATGTCATGACCATGAACACAAACAAAATTATACAGGTATGTTTTCTAGTAAAGATGATTTTCAAAAAACTTCAAATATGTCATCTAAAACATAGAACTCCATAAACTATATTAGACTGGAGGGTGACCACTAGTTCCTCCACCTGGTCCAGCCCGCCAGCCACTCTCCAAACATCTGGTTTTATGGCAATCCTACCCAACCGACCGGAAACAATTATCACAATAATTAAGTATTATTATCATCAGATATTATTAAATATTTTTCTTGAGAACTATAAAAAGAATTTCTAATGCCACTGAAAATCAATTTAATATTATTAATGCTATTTAAGGCCTTAATTTTCCTTAAAATCAATTTAATGATTATTAATTGCTTTTAGGCGGGCAGGGTGGGGCAGCAGGTAGTGCGCTTACCTCGCAACAAGAAGGCACCCGGTTTGATTTCCGGGTCGGACAGGAGCCTTTCTTTGAGAAGTTTGCATGTTCTCCCCATGCATGCGTGGGTTCTCTCCAGGCACTCCGGCTTCCTCCCACAGACCAAAAACATGCTAATTAGGTAAACCAGGGACCCTCAATTGACCTTAGGTATGAGAGTGAGCGTGAATGGTTGTCTCTCTATGTGCCCCCCTCCCCAACTCCAAAAGGGATAAAGGGGTATAGAAAATGAATGAATTAATGTATTAATAATGCTTTTACATGCTCTGCAGAAACCCTGTACTGTGTGGACTCACAGAAAGTGCCTAATATGCAGCTGAAACATCCAAATCAGAGCCCTCGTGGACTTCAGAATTTCACCACTGATCAGCATTTTGTCCAGTGAAGGCGCTTTAAAGAATCTTAAAAGACTTCATTTTTACTTTTGTATATAATTGTACTCTCTGATTCAGAAGCCCCATGTACATGACTCCATGGGTCCACCAGGTGGCGCCCCAGCACCAAGCTGTGTCAGCGTGCAGCTCTCCATGTCCTACCTGCTCCTGGTGTGAATATCCATCTGCACGTGGGCACATCATCAGACTTCCCCGAGGTTACACCGAGGCCAAGCGCTGACGGCTGCACATCAAACACAGAGCTGCTTCAAAGAGAGCTGCAATTTCAGAGCTGCACGGAGAGAGGACAGAGGAGAATGGAGCCACAGGTGGGCTCTGTCTGTTTGTCCTGCTTCAGCCAGTGGACACCTTTTTTATTCACTGCTGATGACACATGATTGCTCTCATCAAACAGGCTGTCTGCACGTCTGGACTTTCATTTAACTTTCTGTATAAGCAATTTTTATAACACATGCTCTTTAGGATTTTATTCTGTTGGTAGGTGCCCCGAGATCTTTCCGTGTCCTACAAACATGTTCAGTCAGGATGGACTTCCTCTGCTGTCAGGGCATAGAAGGTTCTGGAAACATTCCCCAGACGTTTTGGTCTGTATATGACATGATAGCATCACAGTTGATGGTGCTATACTGGACTGAGATCTGGTGACTGTGGAGGACACTGCAGTACAGTGAACTCATCCTACTCAGGAAACAGGTTTGATTAAACTCCATTAAACCACCAGCACCAGCCTGAATACTGATACAAGGCAGGATGGATCCATGCTCACACCAAAGTCTGACCCTACTATCTGAATTTTGTTGACCCTGGGAAAATCTTAGGGCGTTTTCACACCAACCACATTTAGTGCGCACTAGGGCTGGGTATTTCCAGCAACTTCACGATACGATACGTATCCCGATACACGTAAATTGTGAACATTGACTACGCTTTAAGCAAAATTCTTGACAAGTTTAGTTTTTTCTTATAAGAAGAAAAAGGACAAGGATGAGTTTTAAGTGGTTCTACAACTTGAGAGACATAAATTCAGATCCTCAAAGATGGTAGACCTAAGTTCAAATTAAGAACATATGCTTCATTATGTAGCTCCTCTTCTACCTTGAACTGTGCCACTGTCAACATTACCCAAAGTGTATTTACAACAACTGTCAAAATATTTAGGCCGTATCGATTCTGGAGCATCCGTATCGATACACATATCCCAAAGGAGTGCGATACGATATTTTGCCATATCGATATTTTGAGCACAGGCCTAGTGTGCACCAAAGAAGTTTTGGCCCAGGGTTTGGTACGTTAGTATCAATGTGAATGCAACCACCGCACTTTGGTGCGCACCAAGTCAGCCGGTCCGAGACCTCCATGAAGGGGTGGTCTCGATCCGCTCCATCTCCCTACATTTGGTACAGTTTCACTGGTGTGAAACAAAGTGGTCTGAACCAATCTACCTTTGATGCATTACTTCGATTTGTTTATTCTGGTTGAGGATTACAATGATTTACGAGGGTCCAGAAGGTCGCTGATGCCGTCTGAAACACGATAAAGAAAAAGACATTTGAAGGAAAAAGTAGAAGAGAGCAAAACGTAAACATTGGTTGTCTGGTGTAGGAAATGGTTACCATGGTAGTATCTTCTTCGTTCTCCTCCATAGCAGGTCTGGCAAGCAGTTACGTGCATATCGCCCCCTGCTGTTTCAAACTGAGTAAATACACAAGTGGGCCTGGGCACGGTTCAATGTTGCCAGTGTGAATGCAAGCCAGCGGGGGAGGGGGAGGGGGGTGAACCCATGGCAAACCGCACCGCAGCACGGTTCGAAACAAGTGGACCTAATGTGAAAACGCCCTTAGCCTCAGTATACTGAACTTAGTTGACAGGAATGGCACCTGGTGTGGCCCATCTGCTTCAGGATTGGACGTGTTGTGTGTCCAGAAGGTTCTCTGCAAACACTGGTTGTAATGAATGATTATTTGAGTAACTGTTGCCTTTCTATCATCTTACACCACCCCCACAGTTCCCCTTTGATCCTTGGCATTAGACAAAGTTCTTACTGGATATTATCCGTAAGCATTAGAATATGAGTGTGCATGATCCCAGTAGATCAGTAGTTAGATATAATTGACAGAAATCTGGGACATTTGTTTTATACTGTAGTTGCCACAAGTTTGCAGAACAATGCGTCATTATGCATCATATCATCATCCCGTATCACAACATGTTTGGACCATGAATCGCCAGTATTGTCAGTACGAACTATAATTATAACCATCTGTCACTTTAAGTTGGAAAAAATACGTTTAATTTTCCTAATTCAACACATATTTCAAAATTGTATTTAAACAGGATTATCAGAAAGAGGTTGGCTTTTTTTTCAAGCCAACGGTAAAAAGGTGGGCAATTTTTTAAAGTTATCTTTTGGGCTTTTTTGCCTTTAATGAGAGGACAGAGTACAGTGGATAGAGTCAGAAACGGGGTAAGAGTGGGGGAATGACATGCAGTAAACGGTCCTCAGGTGGGATGTGAACCTGGACCACCTGCTAAAGGACAAACCTCATAGGGCTTGAAAAGGTGGGCATTTTGGTTTGATTTAATGCTTATTGTTGGTACAGTTGCAGCTTTGATAACACTCTAGTTTTTTAATTATTTCCTGGTTTTGAATAAAGCAGAACCAGACCTCTTTAAAGGTCCAGTGTGTAGTTTTTAGCGACATCTAAAGGTGAGGTTTGAGATTGCAGCACTCCGGCGATCCCCCCTCCCTTTCAGAGAACCCCTGAGCTACGGTGGCCCTCCAAGCACTAAAAGCGTTTTTCAACATGGCGTCGTCAACGAGTGTTTCCAGCTACAAAGCTATCAAATATCTCTGTTGATTCACCACATTTGAAAGTTCAGAGAGTATTTTAGGTGAGAAAGTCACCACGTAGAATACCAAAATGTGGTCATTTGAGCCATAAAACGCACAGATACAAATTTCATTTCGGTATTTCGGACATTCTGTTATGCTATCGAAGAAACTTCCGGTCGGCTCCAAAACAAGAGCGTAATTTACAAAAGCGTTAAAGAACTAATAGGAGATAATGAAGAAAGCTTTTATTTTGAAAATGGGAAGTTTGCTAGTAGCTGATTTTTAGCTGAATGCCATCTCAAGACGACTTGATATATAAGATATGATGATAATGATATTGTTACGACCTGAGGCTGTTTTTTATTTGAGTCCGTTTTTCCAGTATTTTGTCTGATGACTTTCATTTTGAAGCCTGAGGCCGTATTATCTGACAGAGGTTTTATTGAGGGGGTTTTTTCTGTTGCCGTTTGGTCTGAAAAATGACACAGAGGTTTTCCAGAGACCGAGGATGTCCTAAAATATACACCTTACCAATGTGTACATGTGCTACTAAATGACAAATAAGGAGCAAACAATAAAATTAAGGAGTACGGTGAAAATCTTTATCTTTGTCTCATCAACAGCGCTATATAGCTTAGTTATCAGCCTATGTTTTCTGTCCACAGAAAATTGCTTGTGGCCGTGAAATAAGCCTCTCATGCAGATGCATTCTCTGCGTCTTACTCCGACTTCTCCCGAAAGTAAACAAATAAATTCGGCTCCATATAAGAGTACAAGTCGACACTTAGTCTTACCTGTCCAGCAAAAAACAGGCAACTTCTGCGTCTGTCTGCAAACTTATCCATCAGGGACTTCCATCTGGGAAAGACAGCGCCGATGTTGACCCTGTTTTTTATGTCTCAGCCTGTCCTGATTGCGTTTGGCTTGATCCCGTTTTCGTTTCTTTGACAAAGTTTCATGGTCCTCTGGTGGCAAATTGTACGTGTAGTCCTCCATGTTTGTTTGTATTAGCACAGCTGCTTGGTAATCACTCTCTTCTTCTTCGTCTATTTCACAACTGTGCATTTCCGGTAGACGTTGAAAAAAAAAACGCGAAAGCGTATTTTTGTCCGTTCTGGGTTACGGTGGAGAAGATGGCGCAAAGATGGAGCCCCCCATAAACGGGCGACCCACTCCTAGATTGATATAAATGACTTTTTCTAAGGTAACGAAAACAAAACATTAATTATTTAAGGCTGATTAGAAACTACTTTAAATATACTTTAAAATAATATATTCCATTTTTACCAAGTCTGTTATTTTATATTTTTTTCGTTTAGCATTTAATAATACACACTGGACCTTTAAATCTTTCTTACCTGCTTATTAGGGCTGCCACTTTATACTCAACATTTGAATATCTTTTCAAACTTGGTGGTAAAATTGTATTGAAAATATACTGTGCAGAAGCACACAAGGTCACCTGTAGCAGTGAACAACTCGATCCAACAGAGGGCACTCCCTGTACACGCCAACTGTCCATTGTTCCCATGATCTCAAAAACAGGCGGGGAAACTTCGAGAAAATATCAGGCATAGCCACTCTGAGTTAACAATAACATCTGTGGCAGCACTTTGGGCTCCACACTGTCAATGGCAAAATAAAAAATAAAAAAAGGTTAGGCTATGTGTCAATAATGTGCACAGCAGCTGGCCCACTCCTTATCTACGATGAATCCACCGGCCCATTTGTCTGCATCGTGCTATAACATCATCCTCAGCAAACTTACATGGACAAGGTTGCAAGATTCATGTAAGGGCATGAGGCCTACAGGTAGATAGTAAATGTTTTTGTAGCCAGGCTTGCAGTGCAGGTTCAAATTTCTTCTAATATTAGCATTAATGTTTGAAAACTGTTCAAATTTGATTTCGGGGAAAAGTGTGAATGCTTTTTCTGTTTGTTGCAAAACTGTTTAAAGGTATAGTCAGCGATGTGGGAGAAAACGAGCGGAGAGGTTGTTTATAAACAAATTTAGACCCACTTCTCCCTTCATACCTCGCCCCTGGCTCCAACCCCAAAAGCTGATGGATGTGCATCGTCATGGAAAGGGCCATAGAAACTGCATAGCTGACCAACGTAGCTAAGGTAACTCGTCAGACAACTCGATTGACATTATTGATAACATCACAACAACAGAACATTCTGGCAGATTAGACAATAAGATGAATGCCCGACGGCTGTTATTGTTATGTGAAGCACCACAAAGCTAATGTTGCTTACCCATCCAGCAGGCAGACGGCGACATCCGCGTCCGTTTTCAGGTCTTTCAATGGGCGCAGTTCCCTCCACCGTGGGAAAGCAACACAAATGTTGACCCGGGTCTTCGCTCTTTCATGGTCATAGTCCTTCTTTTTCACTTTCTGCTCCTCTGACCTTTTTCTTTTGGGCTGTTTTTCAGCCATTGCTACTGCACTCTCTCTTACGCTAACTGCGCACGCTACGCAACCTACTACTCCCCCTCCCCTCTCTGTCTGATCTGCGCATGAGTATGATCACTCCCTGGATGTGTGTGTGTGTGGGGGGGCAGTACCCTGTTTTGGTAACTCGGCCCAAGCCACAGTATTTACCTGCTGAAATCTAGACTCAAGGCTGTGTATTGAAACCGGACTGTTTTTCAACATGCTGTCAGTGGGGACATCTTGTGGATGGAGAGGAGAAATACGGTGATTTTGACGAATAGTGCATTAGATTAGAAGATTATAAGATCGCTGACTACACCTTTAAGTCTTGACAGGGACTTTTTCAGAGCCATTAAATTTGTATTTTTGTACAGACATTAGGCAAATGAAGTAGTGAAAGAGAAGACAAATCCTCAGCTGCTGTAATAACACATGATCGCAAAAATTCCCAAAGCAAACCTGGACTTGTCTGGAACCACTGCTGTAAGCTATCATCACTGAGCATCAGGCCTGGCATCGTTTATATTCCTGAACATAACACACATGAACATGAACCACTCAGTCCAACCACACATCTGAAAATATAGCAGCATATATTTAAAAGAAACTGCATATTTTTCCCACCCCTATGGTGCCACACAGTGAAGTGTGCCAGGGCTGCCCGGGATGCAGCGGTGCCCGCAAGGAGGGAGAAACCAGACACTGAGGGGGGGAGGAGGGGTTAGCGAGTGCGTCCCCATGGCAACCGCGTGTTTGTGTTAGCTCGTGAGTCATACAAGCAGTGAGTCACAGTCAGGAGGAAACACACACACACGGTCACATTCATACTCACACTCACACTCAGCCGAAGGGAAGCCAAATAAGGACAGCCAGAGAGAGAGAGAGAGATAATCTGTTCTAACCTAAAAAAGAAACAAAAAACAAGACGGACATGAAAGTAAACAAAGATGAAAAAAAGGGGATAAATAAAGCAGCTGAGGGGGAAACAGGGAGTCAGAGGGCACGAGCGCGGGCACATACCCTCTCCCAGGAGCACCCTTCACATGGGTGGGGGGAGCGGAAAGGCACACAGACACACCCAGTGTGTGCACACCTTGGCTTAACTCGCTAAACCACCCATTTATTGTCTGACGCCTACACATTCAGGAGGACACCTGGCCATGAACCGCAGTTTTCACGGCTGTTTGAGGTTTTGGGGTGACAAAGTGGGACAAATGTCAGAAAAATGTTGAATAAGGCAAAATGAGGATGTTTATGTGAGTATGTTTTGGAGTTTTTATGAGTCACTAGATTATTTTTTGGCATCATGAGAATGAAAAGTTTGATTATTCTCAAGCTTGTTTCCGAGAGGCCTGTTTTCTGGTTAGTTTTCCCACGGCCTGTTGATTCATCTGAAAACATCTTAACACTGGATCAAACAAGGGTTGGGCGGTATGTTACATTTTTAAGACAAGGTAAAGGTTATGACAGTATTGCATCAGCATTTAAAGGTCACTAAGAATATGAAAAGAGTGATCACTTTATTCTTGAGCAACAAGTCAAAGAGAGCTGTAAATGAGTTTATAAAGTTGTAATTGTTTAACTTATTTAATGCAAAGTGGCTTTTACTTGCTGTCCCGTATTGTTTATATAAACACAAATTATGATATAACTTATTAACAAAATGGATGTATCAATACCAAGCCTAATGGTCAGAAAAAAAACCTATAGCAGGAACCACAGACAGCAACATCCTTATTGACCATAAGAAAAGAAAAACTCCTCAAAAAAAGTTTGGAAACATTATTTCAGTTGATTATGTCTCCCCTTTAGTAAATGCAACTGTTAAGGCATTTTATAGAAGTGTTTAAAAGCCTCACCTTTACAGTGAGTTACAGCTTGTAAGAATCATATACTCATGCAACATGCAGGTAGCACCAAAAGCCAAATGTGCACAATCCCCCCCAACTGAAAGCTGGTGTTCTGGTATGCAGAGTGGCAGCATTACTTGGTGTCAGCCCTGGTAAAATCTCTGAACAGGCCCTGCTTACACAGAGACACTCTCACCTAAAAAGCTAAGATTTTTTTCTTTGCGTATTTGAACTCGATCCGCATTCAGACAGAGATGCTGGAAACACATGAAGCCACTGTGATGTGGATGCCCGTCCAGTTGATGGTGATGTAGGTTTGCAGAGAAACAGCGCTGCTACAACACACGAACAAAAAAGAAACATTTCACAAATAACAATGGCGAGTGGACGCACAGAGACGAAGGAGTTTCTTGTCTGTTCAACAAATCAGTCTGGATAGTTTTGTCTGGATAACAAACCGGTAAGCAGCACACATTACTCGGTAGAAGGCTGAAGCTGTTGCTGTATCTGGTATGCGCACAGTCTTCACGTGAAAGAGTACTGCACATGCAGTGACGTCAGTGTTTCACACTGAGGGGCCGTTTACATGGCACAGAAAACGTTCAAATCCGGTAAGTTTTCATTGCGTTTTGGCCTTGCGTCGACATGGAAACTCATTGAAAACGGAAACTTTGGAAAACAGGCTCCAGGGTGGAAAGTTTGCAAAACGCTCTCCATGCAGCCCGTGTAAACCTGCATCGGAGCGTTTCAGGGTGAAACGCCGGCGTCACCGCATGCGCAGTACTTTTTCAGATGAAGGCTGCGCAGGCATACCAGGAACAACAACAGCTTTGACCGTCCGCCGAGTAACGTGTGAGCATCTTACCACGCTTGGTTTGTTATCCAGACAAAACTGTCCAGACAGATTTGTCGTCTGAACTGATGTGTTGTCCAGAAAAGAAACTCCTGCGTCTCTGTGCGTCTATTCACCATTGTTGTTTGTGAAAAGTTTTCTTCTTTGTACATGTATTGTAGCAGCGCTGCCTCTCTGCAGACCATCAGCACCATCTACTGAACCGGCATGCGCACTACAGCAGATTAACTTGTCTCCGAGCTTCGTCGTCTGAACGCAGAAGAATTCTAAAACGCAAAGGAAAAGTCTTTGCATCTTTAAGTCAGGAGTTTCCAATTAAACGTAGCCTGAAACCCTGACTCTGATTTACATGGAGCTGCATGGAGAAGTGTTTTGAAAACTTTTCACCCTGGACCCTGATTTCAAAAGTTTGTGGATTTAAGCACCCCAGGTACTGCTCCCATGTTAACGGGAAGCCAAACTGCAATGGAAACTCTTTGGATTTGACCATATTCTGCCTTGTGTAAACGGCCCCTTAGGATCAAGCTTTGGGAGACTGGAAAAGTCAAAAACAGACCTCAAAGTGCCAGAAGGACAACACCACTCCTCACCTTTGCCTCACTGAGGAACTGTGGGCTTTCCTTCATGTGAAGAGTGGATTTTGGCACATTTGTTTACGGCACTACTCACACGTTCAGCTGTGTTGGCCATTCTACAAATGCATGATCCTTACAAGTTGAACCTGGTGACTAATCAGGCTTTCCAGAGATGTGAAGAAAATACAAAACAAATGGTGTTATGAAAAGGGAGACATAATCGTCTGAAATACTGTTTCTAAACTTTGAGGAGAACAGTTCCAAACACAGGAGCTTGGAAAGTGCTGTAGAGAATCTTATTATAGTGTCTAGTTAATGCAACATAGTTTTAGCGTTGTCAAGGTGAAGTACAAAATTACAAGATTATAGTGGCTCCATTTACTGCTGTGTATCACCTGAAGCCTTTACTCAGCTCATAGGGGCAGTAATGGTCAGGTGCTTTATTGGGAAATATACAGCCAAGGGCCTCAAGCAACTTCACTTCAAAAACAAAACGATCCCTTTAGTCATCCTGCTCTGTGATAATCGGTCAGTTTAGCACAACTTGGCACCATGTTGTCAACAACTTAGCATTCATTCTACAGTCTATGCTCTGCAGCGGGCATGCGTTTCAGGTTTTCAAGCAGAAACTGGTGCAGTAGAATGAGGGGGATGTATAAGTCCAGATGTTGCTAACTTTTTGTTTTGTGCATAAAGGTCCACTATCACACAAAGGAGGCATCTTTAGTACAGTAACAAGTATATGGGAGCTTTATGAACAATAAGTTACCCACAGCAACCTCAAGAAACTGAAATATTTGCATTTTCATCTAGTTTTGACAGATTGAGGGAGTTTTACATAATACTGTGCATATCTTACATCTATTTTTGTTGTTGTGATATCAAACAGGTGTTTATTTTGTCTGTTTTTCATGAGATCAAATAGAAATATATAATTACAGTGTTTCAAAGCAATTTTAATTCTGCTCAGAGAAGATCTACCATTAAATCTGAACTTTTGACATTATGTTAAAAACTACAGCGCTGTAATTCTTGCCCAGCCCTAGGTCAGAGCATATATCTTTACTGACTTGTTTACTCTGGTTAGTCTGCAGGTTGAGTGGGCTGTGATTTACGCACGGCTTCAGACCACGCTGGCTCATCCCCACCAATGTGTATTTTGGCTCCCGTTAACCCTGTTGGTGTGGCGTTTCTCTCTGTGAGGGAGAGTTTCCACATCTCTGAGCAGCAGAAAACAGACTATCTCCTCGTCCTCTTTTTTAAAGACCAATGATTTTCTACAGAATCATAAAAGTTGATGTAGTGCACTCTCTCACCGCTCTACTTAACAGTGATGACTAACTTCCACTAAGTGGCTTTATGACTCCTTCTATCCTCCACCCGCTTCATTTTTACTGTCATCTTTATTCACCTCATCTCAGTGAGTTTAATGACATCATTTATTTCCAAGGCTGTTGCACTAATACATGAAATAATGACCCAGTTTCGGGATATTTCAAATTTCATGCACAGAGGCATGCAATTGCTAAATCAAATCTGTCTCTCTCCATTTAACTGAGGTCAGGATATTTAGAAAGAAGCAGCAGTAGAGGTTTTTCTAGGATTGGAGCAGCTAAACCAGAGAAATTTGGCGCTTGGCTTGTGAAGTCTTGATGCTGAAAATCAGGATAAACATGGACCTCCGAGATTCAAATCTTCCAATTTCTCGGTAAATGTAGGCTAAAGCAAATTGTGCCCTCCAAGTGGAAAACCCCAGAGGTGCAAAAACCTGCCTTCGCTCATGTTGGACACCCTTTTGCCTTCAGGTCATGTTGTGGAGTCAACAAGATCTTAGATGCATCCCTCGGAGATTTTGGTCCATATTGATATGATAGCATCACACAGCTGCTGCAGATTTGTTGGCTGCACACCCAGGATACATATCATTAGTTTCATCATGTCCCAGAGCTTAGATTGAGATGGTGGGTGACACTGGAGTACAGATAATTCCATTGGTTATCATGTTCAAGAAACCAGTTTGTGATGTTATCCTGCTGGAAAGAGCCATTTGAACAGGGGTGGGCAACTTTGATTACCAATAGGGCTGCACTGTTGCCTTATGTCATTGACTCTCGATGAGGAAAATGTGTATGAAGGAACAAAACATAGCAAACATAAAACTTCAAAAAAAGAATTGTACCAACATTAGTATATTTTAACTCTGTTAAAAAAACAGAAAACACTATTAAAAATGAATGATTTAATGGGCATGATACAGAACTAAAGACAATTTAAGGTTCTTTTTAATGCTATAAAAGAATGATTATATTATCAATTTTAAAGCCGCTATGAGGAGAATCTATTACCGGTGACATTAAGACTCTGCTACCCATGAGCACGCAAGGCGACTGTCCTAATGCTGCATTCCAGTAACCTCGGAACTGGGAGTGACATCATCTCTGACTTATCAGCGTTCCAGTTGAAGTCGAAAAAAAACATGCTGATCTACCAGGCTATTGTTAGCTGTTGTTACCACGCCCTGCGTTGTTGTTCACAAATATCACATGAAGAATGTGATTATCACTATGGCAGCATTTTTGTAAATATAAGTCTAACAATACTATGTATACAGCTGATCTAGAGCGACACACCCCAGTCAGAATTGCAAATAAATTAATTATTACAGGAGCTAAATAACTGTTCACACTGGGGGCATCCATCTTCAATTGTCAACTCGGGGGTGGCAAGGTTTCACCGAGTTCCCAGTTGGAAATTCTGACTTCAGGGGATGTACAGTTGCAGTTTCCTACTTGGAACTCGGAAATTCCTACTTCTGACTACAACTGGAATGCACCATAAGACGTGACCCAAGCCAAAGCCTGCGTTTGTTGTGATGCTAATGAATGCAGCTTGGATCTTCCTCAGAACTCTGCATTGCTTTACAACTTCTTTTTTCAACTTACAGGATGCAAAGCAACGAGGTAATGTATCTCGTTGCTGTAGTTTTTGATGTGTGACAACAAGTAATTTTTGGAAAACTTAGTATCAGGGGAAGAGAGGCGGGAGCTGAAGAATGCGGACGTGACGACAGCCAGGGGTTGAGAACCAGAAGTTGAGAACGGACATGCCAATTAGCCTATTGTCCTCATGGCTACTCAGTGAAACTTAGCGAAATCTGCCCTCCTCAGAAATTTGCTTGTAGGGATTGTCTTTGACGAGGTTCATGTCACATATAAGTGTTAAATGAATCATCTGTGTGGTACAATTTAGTGTAAGACAATAGCATAAGGCCGTTAGCTGTTAGCGGCTAAGTTAGTGGCTAGCAGCTAACAGCCGTTAACTGTTGTTAGCTGTTAGCGGCTAAGTTAGCTGCTATGGCTAATGTCCATGAACTGTTTTTAACTGTTGTTAGCCATTAGCTGCTACATTAGCCGCTATGTATGCTACAGTATAGGAGGCAACCCTGCTTGATGTGGATTGATCTGTGATGAGTGTGACGAGACAAACGATTGTCCAATCACAAGCTTGTGTTTTTTTTTAACGTTCTGCCCCTGAAAACAAATTTAAAGGGCTCCTACCCAGATGAACTGGTGAAATATTTCTGTGGCAGATATATGGAGCTGACCATCTGACTTGTCAGGTTAGACCAGCCCAACTGGTACCAAAAATCATCACTTAAATCCCATTCCTCCTTCATTATGATGCTCAGTTTGAGCTCTTTCTGTACAAACACAGCTGATCTATGTCACTGGCTAATGTCATGTTCCTAATGCAACCCCACCTCAAAAATCCTGGACTATCCCATTAAGTCTGAAGTATGGGGAGTGGCCTCCAAAATCAAGAACTAGTACCATCAGAAGAATGTAACTTTCCCCGACTTTAACTTTCTGTATGTCTCCAATAGCTGAATTTTATCTCCTAACAGCCAATCAGAGGCCGGTGTCAATGATCCCTCTTGTCAGTTTTATCTCTGCAGAGATAACACTCCAGAAATATCACCTGCCCACAAATGGCTGGGTTTTATTTCTGCTTTTTAACATCTCCAGTGCAGGAAAACTGAGGCACACTCTCCTCACAACCCCCAGTTAAAAACAAGATGCCTTTTTCAATCTGCTTTTATATTTTACGGGCGTGTTTAAAGACCCTCCCTCCCCTTACTCGTCTGGTTTCTCCCTGCAGCAGGTGAGCAGCAGGTGGAGAGAGCACGGCGAGGAGGTTTTATTGGAGGAAGGGGTCGTGGGGCGTTAGCGGTCGATGCTGGAGCTAACGAGGAAGGGAGGAATGTGGTGGTGAGCTGTAAAGGGGACAGGAATTGAGGGGCGTGTGTGCCTGTTAACACACCAGTGATTAATGGGACGCAGGAAGTCGGCTGTGTGTCACTCTGGGTGATGTCAGCCGTCGAGCAGAGGAACAGAAACACCATATGGACTCAGATAGGCTTCCTCTATCGCCATACAAAAAGAAAATTACTGTCTTACACGTACTTTTTGCATCAGTTCCTCAAACTGAAAATAACAGGCATGTCCACTGGTAAGAGATTTGGTAATGACTGTTCAGTGCCAGCAACAAATTAGCCCATCTTCCTCTTTTTGAAGCCACATCAGCTCGACGGCCATTTTATTTAAAACAGGCCTTTAGTTCAAACACGACATAAGCCAGGAATTCTTAATGTCATTTCAAACTGAATTAAACAGCAATAACAGTTTGTATTTCATGCACAAATTGACCTTAAAACTCTTGATTGAAGCTGAATTATTCCTACTCCCATGATACAACAAAGCCGTCACTTTCAGATTGTACAAAATGAGCATTCAGCGGTGGCTCATTACATTCAGCCCAAACAAAATTCATCAAATCTTGCAGCCTTAGCATAACAGCAACAAGGGGAGGTCAATAAAGTCAAATATTTATTTGAGGAACTGTAAATCATGACTTCATCACTGTTTCAAGCCAATTACAATCCCCCCTCCCTACCAAGAGAGACAGATGACTGCCTTTACATATTAAAAAATATTTCTATCATTTTATTCTCTCTCTAATCTAATCCCCCTGTGCTGAACCAACAGAGCTGATTTGCCCACAGCAGTGAAGAAACCAAATGAGCCTTGAGAACATATACATGTTGTTTTATAATAATGTACAAGCCACTGACACAGCAGTGGGAGCAACAGGGTTCCCACTCTTTTCTCAAAATAATTTTCCAGGACTTTTCAAGGACATTCCCCACCACACACACACAAATTTTAAGGTACTTTTCTGCAGTTGTACCTTACATTTTGAACATATATTCATGCAAAAGTATCCTTATGCATCCAACAAAAGCGGTAGTCATGATCTCTAGAAAGACTGCTACATTATCTCACTGGGCAGGGGTTGTTTTTCCTCTTTTGTGCTTCCCCTTAAACAGATGATCCACATGCTGTGCTATGCTCAATATTCTGTTTGTGTGTCTTTTTAAGGTGAACAGACTCCTCTGACATTTTTGTTCCCTATTAAGGATGCTCTTAAGGATAACATTTGTGGCTAAAAAATGCATCTAGACAGTAATTACCTCCACCAAGGAGGTTATGCTTTCGGGAGAGTTTGTTTGTTTGTCTGTCTGTCTGTCTGTCTGTCTGTCTGTCTGACTGTGAACAAAATATCTCAAGTAGTTATGGATGGATTTTGATGAAATTTTCAGGAAATGTTCAGCATGGGAAAAGGAAGACATGATTCAATTTGGTGTTGATTCGGATCACTGTCTGGGAACTGTGCTGCTTGGCAGAGGTCTGCGTTCTCCGAGTGCTTTTCTAGTTATCAGCTAAAATGCACCATAAAAAGTGGGTTGTGTCTTGTATTTTCATTTTTTAAAATTTCGTCCTTTATGTAAAGCCTTTTGTGCTGCAAGACTTTGTATGAAAAGTGCTATACAAATAAAGCTTGCTATACATATGATTGATTGATATTGACAACAACAGTACTTCTGCTGTCAACAGAATTTGCTGCCGTGATGACAGTCACGTGTCTGCAAATTATCAACTAGGAAAGGTACCTAAACAACCGATCCATACATCCCACTTTTCTGTTGAGGTGCGGAGTGTGCCAAACCAGCCAGCAAAGGTAGGAGCTAAAAATTTTGAAGTCTGCTGATAGGTTGCAAGGATTGTCAGTTCCTGAGCGTCAGTGGTGACAAAAAAACAGCAACATAATGCATCCTGTTTAATCACAGAGTGACTGACTTTCTTCTACTTTGTCTTTGTTATGACTGTGAGTCATTTAGGCCTATTTATTGTGTAATTGTGTGTTGTGTAATTTATTGTATTGTAGAGGAGCTTTGTGCTTTCCCTCCCTCCTCTCTCTGTGCTCTCCCTCTGAGCCTTCTTCAGGTGTGGCGCATCCTGATTGGACTACAATGAAAACGCGCATCCGAGGCCGACTGGAGGAGCGCTGCGGAGGGACGACATCCGATTGGTTGCAAGCTGATGGCTGGCTATTTAAAAATGACAGAGTGAGCGGAGACGCCAACCCTCCTCCTTCCTCACTCCCAATGTTCGCCACAGAGCAGCAGCTCGAGTTCTGTGATTTAGAAAGTTGAGTGTGTAAAATTAAACGTGTTTGATGTTAGAAAATTGTAAATTAAAAAGCAGTTAGGGAGTCAGCAGTTAGGTTTGTAATATTTTATTTTCATTAAGAAGTCAGGCAAGGTTTTTGATTTATAAAAGTGTTTTGTAATTTCTGTTTGCTTACTCTCCCTGAGGTAAAGCTAAATTTCTAAAGAAAAGAAAGAACAATTAAATGTTCAATTTATTTGGACTGCAAACATTCTTGTTTTCATGTCTTTTTGCAATGGTGTTTCCTTGAGAGTGACAAAGGAGTGGTCCTTTTATGCTGCATTCAGTAACCCCATTTATGGTTGTAACATAAATTGGGGGCTCGTCCGGGATTCGGACCGGGACCTCTCGCAATGCTTCATGAGGGTGCACACATTCCTTGCCACTGTTGGAGAGAGAGAAGTGCAGGGGGAGCTGGATGTAGGTGGTATAACCCTCATCCTTTGGCTGACACCCTTGCCCCCATATGAGGGTTTAGCTGGCAATGGAAACATGTGACATCAGGGCTTACCGCTCCAAGTGAAGCAAATTGTACTGAACCAAACCAGACCTTTCAGCTTAAGGGGTACTTTGTTTGGCATCAACTTCACCTCCTTTGGGGAACATTTGAGTATGTCATAGATGTGTGTTAAGAGTATAAAAAAGACTTGTTTGCTTCATGTCTGTAGGCCGTAAGGGCATGAAAATGAAACAGAGCCTTATAACTGACAAGCTCTCATCTGTACAAGCATCTGATTGGTTAACACACTGGTTGGGATGTGATTGGTTGCCATGATGGATGGAAAATAAAATGGCATAGGAATGGAGAAACGGCTGCCTATGTCAGCAGAAATGTCAGGCGGCAGAGAGGATTGTAAGGAGGCGCCACTATCAGACAAAGGAGTGATGGAGCGAGCAGAAACAGGAGTTAAGGAAAATTAACAAGTCGCCCCCCCATGAAGGAGTCCGTGTGAGATAATGAGCTGGTGCGGAGCGCTAGACGTAAACAAGTGAACGAGGGGAGTGAAGGAAAGACAAGCAGTGATGGGGGTGTGTGGGGGGTGTAAAGGTGGTCTTGGTGGGATATTTTTAGCGTGTGAAGTGGAAGAGGGCTGAAACTTCTCAAGGGGTTTTTCCAGAGGTGTATATTTAGAGCCAGGGTGTGTGTGAAGAGGAGAGAGTCAGAGAGAGAAGAGGAGGGATGTTCACTGTACGCTCATGCCAGTCTGATGTAAGAGTGTGCAACAGGACCACACACACATTCCTGCTACTCCCTCACTCACTAAATCTGACTCTTGCTCACACAGGATGACTCCCTTCATCAAATACCAGCCACACACACCATTTACGAAACTCTGGTAAAACACTGATGCTTTCAAAAAACAAATCTCCATGTTAACAATGTATTCTTTGTCACTTTAAAGTAACTACAAGAATTTTTTTCATCTTTAAACAAAAGTTTTAGAGTTGATGTAACAGCACAACAACTTTCAGAAGTGGCAGTAGAGGCTACCTCACTTCTTAGAGTGTTTTGCTCCGTTTTAATTACAATATAACTTCATCCTAACAATGATTGGTCTGTTCAGCAGTGCTCGGCGCCATGTGTTCAAGGGCTCTACATTGTGGTTGCGGCACATGCCTTGCACAGGGTTTGTGATCCTGATTCAGTGGGCTTAAGTACGTAGAATGTCCTCTTTACTCCAAACTGTAACTAAGTCAGTCGGAGGTTCTTCAGGAAAGCCCCAGTAACACATTCCAGTTTCTCACGGTGATTGTGCATGATTGTCATAATACTGATGAAACGTGCTTTGGTCGTGGTGCATGTGCCACGTGATCTGGATCAGCATTTTAAAGTCGTGGTTGAACACCTGGAGACAGGGAAGGGTCCCGACAGTTATGAAGTGTTCAAAACTGTTGTGGAGAATCAGCGCTCCCAGTATAGCAGGGTGGAAGCCTACTGCAGTCCTAAGGAGAACATTAACAGTAGCGGCAAGTACAGGGCTCAATCAGGCTGATCATGGTCCAATCCTGAAGCTTTCTGAGGACGACTGACAAAGATGTATTCGTTTGTACCCTGACTGTGTCCCGTTAAAGGTGGCATAAGTGACGGGGCTCAATCGGGACTTATGTGACGCAAACTGGGCTCATGTCAGCAGGATGGAAATTCATGGAATCCTCATCGTACTGTGTATTGACCTAATTGATGCGGGACGAAAACCCCCGAAGCGCTGTAGAAGGGATATGTCAGTCTTCCACAGTCGTGCACAATCACCATGGGAAACGGGAATGTGTGACTGAGGCATAACCCTGCGTTTACTAGCTTATGAGTGGAAGGCTGCAAGTTTTGGCCAATACCCAGATCTGACATCTGAGGTCAAAGGAACGCACCATAATAAACTCAAACATCAAGATAAAATAATGGCTGATGGGCATTTTCTGTGGAAATGATTAAGCACGATGTTGTTCCTGATAAAATTTCTGTCTTGGTTTTTTTTGGGTTACTTCAAGAAAAAAGTTTCCCTTTGAAACCACAACATAATTTACTTCCCCATTATATGAATTAGATCATATCCTGGGGGCTTGGCGTGACTCGGGGCCACCAGGGAATGATCACTAATGTGGAAGCAAGAAACTTCAAAAGTATGTTCTTGGGACATCTGCAACCAGTGTGGGTCACTTAAAAAAACATATGTTGATTTATAGGACTGGAAGAGGAGAGATAACCTTGCAGTGCAGCTGGATCCACCAGCTGTAATCTGGCAGATCCTTCTTGCCAAGCTCCAAACTACAACAACTGTAAGCGTCTTAAGTTGCATCTTTTCATATATTTATATTTTTTATATTTATGCCTGTTTTTGTTTATATCTCTCAAATATATACATATAGATAGATAGATAGATAGATAGATAGATAGATAGATAGATAGATAGATAGATAGATAGATAGATAGATAGATAGATAGATAGATAGATAGATAGATAGATAGATAGATAGATAGATAGATAGATAGACAATACAGGCCAAAACTTTGGGCACACCTCATTCGATGTGTTTTCTTTATTTTCATCACTATTTATACTGTAGATTCTCACTGAAGGTATCAAAACTATGAATGAACATGTTCGTAATTATGTACTTAACAAAAAAGTGTGAAATAAATAAAAATATGTCTCATATTCTTGTTTCTTCAAAGTATCCACCCTTTGCTCTGATTACTGCTTTGCAGACTTTTGGCATTCTCTTTATGAGCTTCAACAGGTAGTCACCTGAAACGGTTTTCACTTCTCAGGTGTGCCTTTTCAGGGTTAATTAATGGGGTTTCTTGCCTTTTTAATGGAGTTGGGACCATCATTTGTGTTGTTTCCCAAAGGGATTAATAGAATTGTATTTAATCATTTCATTCATTTTCTATACCCCTTTATCCTTTCGGGGTTGGGGGGTGCTGGAGCCTATCCCAGCTGTCATTGGGCGAGAGGCGGGATACACCCTGAACCGGTCACCAGTCAATCACAGAGCCACATAGAGAGACAGACGACCATTCACTTTCACACGCATGCCTAAGGGCAATATAGAGTCACCAATTGACATAATGAGCATGTTTTTCTTGGTCTGTGGGAGGAAGCCGGAGCACCCATGCATGCACAGGAAGAGCATGCAAACTTCACACAGAAAGGCCCCTGACGACCCAGGAATTGAAACGGGAACATTCTTGCTGTGAGGCATGTGCACTACCTGCTCCGCCACCGTTCCACCCCTAGTTAACCCAATCTAATCTAATATAAAAAAAGAAAGAGGAGAAGCAAGACAACATGAGGAAGTGACCACTCCCACAGCGATTAGCATAGATGCTAATAGCTTCAGTAGCAGTTTTATTGGAATTCCAGTTTAATTAGTTTTTACTTTAACTATCTATGCATGTAATCATGATACTGTTTTTGAATTCTTAGTGTGTTATGATGGCACTTCCATTTTTACCATTATTTATGAGCTGTTACATGGTGTTGTTTTTTCTGTATAGACCCTTGGAATAATAAATGTTACCATGATGATAACTAATGGGATCTTTCTTAAAGATGCTATGAGGAGTTTCTAAGTAATTACAAAAAAGTCTCACTTTGAGATATATGTCTGATCGAAATACACACTTTAAGATGAGTTTTATAGCATCAAAATAGGTTATCTATAAATGCTATTCCTTAGCTTCGCAGTCGGGTCGGACAGGGCTGGACTGGCCTGGATACTCAACTTTGGGAACAAGACAATTAAAACTAGAGCAAACTTATATTATTCGGACACGTCTTAGAGCACCGGGCTGTAAGTAGTGATACATAGCCGGCTACAAAACTACAATACTAAGTTTTCCCAAAATTGCTTGTTGTCACACATCAAAAACTACCGCTACGTAACTAGAAAGAGACACATTACCTCGCTGGAAATAGATTCTCCACATAGCACCTTCATCAATATCAATAAATAAATCGGACGTGGACCACATTTCTTTATTAAAAGACAACAGTAAAAGCATTTCTCAATGTAAAGAATATTTTCACTCCACTTGAGCTTGTTTTTGCAAGAGTTTAATTTACGAAGAGACTCACAATAGCACCAACCCACTGCCCGCTGAGATTGATCATCCAATCATGAGACAGATGCTCTTAAAGGTTCAAACATTCTCTGTGTGCTGTTGCTCAGATGGACAAGTGAAATATATTGGAAAGTTTATCATGTATCAGGACATAAATTTGTCAAAAATTGCAGGCAAACAGTGTCTTAACAAAATAAAAAGACAACATTTTACAGACATAAGACTATTTTTTGTTATTTTATTTGAAAAAATATCAAATATTTGGTATCCAGGGTTCATATTTTGTTTCCATGAGAATAATGAGGAGTCAATAATGTTGGATTTTCACTCCTATCATATCAGAGTTCAATGTTCTGGGGTCACGACCACACAAAGCAGACGAGCGATCTCAGACTTATTTTTAAATTTCAGGCATATTTAAGTCCTGCTTTCACACTTTCACACCCTCAGGCCTCAAACAAACTCCAGAATCTACAGAACACACTCTTACACACACACATTCCTGACCCAGATTTGAATCATGGGAGTCTCTTCTCGAAAGTGAACGCCCTGAGAGCAGGTCGAACATTTTTAAAGCCCTCCATGCCCAACAGCTTTTCAGCACATTAACTTCACACCAGGCATCCCAGACACCGCAGCTCAGACGCAGATTTTTCCAAATGCTAAAGCAGCTAATGTGGTAGGAGCGCAGAGGCACACTCACAGCTGAAAAAGCAATGCTAATAATAATGAGAGAAACGAGAGAGAGCCGTGTGGTCTCTGTGCAGCCAGCTCAGGATAATAGCATGCAAAGAGAGAGAGGGAGCAGAGCGAGCGCTGAGCCGCAGTGACGCCATTGTGGTTCCGCAGCACTTCCTGTCTACCGCCGCAGTGTTTGTGTATCTATCTCCACGGCAACTGCCAACACATAAATACCAAAGAGAGAGAGAGAGAGTGAGGACGGAGCAGTCAAAGTCAAGTGGATCATTTTGAGCCTCTAAGCTGGCGGCTTTTTCATTTTCTGGTTGCTGCTCCTCAGCCGGACTTTATGACAGAGTTCTGGACCAGTTTTTGCCGTCCTGGTCCAGCTCTTGATGAGGTATAGAGAGAAGTTCTGCTGACCTCAAATGTCCCAGCACTGGGTCAGGGTTGGATGGGGAAAAGGAGGCCAGGAATAAGGGGGTTTGAAGTGCCCCAGGCTGCTAAATTAGGGTGGAGATGAAGAGGAGGATGAAGGTTAACGGGTTGATTTTTGAGACTGAAAAACTGAAGCAGATTTGCACAACGCTGCAGCTGAAGATGGACAGTATCATGATGTTTTATTAAAAGTTAGGACATTGTGTATGAAAATGTACAGAAGTTACAAAGCGATGAAACCTCTGTGCTGCCTGAAGACAACATATCACTGCTGTGAGGCCAAAACCTCGTATCTCAAAAGCTGCTTCTTTCCAGGAAATGAAAAATTCATCAACGCCACACGACTGAATGACAAACAATTGTAATGTCATGATTCAAAATTCTACAGGATATATGATATTATTGCCATGATATTAGCATCAAGAGATAATTGGAAGATCTAAAAATGTCTGCCAGTATTCACTGCTAATATTTAAGCTTCAAATAGTTGCATTAGCATCCTCCAAAAAAGAGGGGATTTTAGGAGAACAGATTATTAAACTGGTATTAGATAGAGAGCAGATGAAGCATGATTCACTAGCATGATTGCTATCAATAACGGTAACAGAAAAATAAGCTTTCAATTATTGGCATACCTGAAATTAGCAAAATTTAGACATCATTCAGCTCTAAAAATTGCTCTTTCTACTTTTAATTGGTTTCCCAGCAGGCACCGTCACATCAATTTGAAGTTGAGAACTGGTCAAGATTTTGACTCCCACGTTAAACAGCCTACAAGCTTTGACCTCCTTATGGTTGTAAAAAAGTCCAACCAAAGGATCAATCTCACATCAAATTACTGTATCATACATTGTTAATCAATACATTTGACATTAAAACAACGTTGTTTCAAAAAACTGACGTTGATTTGATGTCTGACAAAGGATAGATGTCATGTTGATTTACGTTTCTGATCAAATTATGATGATAATTTGTTGTCAGTGTCATTGATATTGAATTGATATCAGATGCCCACTGGTAGAATTTGATCAAATCTGATCACCATAATGGAAGATGACCAAGACCAATGTTAGATAAAAAAAAAAAGGAAAATCATAAAAGACAGAAAGTTTTTTTTTTCCCAAAATGACGTTATCGTATGTTTAAAATGGGAAATCTTGTTTTTGGGAAATATGTGCCCAGTTTAAATTTGATGCCAGAGTCACATTGTTAAATGTTTGGGGGAGTTGGTGATAAAGCCTGAAAGTCTGAGTTGAGAGTAAACTGGTAGACATGTCCAGCGGTGTGAAAGTGATTGAAGTAGAGAGAAAGACTCGAAGGTAAGTAATCTCATGTCCAAATTGCTTACACTTGCTTTACCAGCAAAGTGTACCTAATAAAGAGGCCATTGAGCGTAAATCAGGGTTACCAAAATGTTTTCACCCATAGCAAAGTACAGAAAGCAGGCAATGACTAAGGCAGTGTGCTTACTTTTAGCTCATCAAGCTAAAGATTTTAGGATTAAGGGATGTCCCATCAACTTTTAAGTTTCCCCAGCTGACCCGGGCTAACCCTGATTCCCCCAGTCAGGATAAGTTCAACAGTCTCTGCAGCAGAGAGGGAGGAGACTGACGATCAATCATCAGTCAGACACAAACTGCAGGGAACTGCAAAGTGCTGCCAAACTTAGTCAAACTACTGCTGTGTGCAGACAAGTTGTCGATGTGTTTATAAACTGGACCTAAAGTTGAAGGAAATGATGCAGAAATAAGCGTGTAGTGGTGTTTGCTGCTGTAATCCAATAGTATTAATAGTATTAAATGTTTAAAGCCAGTTTTAAAAGGACCAGACCCATAGATCTGACACTGCCTTGTGTGGATAGTCTTAAAATTAATCTCTTGGGCCTGCAAAGCCTGTAAAGCAGAAAAATATGATTACTGTTTCCCTCTTTTCATCTATATAGAGTTAAGGTGTATGTCCTTCAGGCAGCATCTGTTGAAGTTAAAGGGATATGACAACTTTTTTTTCTTTTCATGTCTTGCCCCACTCCCAAGTCCATGAAAAGCAGATAGACACCATCTTGTTGAACAACTTACAAGCACTGCCACATAGGATTGAACAGGCACACTGTGATTTAGTTTTGTATTTATTTATTTGAAAAATTACATTAAAGAAGCTATGAGGAGTTTCTAAGTAATTACAAAAAAGTCTCACTTTTAGATTTATGCCTGATCGAAATACACACTTTAAGATGCATCAAAATAGGTTATCTATAAATTCCTTAGCTTCGCGGTTGGGTCAGACAGGGCTGGACTGGCCTGGATACTCAACTTCGGGAACAAGACAATTAAAACTAGAGCAAATTTATATTATTCGGACACGTCTTAGAGCACCGGGCTGTAAGTAGCGATATATAGCCAGCTACAAAACTACGATACTAAGTTTTCCAAAAATTGCTTGTTGTCACACATCAAAAACTACCGCTACGTAACTAGAAAGAGATACATTACCTCGTCGCTTTGCATCCTGTAAGTTGTTGAAAAAAGAAGTTGTAAAGCAATGCAGAGTTCTGAGGAAGGTCCGAGCTGTATTCATTAGCATCACAACAAACGCACGTGTTGGCTTGGGTCACGTCTTTTACGACTTATGCTCATGGGTAGAAGAGTCTTTATGTCACGGGAAATAGATTCTCCTCATAGCACCTTTAAGTGCTGACCTTAAATGTAGTCCAAAAATAAATAACCTAATTTAGTGTGGTAAAAAAAATCATGAGTCACAACAAGCACATAGCACCCTTTAGAGTTGCTAAAGATTTTATATGATGACTGTAGGCAGAGGCAGGCTAACACTAGAGTGCAAGCTCTGCTCATCTCTTCCTTGTTACTGCAGCACAGTCAAAAGAATGGAGTCTATCTGTTTGTCATGATTGTATGTGATATACAGTATATATACAATCATCTGAGTACCACTCACTATATGCACTATAAGAATTCATAAAATATTATTTTTTCTTTTATTCACAACACTTCAAAGCCTAAAACAAAAATTCTAACAAGAAAATTCTATTTTATCTGAAATTAAATGTTTTATTTCACTTTCTACTGAATTCCAAAAGCAAACAAAATGTCCATAAAATTAAACATTTTTTGTCTGTTGTTTGACACATTAGGTGTTTTTTGGCAACTGCTGATCCACTTGAGGACATTTTTATAATTTCTCTGGTTGCATTGAATTGTCTTTTAAGTAATTTGTTGATCATATTGATTAGAGGTAAGATAAAAGTTAATGATACAACAAGGGATAACACTTATCCTTTTTTCTTATCTTACATTTTTTATATAAGGAGATTTTCAACTGCCCTTCCTGTAGGATTTTATCTTGAAAAAATGTTGTACCTATACTTTCTTTTAACTATTTAATAATTATAACTTTTTTTATCATTTACTTCTGTTTTTTATTTAACTATCTGTCCCTGAGAAAGCAGAAGCTCTTGAATCTTGTTGTACATTTTGTATAATGACGATAAAGGGCGTTTAATTCTCTTCTATTCTTCCAACGCTGACACCTCACACATCAGCTGCCGCTGACAGAGCCCCTCTCTCTCTCTCCTCTACGTTTCATTCTCTCTTTGTCTAACACCATTTTCCACTTCTTGTTGCATAATTGGATCTGAATCACCATGACAACTAAATGTAGGTTTTTTTCCAGCCCCTGTGGCTTAGATTACAGTCTGTTACTGTCGTCTGACTCACCGTCTAAGATGGTCACTCAGGCGAATGTCCCGTGTGACCCGCTGAGACACTCTCAACAAATGCATGAGTTTCCACGACTGTCAGATGGTTTTCTGGACGTTCAATGCATCCATAACGATAAATAAGCATGAAAAAGACAAAGATTCCTGTCTTAAACCCACAGAAACTTACTGTTTTGTAATCTGACCTCATAATTCGGAGCTTATTTCTCATGATCTATTAACTACAGATGACACAACTCCTCCATGAGTCAGTGAAGTCTCCCACTGGAGCTCTTGATCTGATTTTATAGGTCACGGCTTTAAGGAAGGTTTCAGTCATTTCAGGCCCGAGGCAAAGACTACTGTGAAATCCCTTCTTATGTAGCTAATAGCAAACATACAGTAGCATGTCAACATATTACGGGGCTGTTTGAGGGGCCGTTGAAGCTCATTGTAGGGCTACTTATGTTATTAAGAGACACTTCCTGTTATGTGGGTCAAAACCGTCCTCATGTCCCAGCAGCAATCAACACGTAATGGGCTCAGAAAAAGGAACCACCAAAGTTCTATCACCAGCTGCTGTGAGCCTGTGAACCTGTGGACCAATCACAGCCCTGAGACTCTGTTAGACATTTCTAACCAAATCTCTCCCTCTCTGTCTGCACGCACATCCAGTGACACGAATCAGCTCGAGTTTCAATCTCATCGTCACACCTGAGGGACTCCTTAGCCCTTTTGAGTCACAAACTATGCCTTTAAAAAACATTCTGTCATATTTTGACCACTTTCTAAACTGTGCAAATACAACCACTGGCCGCTTTATTAGGTACACCTTGTTAGTCAGCACTGCCTTGGCTCCTGATTGCATGAATTCAACAAAGTCCTGGAAACAGAAACAGGAGATTTTGGTCCATGGCTCCATGAAAGCATCAAGCAGTTGCTGCAGATATGTCAGCTGCACGCCAATCATGCAAATCTCCTGCTCCATCACATCCCAAAGGTGCTCCATTTGGATTGAGATCTGATAGAGTACAGTGAACTCATAGGCTCAATCCCAAACCGCCCCCAACACAATACCCCTTCACTAGAGTGGAGGGTATAATGGACTACATGGACTTACATCATCAAGAAGCTGCGTGCCTTTGTTTATAAACAGTGAATGGGTCTACATGATGGGCAGGAATGGGAGGCCTTCAATGCTTCACCAGAAAACGGAAGACCTCATCACCATGGCAACAGAAAGACGCCCCCCCCTGTGTATGGCTGTTACACTGTCACACAGATTGCAACTTGCTAGGACAGGATACTTCAAATAGTCTATTTTAAAGTGACTCCACATGTCTTTCAATCCTATTACCATCTGACGATTCCAACCAAAGAAATTAATTACGCTGCCCAGTGTGCTCACATTTTGAGGTTCAAGGGCTGCACAATCAAATCTAACGTCTTCGCTGGCTATGACTTTGCGGGGGGATGGGTGGTGCCGGTGGCTTTCGAGGTGCGGCTGGGCTCCGGTGGCTGCAGGTGGGGGCCTGGCGGGGGCCCTGGGGGGCGGGTGGGCCTCGCTGGGGCATGTGTCCCTTGGTGGGCTGTGGTGCAGGTCCTTGACCCGTTGCTCACTGGGGGCCTCGGCGTGGTGGGCTGCCTCGGGGTTGCTGTCCTGTCTTGGTGGCTTTGGGGCCTCTTAGCTCGGGCAGCGGTCTCGGCGCTTCTCATGGCCTTGGCTTGTCTGGGGGCGGGCGGCGACTTCAACCCACCGCTACACACCCATCTCGCCCCACCTGACCTAGCTGTGGTTTGTGGCCCCCCTCTGGGGTGGGAGTCTGGTCCCGGGGTCTGGCTCCTGGGTGGCAGGGCCCCGGCCTGCAGCTGGGGTGGCTGGAGTGCTGGGGGCGGGGGCCTGGGGCGGGTGGGCGGGTGGTCGAGGCGGGTGCTGTCTGCAGGGCTGCAGCTCTGGGCCCTGGGTGCTGTCTTTGGTGCGGCGGGTCTGTGCCCCTTGGGTCCTGGGGCTGTCCCTGGGCCTGGTAGTTTGGGGACTTTGTGGGGTCTCGGTTGCCCTGGTGGCCAGGCGCCCATGGCGTGTTTTCCTGGGTTTGGGCAACTACTCGGGTATTCGGTGACCACCTCACATGCATGCATATACAGATACTCAAGCTCCTGTCGAGACTAACTAAGAGACATGATAGATCCCGTCAGAATATGCTGAGTGGGTACTTCTCACATGCTGGGATACATGCCACTCCATCTCTTATTCATGTAGGCTCACACCACCCCTGCTATCAAGACCCCACATTTCTGGTGGCCCTGGCTCCCTTCCCTCATCCACTACCCGAACCAGGGTCTTCATCCCTTTCCTACCCTCCCTCCCAAACCCACTACCGAACCAGGGTCTTCATCCCCTTCCACTCCCCCCCCCTCCCCCACCCACTACCCGAACCAGGGTCTTCATCCCGTTCAACCCTCTGTCCTAACCCACTACCCGAACCAGGGTCTTTATCCCTTCCCTACCCCCTCCCACACCCACTACCCGAACCAGGGTCTTCATCCCTCTCCTAACCTCCCTCCACCTCCACTACCGAACCAGGGTCTTCATCCCTCCCCCTACTCTACACATGAGCCACCCTCTTCATACACAACACATACTTCCAGTATGGACTTACATCAACACACTTGAACTACTATCCTAAACTAGCCACAATACCTGTTTGTTCCTCTCCCAGTTGTCTTGTCTTGTCTTGCCTTGTCTTGTCTTGTCCTGTCTTGTCTGTCACTATTTCCCTTCTTTCACACTGTGGTGTGTTCCCCTCAGCTCCCATCAGGGGTTAAATAAAGTTTTTATATGATGGAGCCTACAGGGAGGGCTGGTGATGGTCACTATAGCAGTGAATCATATTCACGTATCTCTCACGGCTAGAAAAAAATTGCATTAGTCTTTCCAACGCTGCCACCAGACACAGTGCTCAGCTGTAAAGATAATGCAGACAAGGGGAAAAATAAAAAAAAAAAAAAAAAAAAAAAAAAAGTGACTCCACATGTCTTTCAATCCTATTACCATCTGACGATTCCAACCAAAGAAATTAATTACGCTGCCCAGTGTGCTCACATTTTGAGGTTCAAGGGCTGCACAATCAAATCTAACGTCAGCAAAAAGTAAGATTTTCTTGTTTCGTTTAATCTTTTAAAACCACTTTTTGTGATTTTCCGTCAGCGTGACAAAAGTGTGGGGAACACATGCAGCACTTACATGTTTATGTTGTTTCCTCTCCCGTTTGGGCGTTGCACTTCATGTAAAAGTCGTTGAAAGCCTGCATCGATGCAGACTCGCTGTTTAAGGGCTGAACGGTCCACTCCCCCTCCGCACTACATGGTTTGGGATGGCCCTTAATATGGCAGACCCTCCTCAAGGACGAGTAAACGGAGGGGTAGTGGGTAGGGAGAGTGTGGAGGGGGCAGTTTGGGATTAAGCCATAGTGAAGCTTTGTGACATGGAGCATTATCATGTTGGATGTTTCCATCAGAAGATGGTGTGCTGGGATCATACAGGGATGGACATGATCTGCAACAATACTCAGGTTGACATGATACACTGATAAACTTATTTTTTTCCCCAGGCAATCAGGCTGTACAACTCCTCACTGGGAGGGAAGAGGAGTAGCAGGAAGACAGAGGACTGTATGGAGCAGTAGCCAGCCAGCAGCCATGTTTTTTTTATTTATATATTTATCTATTTTATTTATTTATTACTTCAAAGTATTTACATTTTTTATTTATATCTGCAAATTGCTTTCACTTTTTTGCTTTTTGATATCCTATGTTCTTTTTATTTACCTGTACCATTCAATGTTACTGGAATCTTAAGTTTCCTGAATGAGTCTTCCCAAGGGATTAATAAAGTTTGATCTCATCTTATCCTCTTAATGATGCCTAGTTAGTATAAAAAGGCCTGAATTGTTGATACAAGGTAAGATGGATCCATGCTTGCATGATGTTTGGGCTAACTTCTACCCCTACTCTGAATATAACTGCAGAAACCCATCTATATTGAATCCATGTAAATTGTAGCTTTAGATTCCTCTTATTGGTTGGTGTTGTCTTCTACTGTCTCCCATATGTTTCAAAGCTCTGAAAGGTTTAAATCTACTGGTCTATAGTGCTATCAGTCTCCACCTATGCATGGCTGCACAAATGACCACACTGCACACAATAGTGTATATGTGCTCATATATAAATATGCTGCGCTGTGGCTGCACCTGCCGTCTGTTATCTTTGGTCAACTGACTCATCAGTGGAAATGCACACACTCACAGAGGATAAGAACATTTACAGCCATGTTTATGTTGAGTTACATTTTCTATAGAGCTGATAAGGTTTTACAGTATCATATAAACGCATCAGTTAAAAGATCACGGCTGGAACAATTCCCCAAGCATGAAAGAGTTAATGGCGCTTATACGTTCTGATAGTCAAGATTATCTGCACAAATGAATTAGACTTGCAAGATTTTTTAATCACATTAGTGTCTAATGAGAATAAGAGTAAAACGTTTAGACATTAAGGAAAGTCACCACAGTGGGCTGACTTCAAGTATCACCAATGAGTGTAGGGATCTCATTTTGATGGTTCAGGGAAGGCCTGTAGGTCTAGATTTGCTCTTTTGACAATCTCAGTGCAAAGCCAGATGCAGCTGGAACATGAGGAATAAGGTTTTCTATGCATTAGGGCTGTCACTTTTTACAACAATCAACTTTGGAGTTTAACAGTAACGTTCTGCCATTCAAACTTATTAAATTGACTTGTTCGCCATTGACCCTACCCTGACAAGCCAGATGGACAGCTCAATATATCTGCCACAGAAATATTTCACTAGTCCATCTGGGTAGGAGCCGTTTGAATTTGTTTTCAAGGGCAGAACATTAAAAAAAAAAACACAAGCTTGTGATTGGACAATCGTTTGTCTCGTCACATTCATCACAGACTAATCCACATCAAGCAGGGTTGCCTCCTATAATGTAGCATACATAGCGGCTAATGTAGTGGCTAATGGCTAACAACAGTTAACAACAGTTCATAGATGTTAGCCATAGCGGCTAACTTAGCCGTTAACAGCTAACAACAGTTAATGACCGTTAGCCATTAGCTGCTAACTCAGCAGTTAACAGCTAACAGCCTTTTACTATCGTCTTACACTAAATTGTAGCACACAGATGATTCATTTAACACTTATATGTGACATAAACCTCGTCAAAGACAATCCCTACAAGTAAACTTCTGAGGAGGGCAGATTTCAAGTTTCACTGAGTAGCCATGAGGACAATAGGATAATCGGCATGTCCGTTCTCAACTTCCGGTTGTCATCACATCCGCATTCTTCTGCTCCCGCCTCTTTTCCCTGATTGGGCCGTTAAGAATTCAGCCGAGTGAATTCGTTGGACAACGGAGGCTGACATGATGGACCTGCAGGATTTCAGAATCAGGCAGGTCTGTCTGCTCTGCAAGGCTATGTTGAACCAACACACCGGACAGACAGTTCAGTGGTGGGGTTGCCAAGTTTAAAAGCAGGACCACCGCAGTACCAGCTCTAACTAAGCTGTTGGAAGGATCTGACTGATTACAGACATTGAAGTAGGTGGATCCAGCTGCACTACAGGGTAATGCTCCCCAAGCCCACTAAAACACACCTACCAGTTGATGTACTGCCATTGTTTTATCATCACCTTGAGTCCATTGGCTCAAGCTGGTAACTCCAATGTAAAGTAGAGCTGCAGTGAACTGATAAATTAGACCAGACTAGTCACCAATCAGACCACACTGGGCACTAAAGAGTATCTCAGACAGAGTGGGAGTACAGGTGGATCAGGGGTACTCAGCATTAGATCTGGGTATTTCCAGCAGCCCCATGATACAGTCCATATCCTGATACAGAAGGCTGGATGTGATGTGTTATCGAGAAGCTTGTAAATTACTGATTTTGACTACAGTTTGCAGAATTCCTGCAACTTTTGCTGTATTTTAAAACAAAACAGCAGAAGCAAGTTTTAGAAAGTATCTGACAAGTTGTGATGTTAAAACTGTAGGTAATCAAAGACTTTTAAAGTCATTTAAAATTTTGAACATGCCTTAAATCATGTCTTTTGTCTTCTTCTACCACCTTTAAACTGCACCATTGGTGATAATACTAAAGGTGAAATTTTTAGCAACTGTCAGGGCATTTGGGGCCAAACAGATTCTTTAATACTTGTATTAATACATCTATTAGAAATGACGTGTGTGATGATATATTACACAGGACATAAAGTCAAGAAATATTTTTTTGAACATCAGTGATTGTGAGCTTACTCTGGCTGTCTTTGAGCTCAAACTGAGCACAATAAGTATGAAAATTGGTGTTTGGTAGATTATATCTTTGTGGTAAGAATGCCTCTTAGTGAATAATCGGAGACATGCACATCCCTTAATGGGTGCTGGATCAAAAAAGTACAAACATGTACAAACACTTGAAGAATTCTGTTCAGCAACAAATGATAATACCAACCCGAAGCTCTCCCTCAGGCTGATTACACACGACAAAAACGTGACCCAGCACAGATAAAACCCATCCACTTCGATTTGACCATAACAAATAACAATCAAGGCACAAGGAGGTACATGTTTGGCTGCCTTGGTTTTAAATGCTGACAGAATGACTGTTAAACCATAAACGAGAACAGTTGGCTAGTTAAGCAATAAGCAGATAAAAAAGGAAGAACGTGTAAGCCCAGTTGTTATGAATCTTAAGAACAGGTTATTGGCTGCAAATTAACCAAGAAAAAATGAAGTATCTAATTGTTAGCAAAATAGTCAACAAATAAGAAGCTAACTGTTTGGTTTACAAGTAAATAAATAGGCAAATAGTTGCTATTTTACTAATAATAAAGGCACAAAGATACATATGTGCATATCCAATCATAAAAAGAGAGATAATTAGCATTTTAAGTAATGTTCTGAAAATGCTATCATTACCTTGAGCTGGATCAGCATGGCGCTAAACCAGGTTTGTGTGGAGAAAGCTTCTCCCTGTGCATGCACAGCACTCCAGCTTCCTCCCACAGACCAAAACATATCATTGGGATAAGAGGGGACTACAAATTGTCCTTAGGTGTAACTGAGAGCATGAATGTGGCTCTGTGATTGACTGGCAACTTGTCGAGGGTGTACCAGCCTGTCACCTAATGTCAGTTGGGATAGGTTTCGGCCCTCATAAGGGAAAAGTGGCATAGATAATGGATGGAAGGATGGATCACAAATGGACCAAAACACATCCACAGGGAGAGAATTACTCTACGTTCGCACCGAAATCGCTTGTCAAGAATCTAGCCACTCACATCGCACCGCTTGCCAATTGAAAACACACAGCAGCACACAGGCAAGGGACGCTGTGTGAGCGATCAAAGGGGCGGGGCTTACAAGCTGAGGTGCAGATGTGCTCTGCATGACCATCTCCTGTCACTCTTGGTTTCACACTTATATGTTCATATATAAAGATTGTGCTAAAATAAGATGAATAAACAGAAATAAGCACAAGCCTGTGACCTTTTAACAGCAGCCTGTTAGATTGTTATGACTTCACCTCCCTTTTTATTAAACATTTGTGTAAAGTGGGAGATTATTTGGGGGGGTGGAAAGTGTAATTGTGATGCACACGGGACTGCGGTTCCCTCTTTCACCATGGATCACACTTGGGAGGCTGGAGACAGCAGTGTTTTTCCACCATTGTTTGCTCATCCTCCCTCTCAAAGTCTCCCACATAGTAATCAATTCAGCCTGCAATTGACTTACGCCTCGGTTGCACTGCTGCTCATTTGCATAAAGTTGAGCTTCGCCCAACTTCCACTCATCGCGCTGCTCTACAGCACTCATGACGCTTGCATCGCGCCGCTTGTGGCCGCTGCCACCTCGATTGCCCCTTGACGCCAGCGATCATAGAAAATGAATTGCAGCTGGACGCGGCCAACGCTCAGATCGCTCCTGGAGTGAATGTACAGTTAGACTGAAGATTTTTCAAGCAATACTATCTATAGTGTAACATGGCAGCTTGGCCAACAATCAGCACCTGGGGTACAGGAAGCTCAAAACAAGAGTCAGTAGCAACACCATAAAAAAAGCTTTTGGCATTGGCAGAGAGGATTTGGCAAAGTTTTCATGTGTGCAACCCACATTCTGAGCTCTGCTGCTCATCCCACTAATCCATGTTCCTTACAAATGTGGCTCCACTTAAAAGAGGAATAAACAGGCTTTCCATCAGTGTAAGGTTTATTTCCCAGAAGCATTGTTACAACAAAGAAATAATCCACCAGACGCTGATTTCCTTACTGTTTGTGCTTTGTTTATATGAACCCGAGTTTGGACTAAACATGGGCTCTTTATGCTTGTGTCCACCACCCCCTTACATCAGACATCTCACTGAAAAGCACACAAAAACCCACTGACCTTTGGGATAACAAAACTGGAAGTGCTACTGTAAAATAATCGCTCATTTCTGGGCTTTCAGACTCGTTACTCTATTTCAAAAAAGCTGTCACACTTTGCTCTCATTTTTCAGTTTCATGCCATGTCATCTGTGGCCAAGTTTGGCTCAGACTGAAAACTCGAATATCTGTCTTTTCATGATGAGTATCTCCTGTCACATCATCTCAGTTATTACAGCTCTGGAGTGGAGTGTGGTTCTTCTAATTGTCATGTGTGTGACACAAAATGAGAGAGGAGCGCGTGCAGAGCGTACATCGAGGTTCAGCCCACAGAGAGAAGATGGAAATGTTTTGTTTGGTTTGTTTTCTCGCCGCAGATGAGTTAATCACGAAAATAACACGGTTAGTGTTGCTGTAAGAATATTTTATCTCTTCTTGAGCGATAACCTACATCAGTTTATCTGTTGCATATTCTACACATGAAGAGAAAGAAGATGACAGAGCAGGGGAAAGAAGAGCACTTTTCCACTCTATCATAAGTGAAGTCATACCACAAGTAATCATAGCGAACAAACAAACTAAAAATGTAGCTATTCATTACATTTCGCTCGTCTCTGCGGCTCTTATGCAAAGTTGTAAATCCCCTTTGAAGATGGCATAGAAACTGCGGTCCATAAACAAAACATTATCCCGTCTGAAGATAAACGACGTGTTGCAGTCATGTGTCTTACTGGCAGACTCATTACACTAAGCTTGGGTGTACGCGTTGCTGGGAGACGGCAGTGTGTGTGTGCGTGTTGTGCAAGTGTATGTGTGTAAAGAGGAATGTGTGACGTCCGCGCTCAAAGGGGCGAGGTCGTGTGCGCGGGACTCCGGCGCTCACACACACACACACCGAGGCTTCACGGGAAGAAGGGGAAGTCATAAAGCCGCTAATAGCCCCGCCATGAAGCTTGTGTTACTGTCTCTTTCTTCAGGGGTGTGTTGTGTGAATGTGGGGAGGGGGGGGTCTCTGTTGGACAGGTGCAGATCAATCCAAGCTTGGACACAAACACCACTTGCACGCACGCATTTAACTCGTGATCTGGGATTGCAAAGTTGCACCATGATGAAAATTATGTGTGTCAGCTGTCATGAAATCATTTATACTGGGAGTTATTCATGGTGATGCAGGGCGGCAAACATGGGCGATATGAGGCCCCAACAAATAACTGCTGCATGCTCAAATTACACCATTTGTAATCTTTCTCACTCTCTTTTAGCTCGTAAAGTTTTCAGTAACACTTTACAAATGGGAACACAATTGGAGAGCGACAGGATAGCAAATGAGGTACTATCAAAGAGTGAAACAAAAGTTTATGTGGGTCAAAATAAGCATCCAACTGCGAGTTAATCCACGCTAAACTAGCATCGCTCCTTGATGACCAATGAGTGATATACTACTATTTAACCAGGGAAATATTGAGTCATTAACTACTAGTTTTTTACACTTAAATTGCTGTATAAACACACGTGGACAAAGTTATTAGTACTCTTCCATCAAAGAAAGAAAAACCCACATGGTCTCTGACATAACTTGAAACTGGCAAAAGCAAGAATAAAAAATATATACTGAAAATAACCTAATGAAAATCAGACAATGGGCTTGAATTGGGCTTCAACAGAATTCTTTTAAAAAACAAAAAAATGAAACTGGCCTGGACCAAAATGATGGCACCCTGAACTTAAAAATTTTGTTACATAACCTTTTGAGACCATCACTGTAATCAGGTGATTTCTGTAACTCTCAATGAGACTTCTGCCCCCGTCCACAGGTATTTTGGCCCACTCCTCATTAGCAAACTGCTCCAGCTGTCTCAGGTTTAAAGGGTGTGTTCTTCCTTTCACAAATATTCAATAGGGTTTAGATCAGGGCTCATAGAAGGCCACTTCATAATAGTCCAATGTTTTTTTATGAGCCATTCTTGGATGTTTTTAACTGTGTGTTTTGGGTCATTTTCCTGTTGGAGGACCCATGACCTGGGACTGAGACCAAGCTTTCTGACTCTGGGCAGCACATTTCACTCCAGAATGTCTTGATACATTTCATTGTTCCCTGAACAGATTCAAGACACCTCGTGCCAGATGCAGCAAAGCAGCCCCAGAACATAACTGAGCCTCCTCCATGTTTCACAGTCGGTACAGTGTTCTTCCTTTGCATGTTTTATTTTTGTCTGTGAACATAGAGCTGATGTGACTAGCCAAAAAGCTCCAGTTTTGTCTCATTGTCAATATGCGTTTTGGCAAATTCCAGTCTCACTTTGTTTATGATTTGTTTTCAACAGTGGTGTCTGTCATCAAGTCTACTTTGGCTCAAACGGTGACGGATGGTGCAATGGACACTGATGTACCTTGACCTTGGAGTTCTCCTCTCATCTCTTTGGAAGTTGTTCTGGGCTCTTTGGTTACCTTTTGTATTATCTGTATCTTCAGTTTCCCATCTTCAATTTTCCTCTTGCAGCCACATCCAGGAAGGTTGATTTCAGTCAGGATCTTTAACTTCTGAATAAGTTTAATATAAATCCAATTTATTTAATGTTTTCAGAATATTGTTGGGTTTTTTTTTTTTTTACAGCGCACTGCTGACTGTTGGGTTTCTCCCAAGTTCCCTTTGACCTGCCACTAATTGTTAATGTGTATTGTAATCTGCCTGACCCTGGTTACTGGAAGGGTCTGTTGAAGGCTGCTGTGTATCGATGTGCTCTCTGGCATGTACTGACTTTTATTTTATTTATATTTCATTCATTGTTGTCTCTTTTTGCTGTTTGTAGATGTATGTGTAGCCTAGGTGGACTGCAAAATCAGAATTGCCCACTGGGATAAATAAAGTTGTCTAAACTAAACTAATATGAGCAACTGTAGTCACAGGAACATCAAGCTGCTTGGAGATGGTCTTATAGCCTTTACCTTTAACATGCTTGTCTATAATTTTCTTTCTAATCTCCTGAGACAGCTCTCTCCTTAGCTTTCTGTGGTCCATGTTCAATGTGGTACACACCATGATACCAAATAGACAGACTGACCGATTACAAGTGTAAAGACACCTGTGATGTTAATTACAGGACACACCTTAGTTTAACATGTCCCTCTGGTCACATCATTTGAAATCTTTTCTAGGGTTACCATCATTTTTGTCCAGGCCAGTTTCATTAGTTTGTTCTTTTAATGATTCTGTTGAACCACAATTCAAAATCAATGTTTGATTTTCATAAGTTAATTTTAAAGAAATTTTTATGATTACTTTTGTCAGTTTCAAGTTATTTCAGTGACCATTGTTTATTTTTCTTTGATGGGAAGGTACCACCAATTTTGTCCACATGTGTAATAAGTAAGACATGAATAACTAACTGCTAGTTAATCCACACCAAAGCTAGCATTGCTCATAGGTGACAAATCAGCGACTTACTGCTACTTACCAGGGAAATACGAGGAACTGCTATCTTCTTTACACTTAAATTTTTTTATTTGACAAGTAAGATATGTATAACAAACAGCCTGTTATCTTGTAACTAACTGCTGTTACATCATGAGCAAAATGAGTAACCTGTACATGTCAACAGGAAACAATGTGGTTAGTAACTGTCAGTTGACTAGGTCATGAAAAGTGACTACTGGTTACTTGATCTGGTGACAAGTCGTTAGATAACCTGGAAACCAGATTATAAACGGGTAATAAAGGTCAAACGTGATAAGCAACTGAATGGAGGTACACTAGCAACAAATGAGTGTCTGGGTGCTAGCTAAAGTTGTTATAAATGCTGACAGAATGACTGCAGACTAAGGGTGTAATGAAATTTCATGCCACGAAATTTTGCAAAATAAAAAATGCTGGAAAAAAATTCAAAGACGCACAAAATAAAAAACGCGAAGGGGCGCCGGTGATTTTTTACCTTCCTCGCCTACCGTAGCAAAACACTCACTTCAGAATGGAAGAAGACGAGGTCAGGGAATTAGCTGATGCTCCTTCGTCAAAAAACTGGCTGTGTGTACCTATTTTGGCCTCCCATGTACAAGATGAGAGAACGGTGAGACAATTGCGGACAAAACCACAACCGTGTGCAAAATATACCACTACAGTTCGCCGTATACTGCGGCGAGTACAACTACCAAGTACTTTGAACTGCAGACAGGCAGCAACTGAGGACTGCTGTTTGTTTTCCTTTTCATTCAAGAATGTACTTATCCTGATTGTTACAACAACAAAGCACTTTTTATTGAGATTTTATGTTTGTATTTGCACTGTAGTCTAAATAAGGGGAAAAAACTACAATTTTGTTTTTTTTCAAAGAGCATTTATTTTGTACTGATGCAGAAATACTTTTTGTATGTCTGCATTCGGAAGAAAATAAAGAAAATTCGAAATTAAATTTTGCACAACTTCCTACTGTTAGAGATTTTCTATAATCTTATTTTGTATCGTGAGTATTTCGTAACGTGAGCCCTGTTTTGTATTTCCTATCGTTTCGTGAGTTGACCATTTCGTTACACCCCTACTGCTAACCCATAAATACTGAATCTTTTTATGTTTGCTCATCAGTTTTTCACTTTGAGTCCATTTCCTCTGGTTAACTAGCAACCTAGTTGTTACCCACCATTTTAAAGTACCCTGCTGTAGAGTCACCATGTCTTCTGTCATCAAACCACGGTTATAATTTGTGATTTTATGAAAAGAACCCATGAACTCTCACGATGAACACAGGTGCAGCAGTCCCTCTAATAACTGTAACATGCTCAGTCTCTCACGCCAACACACTCTCTTCCACTTAAAATGATTTCCATATTGAAATAGACGTACAGCATGAAAATGATCTGGATAAACCTGCTGTGCTTTGTCTGTTTTTGATTAGATTACTGTAACACTGCACTCCTGCTCCACTTAAAGTCCCTCCGTCAGCAGTAAAAGAGCAACATGATGCATCGGCAAAACAGAGACTAGACCACTTCTGTAACAACATCAGAGGGAACAGTCAGAATTATACAGTTAAGACTTTAAGAGCTCTATGTGGCATTCAATTGTACGTAAATGTCAGATCATCAGCTGTAAGCATATTTACTCAAAGACAGTACTGTATCTTCTATTTAGCTTTGAGGTAAAGGTATAATATGTAAACTTCCATAATAAAATGTTTTGATTAAAACAACTATACCTGTTTTCAGTATTTACAGTGTGATGTGTTGTGTTTGCCATGACAGACACGACTTGTTTACTGTTCCCATAGAAACACAAAACAGGAACAACCACTGGGAGCTGCTGTTATGTTTCTGGTCTCGTTCATGTTTTGTTCTGCATGTTTGTGATCATTCTTTGCCTTTCACCAACTGTCTACCACCTAAGCTTCCACCTTACCTTGGCTGTCGTCCACTGGGAGTTTATTTTCACTGAAGGGCGGAGCAGCAGGAAATCACTTGCTTATATCCCACTGCTCCCATATTGTAAATGATGAAATTTTTGTCTTGCACAATCAAGGAATGATACTAATGTCCAGGCACTCTGGGAGCATTCACAGAGGCGTAATAGGGAGACTTCTTTGAAGGTGGTAAAGGAGGTGTAATGGTGGTTAAAAATATGTGGGCGTAGTTGTCGCAGTATGAAACCTGTCTCTTAAAAATGAAAAAATAAATGTCATACTGAGCTTTAAAGTAGGTATGTAGTAATACTGTGATTATTTGGTAGATGGCTCGACTTCAAAGGACGGCAAACAAAGGCACCGCAACAGAGGGATTACCCTGTCACAAACAGCAGACACACTCTGACTCACACTTACTGAGGCCCTGTTTACACGACAACTAAAACAGCCAAAAGTGGAAATTTTTCATTTGCGTTTTTGTCCCTCATTTTGACAAGAATGGTGCAAGGAGTGCCTGAATCCTCAAATGTTTGAAACCAGGGACCAGAGTAAAAAGTTTCGAAAGCATTTTCGTTTCTGTCTCCGTGTAGACGAGATTCAGTAGTCCGGAGAAAACGCTGACGTGCAGTACTCTTCCACATGAAGGTTGCGCGTGCATCCCAGGAGGAACAACAACAACAGTTTCAGCCGTCTAATGAAGCTTAGCGAAAGTTCAGTCGGAGAGACCTGTATGCTCATTCAATCTCCTGTCATGCTTCAATCTGCCTACCTGCTCCGGTGATCCAAATCTCAGCTGATGAGGGGTGTGCTCTCACTCAACCACTGAGCCAACCAGATCCTGCCACACACAACTGCTTGGCCAATCATTCTGAAGCAGCCTTATTTTAAACCATGTCTTTGCTCCTTCACAGTCAGTGCGGTGGCGTCGTGCTGATGATCTCGGCAACCCTCCTCCACCCCAGGCACCTCCATTAATCTCACCAGTGTCCAGGTCCAACTCCTCAGAATAGTGGTTCTTTCACCTCAGCAGCAACCGAGATCGCATCAGGGTCCCAGCAGCAGAAGTCTACAACTCATCCTTTATCCTCACCACCACCACCAGTGTCTAGACTCCGGGGGAGTATCCTATCTCTAATTCACCCTCAGTACCCCTGAAGTACACAAAGACAGCGCGATGGAGTCTAAGCGCCAAAAGAGATACAACCAGAGACTTTGCACATTTTCATTCATATCTACCTGTTCAATAAATACTTTCAATACTTTCAATTTTGGTCTCTCCTGATTGAACTAAGCACCATGTGTGCTGCTTCCCGTGATCGGTTTGTTATCCAGACAGATTTGTTGTCCAGACAAGAAACTCCAGCATCTTCCTGCATCTGTTCACCATTGTGTTTACGTAAAGTTTGTCTTCATTGGAAAGTCCAAACCAACATTGCCATCTTCTGGCCTGGCATGCATGCTACAGCAATTTCAGTCCTTCTTGTGTCTCCGTGTAAACGTGGATTGATTTTGAAAACACAAAGGAAAAACCCTTTGCATTTCTGGTGACATTTTTTTAAGTAAACAGGGCCTGAGTTTGTTATTACGTTTCCCTCCTCAGCAGGTTAAATGTCAGTAAAAAAAGCACTGCTAAAAGGTGTTGCTCACATAGGCATAGGCCATGTAGACTGGCTTGATTCAGGGCTACCACATATATACTATATATCCATTTTGGATGCTTTAAAAACAGTTTAGATATGAGTTTAAATCCATTTTCTCACTCATTCAAGTCCAAAATGATCCAAAGAGGCTTCTAAACTGGTTCAGCTATGTAAAATCACCAGTTATATATAACATGCACAGTTCTGACAATGATTAACAAGAGATTTCCTAAAAACCCTCACAATAAACGCCTTTGTCTGCTAAAATGGGCATGTTTTTGTTTTGGAAGTGTTGAATAACCCATGCAGGAAATGTGTTTTTGACAGCAGATTTACAAAACTCAAGAAGTTAATGAGACACAGAATCGGTTACAGATACGACATACGGCTACGATTAAAATCAAAGACTTGCATAAACATTTGTGATTTCTGCACAGACTGATGCTGTTTGTGAAATTAGTGGGTTGTTTAAAGGAGCAAGAAGGGGCTGTAGCTCCTGAAATTACATTTATAAAAGCAAGATATCCTGAATGTTTTTAAAAAGTAATATAACATAGGCAGACAAGTGCTGACAGCAAATGCAAAAAAAATTAATATAAAGATAAATAGAAATAAAAAAAAACACTTTATATCCAACCGAGATTTTAATACACATCCCAATATAATTATTATCATAAGGAAAAAATCTGATATTGTGGCAGCCCATGTGTGTATGTGGAGCTCCCCTTGACTCTCTGCAAGACTGTTACACAAAGGTTAGCCTAGAGGCTTATTTTACTGCATCTTTTTTTATTTTAAAGCCTCGACTTGGCTTCTTATGATTTGATCTAATTTGATTATTAAGTTAATGCCTCAATATCATGATGCATCATGATGGAACACAATGAGTAGTACCTTTGGTTTTACCTATTTCTACACCAGACTACTTTTAAGATAAAATACAGTATAAGAGCAGCTAGATAAATATAAACTCATTTTATCAATATGAAACAGCTTTTGGTTGTTAATTAGTTATTTTGTGCTACAAAGTTCCAACATCATTAAATCTCAAGATGGTTACAATAATTTCAGGAGCTTGATATTTGTGTCCATTTGTGGCGCGTTATGACTTTGGGTTGCACATTGAAACAGGACACAGCTCTTGCTTCCCATCCGCTCACACTCACAGTGCTCCTGTCTCCCGCCGAGTCCCAGAATCCCCTCTTTTCACTAATATTACATCGCTAATATAACCTCTAGAAATGGAGCAAAGAGAAGTCCAACTTGTTTCCTAAATTATGTCTGTTCTGGGGTAATAATGGCTTGAAACTTCAGCAGGAATGGGGCTTCAGAAAACCAGAGGCAGTGTTAATTTAGTTGACTAATCATTTTCATCATAGTTATCGTCAACAACCTTTTTCCCCTGATAAAAACTAGACGGTAACTAATAAAAACAAGTGCACATGGACGAAACTAAAACTAAATTAACTGAAAATTAAAATGAACATTTCATTAACAGATAGACTTAAATGTTTCAGACAGACTTAATCCAATCAGTCCTAATTTTCATCACATAGAAAGTAGGGACAAGTTATGAATATATCCAGTCACAGCTACTTCGGTTGTGTGGTGGTGGGATAAGTTGTGAAGCGATCCAATCAGAGCTGCTCTCTTTAAGAACTGATATATTCATGTAGAGCAGGTTCACTGTTTGTTGTTAGTTCTGGTGTTGTAACTGAGATGCTCTGCCAGGTAGCCTAAATAAAGGTGACTGCATTTCACACAAAAGTTGCATTTGTTTCTGTGAATTTATACATTCAAACTGTACTAACATTTAGTAAAGAGTTATTAGATGTTTCATTTTATCAAAGTGTAAAACATGACTTTGCCTTGTTCTTTACACTTCATATACAGTCGACTACTTTTGCAGTAGATTTAAAATGTTGTGAAATCTCATAAACTAAAACTAGACTAAAATCCAAACTATTTAGATGACTGAATGATATTTTTGGCAAAAGACTAAAACTAGATTAAAAGTGCTATCAAAATAAGCACTGACCAGAGGAAACAAGGCTCATGAACAATTGGACATAACTAAGCATGCTCTCTAACATATATAATCAACTGCATTTTTTTAATTTGAGCCTTTTGGGTTTAAGTGGTTGTTATAAAAAAAAAAAAGAGAATGATCACCTTGTGTTACAACAGATCAATAAAATTTGGTGACTTCTGTAACTTCAAACTCATAATCCAGAGCTCCAGACCCTCTCAATATGTTTGTCCACTAACTGAACATTTAGCTCGCTCCTCTTCCTGCCTGATGTTGACTCAAATGGCCACTGCTCATTTATTAGCAGCTGTGCAGCCAATTATCTCCCTACCCCCTTTCCTGTGTTCAAGAAGCAGCCTCGCTTACACAAGGGGTGAGGCGAGGGAGGGAGGAAGGAGGAGGGAGATCGAGAGGGAGAGAGGGAGGGCTTCTCTCTCCTGATAGCGTCATAGGAATCCCCTGCTCGCTGTGGACCCGCCTACTCTCTTTACTCTCACCGTCTGGATCGCTGCCGTCTGCACCGTGGAGAGAAACATAAGAGAGGGAAGGAGAGGGAGAGACAGACAGAGGGACAAGAGGACAACTGTGAAGTTCATCTTTGACTCTGGAGATCATGAGCACAGAGGATTACAGCCATAAAAGGAGTAAAAATCTGTTTTCAAGGTAGGTGCAGAATCTGCTCTCTCTCTTAAGTTGTCTCTAAGCCTTTTTTCTGATTAACAGAAGAGTTACTATTACTCACTTAACACCAAATTTTGGCAAAGTAATTTGGTCATGAATAAGAGACTTTCTGTGTGTTTCCAAAATGTGGTACCAGCTCAGTTTATCTTCACTGTACTTGTATTTTTTGCGTTTTTACTGGACAAACACTCAGTTCCTGGTACTTTGCTTTCTTTCATAACCCTGATTGTAAAGATCGAAGCGAGCTTATACTAGAATGACCTTGCTGCCACTGATTGGTCAGACAGTATCGTCACTAGGAGTGTCATAACTGGAAATATTGAAAAGGGAATCAAACCTTTTCCACCATCGTCTTTGTACTGCTGTTTTTGTTCCCAAACTCGCCTGTACTTTTCAATCATATTTTGCCACACTGCTTACAATCATTTCTAGAACCAAATTTGTCTTCTTGCTGTGAAAAAACACAGACAGAGAACCAGGGACATTATCACCTCGATGTTCTCATTAGGACTCGTAGTTTCCTGCAGATGACCCAGCTTACAATGAGTGGGTCCCATCGAAGTCGACAGTGGAAAATGAGGAATCTGGTACCAAAACCAGGCACAGTTGGGCTGTGGATCTGGTGCTACTCATGAAAATGCACAGCCAATTATCCAGCGAAATACTGAGCCCCATAGTTCGTGTTTCCACTAAGCCTTCAGATTTATTTTATTTTGGAATAGAATGCAGAAGTGTGGTGAGTGCAGAAGTTTGATGAGGTGCCAAAATACCTGATCCGGATAGTCCGACCAGAATGGCACCAACTGTTGGCGTACAGAGCGTACCGATCCGGCCCTAAAGGGCAGAGCTAAACACTTCGATATGTCTGTGTGCCATTGGCTGTGGAAACTTAAGCAAGATCAGTTTAATCGTAACACACAATCAGACATATTTGTTTTAACCATGGACTGGGCAAAACAAAACTACTCCGCACACTCACATTATAAGGCTGTTAGTGCAGGTTAACCAGGGCTCACATTTAAATCAACTGCAAGTTAACTAGGACACTGTGAAACATATTATAAATAAGCTGCTAGTTAACAAACACAATTATGAATAACAGTTACTTAAAAATGGAGCACATGAAAAATGAACCACTAGTCAACAAAAGGACAAAATGTTATTATACTACTAGGTAAAAGGGAACAAATAATAAATAAGCTGCTTGCTAAGAAGGAAACAAATGGTAACTACTACTACTAAACAACAGAACAAATGGTAAATTTACTCCCTGGCATATGGAATGAATGATAAAAAGCTGCTAGTGAATGAGGAAGCAAATGAATTACCTGCTATTTAACTTGCAAATGAATGATGGTTAAGCTGCTAGTTAACAAGGCAGCAAATGATAAATAACCTGTTGGTCAACAAGGGGAAAAAATTATGAATTAACCACTGAATGCGACAAATGATGAATACGCTGCTAGACGCAAGGAAATTATTGAGGAATTAACAGATGGTTAATGTAGAAATAATTAATGGATCGACTGGTAGTTAACCACAGAAAAAGGTAAATAAAGTAACTATAATTTAATGTGAAAACAAACACATAATCCAAATAATCATGGAACAAACAAGGAGATAACTTCTGGTTAAACAGGGCACAGAGTCAATACCACTTAACCAGAAAACAACAGAATAAGAAGATAGTTCACAGGAAACAAATGTTAATTGAATTTCTGGTTAAAACGAACAAGATACGTTAACTGCAAGAAGCCAGGGAATAAATGAGTAACTAACTGCGAGTTAACTGGGAAAAAATGAGAGTTTGAATGTCAATTTACTACATGACAGATATAAAATTAGATCCCAGTTAGCATGAAAAAATGCATCATTTATGCTTGTTAACTACACAATAAATTAGAAATTAACAGCTCAATAATGAAGTGTCATGAGGAGGGAAATACCACTCAACCAGGAAGCTGATAGTTAACCAGGGATGGATGATTTAATAACTGCTTGTCATTATGGTAAAATTGTGACATATTAGGACGGACGGACGAATAGGGGTTTAACTCCACATCTATATTTAAGGTTATCTTCATGGCGTAAAGAAATCTGACTGTCATTTTTAAGTAAAGTAAATTAGGACCCTGATGCTAGGTAACTACAGGTATATTTGATAACCAACTATTTCCAGGATATTCAGTCAAAACTAGGCTCACAAAACTAGAGCCACTGATTTGGGACAAAGTCTGTCCCTAAAATAAGATAAAGCACAAATATTTGAAAATTATTTAACTATCATTTCATGTTAAATCCCACTTGATGATGTTGTTGTGTGTTGGATGTTTTGTGTACACATACTGGTTGACATAAACTATTATTTTGTTGTTCCTACCACTTAAGGAAGTTGACTAACTACATCAGGCACCGTGACTAAGTTACAAATAAGGAACTAAGGTGGTTTTGTGAAATCAACTGCTAGCTAACCAGGTAATGGATTAGTATTTAATGGCAAGTTGACTGCACTGAAAGAGGTCCAATGACTTGGTAACAAATGAGTAACTAACTGCTTTTTTACAGTGAATAAATGATGAAATAGTTGATAGTTACTGAGGATTGAATGAGGACTAACTGCTGGTTAAGACAGTCCCAAAGTACAGAAACCAGCTCCAGTGAGGACCCGCCTACTCTTGACTCTCACCCTGTCTGGCTCCCAGACGCACTCACTGCTGTCTGCACGGGGGACGGGGAACCAGACCCACGAGAGGCAGAAGGAGATTACTGTGAAGTTTATCTGAGACTAGCATGAGTTCAGACAGAAGCAGGAGTGAAGTCAGATTTGTCGGGTAGGTGCAGCATCGTCTCTCCGAGGCTGTTCGTTTCCTTTTTACTGCTTTATGACTTTATGACCGTTCGTTCTTCTTTCACTCTCTTTTTTTTGTCTCGTCCTGACCCACTGAGAGGCACTTCACACACACTCCACAGCCTTTACTGCAACCTGTTGATCAGGACACACACTCACACACACTGACAGGGGGAATGTAGAGAGCGCCTGCTGCTCAGATGTGCTGTAACATTGGCTCTGGATTATTGTCCTGATCTGATCTGTGGAGCGGCTCCGTTACAAAGGTCAGACTTAAATAGTTCCTTTGAATGGAGCGCTTTAATTTTCTGTCTGCATATCTGTCTGTCTGTCCCCATGTTTGATCTGGGATCATATCTCTACCGTCTGCTGCTTAATTTGTTTGTGTCTATGTAGGGCTGGGTCATGTGGACCAATCATCATACCTTGATGTTCTAACCTGAATGGAGAGACATGATATGTGTGTCAGAGTTTTTCTAAAAAGAAAAATGGAACAAAAAGTGGGCGTCACAGCACCAGAATTACAACAGAAGTTACAACCTGAAACACATAATAAAGCACTTTATGTCCTATTGATTTAAACTTGCAGACAAACTAATACAGTTAGTTACAGTTAGATTACGCCACATAGGAAAGTTCATCTTGCTTCTCTAAAGTTTTTTATGTATTTGTGACCTTAAAAAGGGGCTTTTTGGTAAAAAATGTGACTAAAGACAATTTAGCGTTTGTGTTTTTTGACACCAGATTTCTAGGATTTTGTTAGTCGTGGCTTTTGTTAATATTACAGCAAGGCTTTTTTACTTCAACATATGGATATGTTAGCATCGTTTTTGCAGAGTTTTTCTGCAATTTTTCCGCAATTAAGTAATTAAATGGTCTATTATTGGGTGTTTGTGATAGCTATTTTTGTCACCTCTCCAGTTGAAGGCACAGTGCTCTCTCTTTTCCAATTTAAATTAAAAATATGAATATTAATGGTGCTGTATCATGGCCGCTGCTTGCTCAACACTTTGGGGAGATGGAAGACATTCCCTGAGCCTGGTATCTGTTCAGCCACAGTAAACATCTGAGTACAGCTGTGGAAAGATAAACCCACATTTTCTTTTTAAGACAAGTGTGATTTGACACAACTCATAAGAATTTACACAAAAGTCTATTCTGGGTTGCTGGTATGGCAAAGCGGGTTGCAGCCAGGCCAGCACCCCCCATATATTGAGATTTTTGTCTTGTGCAGGTGATCCAGGTTTGAATACAACCGGATTGCACCCTCCAAGTCCATCCACTGTCTCAGTCTTATCAATAGAAGAAAAAAAACATATAAAAAAAAGCCTGTGTTGGGCAGGGCCTGAACAGAGGGGTTTATATTCATGTCACAATCAAATATCCGAGAGGAGTGTTTGCTAAGAGACTTAAAAATCTGATTTGGGTGCATTCTGGACTGTTGTTGAAATAAATAAATACATACATTTGAAATACATAAGTATATAAATATGTAAAATCAATTGAATTAATCTAAAAAAATAGTTAAACAGATGACAAGAGTTCTGAATCGAGCTACATTTCTGTAAAGCACCTTTGTATTACACGTCTTATGGTTTAGTGCTAGATGATGGATCAATAATCTTGTTTAAGTGAAGTAAAGTATGGGACCTTTATCATACTTTAGCAACTTTGTTACTGTGAAACTCGTGCTTTTCATAAGAATTGAATATTTTATAAAAGCAAAACTTGAAATTACGCTATTGTTGATGTGCATATTTTACATTGTGTCGGACTGTTTGCAAATTTGGATTTTAAAACATGAAATTTGCCCTGTTTAGGGATTTTTAAGGACTTCTATATTTGTTTTTATTTGACAGTTTCACCTTCTTTGCCAAATGTTGCCTGCACATCTGTACAATGGAGTAATTAACAGGATGTTACCTGTTATCTTTTATGATGAAAAACATCAGTTTGTTGATTATTTGGTTTCTTCACTTCTGTAATTGTTGCCATGGTAATCAGCTGTCATTATCATTTATGTTTTCATCAAGAGGTGCTCCTGTGATTCAATATATTGAATGTTTTTAATATTTTTTCTCGTGTTTTATAAAAGCCATTTCTCCTTTGAACATGTGTCACAGAGATTTGGTGTATCACCCGTCCCTACATCTGCCTGTTTGCTGCCACTGAAGTGTCTGTAGACACTCAAACATCACCTGTCCTCACATGTCCTCTGTCTCTTTGTCTCCTCGTCTATCATCCCTGCCTCTCTCAGGTTGTTGTTGTAGTGCACACTGCAAACGGAGGTCATAAAAAGTTGCACAAAAGCAGCCGTAATAGTACGGTGGTGAAGCGAGGCCGGAGCCGCTCAAACATTCCTCTCATTGTTCAGAGGCCCCGTAAGTCTGTGAGCTCCCAAACCTCCATGAAAGGAAGGGAATCCAGCCGCTACTGTAACTAACCCAGATTCTGCTCCAGCTCGCCAGCGACGGCGCTGCGAGTGCTCAAGCCTGCTGTGCCATCCGTCCCCCCCGTGAGAGTGAGAGACAGAAGCAAAGATGAGGCTCAGAGAGAAAACCAGATAAGAGTTAAATTAGCTCAACTCGAGGGGAGGTTTGCTGCTCTGCTTAACCTCTGAGTCTGAGATAGGGCTGGGAAATATGGTCAGCTGCATGCACCTCAGTATTTTTAGCTGAATGGCAAACAGCACAGAAAACGTTCAAGACGGAGCGTAACTCAGCAGCTAAATAAGGACCAGCCAAACTTTATTCCAAATGTTGGAGAATGGTGTTTAAATATCAGAAAGCTGATGACATGAGGAAGTCTTTGACAGCTGGACAATCCAGATCAAAAATCAAACTTTCAACTCAGTGGCAGTCAAAACGGGTCCTTCATGGGGTGCTGGTTCGGTGGCTCGCCCCACATACAGACTTCTACCAGCCCAGGTTTGAATCCAGCCAGTGGCCAGTCAGCAGACTATCCTCCCCTACTCTCTCCCCCCTTTCACAAACTTATCCACTGTCATTCTCTCCTACGAATAAAGGCACAAAATACCCCCAAAAAAACATTTAAAAATGGTCTCTTCATATAAATATTTTACAATGGAGAAATCACAAATGAATTTAACAATACCAGATTTCTAAACCACATCATGGTCCCAATACAAATGCAAATATATTGATACTTCTATTTATTTTAGCCTTAAAACACAGGAGGACCCACAATGTCTGAATTTCATGATAACGTTGACAACATTTCTGTACTACTTGGATTATGTGTATTTTATACATTCTTAAATACTATAGCAAAATAACAAACCTCCATTATTCTGATAATAAATGACTAAAATGACAGGAACTAAAGGCCTTCCAGAGATATCTTTAATTTAAAGGGAAAGCACTGGCGAAACTGCACAGTCATTCCACCACGAATATTTAGAGATATATAATATTATCAGTATGATATCAGCATCGGCAGAAAATTGCATAAATAGCTAAATGGTAGATATTGATTAAATTCTCCTTATTAAACAAGTTTCCAAAACTCATCGAGCCGAACCTTTCGAGAGAATGTCCAGCAGGTGATTGGACGATCTTTCTGTCAATCATATTATGTAGTTGGCGGGAGTTTCTGCCACAGTAGAGTACAAAACATGAGCCACTTTGGGAAGCATACTCAGCAAACCATGTTGGAAACGGAGTGAAAATATCCTTTTGACAGAGAAGTTTGTAGCGTTGTTTTTTTTTTAAATCGATAAATGTGGTCCAGATCTGTTAAAACTGCTACTGAAGCTGTTAGCATCTATGCTAATATCTGTTTAAGCAGTCACTTCCTGCTGGTGTCTCGCTCATAGCTCCCACCTCTTCCTGCTCTAAATATCATTTTGGCCGTGCTGCTTTGGGCTGCTTAAAGTCCTAGAAGATTAAAGCTTGGTGAGATGGATTTGATTACAGGCATTAAATCAAGCTTTTCCATCTGCACTGCGAGGTTAAGTGTTTTCATTTTGGTGAGTCAGAGCTTTCAGACTGCTTTCACCAGAAATGAAAACTCAAGAATACGATGCTTGCCTATTTTTTGCATGAGCCGCATGTGTATCTTCACCGAAACAGGAAGGAAAATGAAAAATAGAGAGCTGTTTTAATCCTTAACATAGCAGTGGTGTATGCCACAGGGGTACAATATGTTCTTGAACACAGACTTCTTTTCATTCTGCAGGTTTCCAAGGTCTATTATTTTAAGAATCAGGTTCCTTTAGAGAAGATTTTACAATTTTACATAGTTGTCCCTAAACTTTCAATAGAAGCTCATAATTGGGGTGATATACATGCAGAGATAGAGCTGTGACCGCGAAGTAGTTAACACATACCTGATAGAGCTGTGCATCTTACTGGTCTCACAATTAAATTCGATTTAGATTATTAAGTTAAGGGTTCAATTTGATTTGATGTATCGATGCACCTCGATGCAACATGGCAGTATCCTTGATTCAAGATACCTACCTGGCTACTTCTTAGATTAAAAACTTCAAACAGTCAGATAAATATGAAGTGTTAATTGATGAGTAATGGCTGTCTGGATCCACTGTAGTGCAATGTCTTCATCACATAGGTTTCATCTTCCTACACTTGCTCTTTTGCTTCCTTGGAAACAAAACTGAAGCTGCAGCCTCAGCAAGATTAGTGGCTGTCTCTGCTTCACTGCATCTTCATCTACAACGACATTAAGTTGCATCGATTAAAAGATTATTTGTGACACCCAGAGTACCTGGTATAGAAGTCAGAGTGTGCCTGAGCTGGACCTGGCATTAGCTGTAACATTAGCAATTTGTATTAATCCGCCAATACCAACATCATACTATGATATTGATTTGATCAATACGAACAATAGTGTTTTCCCCTAAAAATATCCCCTATTAATATCTTTTAAAAACATGATTGATTTCCCAGCCCTAGCTGAGGACATGGTAAGAAGGGCGGTGTTTTATTTCAGGGAGGAATCAAACGTTTTTCCATTGAAGTATGGATGGATGAATGACGGAGGCCGGGCTGTGGAGAGGCTCCAGTGTTGGGTTTGGGTGGGTGTGCCCCGCGGACATCTGTAAGAACGGGCCTGGGCTCAGGAAACCGTGGCGTAGTGGAAGAAAAGTGTGTGTGTGTGTGTGTGTGTGTGTGTGCAGCAGGGCGGCTGTTCTCTAAGTACAGGGCTGCTGCTGGTGCTGGTGGTTGAGGGTGTTTGGCTCAGAATCAGCCCGAGGATTGTGTTACACGTACCAGGGGCTGCAGGGAGCGGACCACGCTCTTTGGGCTGGGCTCCTCGCTGCTCACAGCCCCGCAGACACTTTTTTCTATTCCTAAATCAGAAGCTTGAAATACTTTTAGATTCTCAGCATGATGTCCCGCATGTGCTGCGTTCCACTGATTCCAGGCCGGCCAACAAACGTCCCACTTTGATTCATGAAAAAGTTTGACAGAGGAGGTCGTAGTGGAGCACCAGCCGCTGTTTGAATGTCACTGAATGTCACGGCCTCGGCAGTAATTACGCCCTCACACGAAACATGAAACAAATGCAGTCTTTCTCACACATACGCAGATCCAGAGCGAGGGTGGGGTGTGGTGCTGACTGAGTCAGGTGTAAAGGCGCCTGGGCGGGAAAATATATTTGATCTTTAAGATGAATCAGGAAATTATTGAATGAGATGTTTGATCAGACCAGTGGCTCACAAATAATTGTTGTCGGGCCCCAAATTGGCACTTATAGGCCTCCCATCCCTCCAACAAAAACATAACAATCAAACATTAATCAATACAAACACATCCGTGCCCTTTGCTAACAAATAGCCACATTTACCTCCGCCAAGGACGTTCTGTCTTTTCAGGCATCTGTTTGTCTGTTACCATGATAACTTAAAAATCTATCAACAGATTTTGATTAAATTTTCAGCAATTAAAGCTTATAGCTTAAGGAGTAACAGATTCGATTTTGTTGAAATCAGAATATTTGTTAGTATTCTGAGATAGGGCGGTGTCAACATTTTCACGAATATAACTCAAAAAGTTCTCAGTTGATTTTGATTAAATGTTTTTGGAATGTTGATCATGTCACAACAGAAAATTGATTCAATTTTAGTGGGGCTATGAATCCAGATGTGGATCGAGGAATATTTTGAAGCAGTGTCTTCAACTTTTTTTTGCTAACAACTCGAAAGGCTCTCAATGGATTTTGATGAAACTTTCAGGAAATGTTGGTCATGTCTTAAGGAACAAAAGGTTAAATTTTAGTGTTGATCAGAATTGAGATGCAGATACTGCACTTTTTAAAATATTTGTTTACACTGCAAGATGAATTTGTCACATATTTCTAATAATGGCATAGAATGTAAGGGGGGCCTAAGCAGAGGTTTGCGTTCTCAGAGCATTTTTAGATTCAGAGTTTATCTCCAGCACCCGATGCAGAAAGTGCAGACTAACTACTAAAATTGTTTGGCTGAGTTTTAGGGCTGAACAATGAATTGCAGATTAGATTAAATCGCAATATGGCTCGTTGCAATTTTCAAATCGCAGAAGGTTCAATATTTTTAGCCCAAAATGTGTTGAACATTTTGGCATTGTGATGTAGTTTTTTGCAATTTCATGCCTATTTTTGTACCTTTTTTCATACACTTTTTTCCCACATTTGGACCAGTTTTACCTTTTTTTAACCCCGTTTTTACAACTTTATGCCTATTTTGCCCCCATTCATCTTTTTTTGGCCACTGTCAGAACCATTTTTGGAATTTCATACCTATTTTGCACCTATTTATTAACCTTTCTGCTTTCATACCATTTTTACCCAGTTTTTACAATTTCATACCTATTTTGCTTCTGTTCTTCACTTCTCCACTTTTTCTCAAATCTTTTATCCTTAGATTAATATAATGTCATATTGGTTTTACTATAAAACGATCTACTGCTTATGTTTGTTTAAGAATACATAAGATGACTAACATTAAAACAATTGCAGAGTAAATGGCAATATTAGGGGAAAAAAATCACCATTAGATTATTTTCTCAAATCGTTCAGCCCTGCTGAGTTTGCCTGAAAACACCCGCACAAACTTCGCAGTCATTTGCAGCAGGTAAAACTGTGTTCATTATACCTGAACAGCCTCGCTGCATCCTGCATGACAAAGATTTAGGCCCTCCTATAACAGCCATGGGTACCACTTTACTTTGGAAATCACAAAGCAAGATGATTATGATTAAGTCAGTTTATTTATTTTGAAGTTGTTCTAAAAAAAAGAGAGAATCCAGGTCTGATGCTCAGTAAAAAAAAACATAATGCTTGTTAGGAGGTAACAACTCAATTCAAAATTGATTTCCAATTCAAACCAATTCATGATTCACAACAGACTGCATATTTGTTTAAAAATATGATCATTTCAGGATCTGCTTCTGTCTGTTGCAAACGTGAAGGTGAATATTGTTTGTTTATAAAACCTTGAATTATTTGAACATCCCTGATCTTTAACAGTCCATACCCTGTTGAGAACTTTGAGGTCTGCAGAGCAGCTTTTCTTCATCGTCCCACGTGAAAAACTCGAGGCCTTTTCTGTAGTGGACCCTGAATTATGAAAAGATGTGCTCTAGAACCAAAATGTCCCCACCCTACCTACTTCCTAAAAACTCTCTTTTACTTGTTGTCTTTGAATTCAGCTTGAGAGTTCTGTGGTCTCTGTTTTATGTGTTTTATATGTTTTTATGTTTTAATGATTTAACTGTGTGTTTATCTTTGGCTTTAGTATATTTTATTTTACTTTATTTCGTCATGGTAGTCACTGTAAAGCACTTTGGTAAACTTTATTGTTTTATAAAATTGTTCTAAATAAAAAGTTGGTGGCATGGATTGGATTTAAACCAAAAAAACACACAAAAAACATGTTCAAGATGTGCAGCACAAGTATTTGTGAAGTTTGTATCAACTAATTAGAAGTGGTAATTGTGTTTAACCTCCTCCAAGGTGTTTCTGACATTTTTAGACAAAATAAAGTTGAAAATGTGGGAAAACAAACCCATCTTCCATGTTAACAAATGCATTTAAAAATTCCAATTGGCAAAACATCACCTTCTTCATCAGAGGACTGTGATCACGTCTCACTAATAGCACAGCTGCCACTTAGAGCTGGGCAATAAATCAAATTTTAATCTTAATTGCAATTACATTCTACAGTTTTCAAAGCAGTAATTGGGATTGAATTACATAAAATGTTCTCTTTTTTTCTTTTTCCGTTATTATTATCAGCTTTATTTTGAGGTATTTATATGTTTAAAGGTATATTTCAATGTACCTGTAATCCTAAATGTTCAAAATTAGGGTATCAAAAGCATTTATTTTTTTTTCAAAGCATGTGGTGCATGTTTTAAAATAAGTGAATTACCTCCCCATACTCGTGATTGTAATATCTGTTAAATAATCTTGAGTATGATATTGGCAGCCCTACTATCACCGCTCTTCAAAGGGTGCAGATTCATCCGATATGACAAATAAATAAATTACTGTGACCCACGTTTGGTCTTTTCTCATGGTGTTAGTACAAATGAGATAATATGACTCACGTATCTGATTGCTCTGAAAGCCTCAGAGGAGATGTGGGCGACTTCCTGCATCCTTTCCAGATTTGATGCGTGAGATCAAGACTATCGGAGGCTTAGTACTTTAATTTATGAGAAGCTAAAAGGTACATTTGCATGTTAAGAAGGAAATCTAGGCCTTAGTCTTACACTCAGGCTCTACTGTTGACATAAAGTCTCCAACTCTAACACTTGGAGAAAAGCTAAAGCTCTCTGCAGTGGAAAGATACAGAAGTTTGTCATGGCTCAGTTTGATAGATAACCATTAAGGACGAGTATATTTGCAGCGTGCAGTCAGCCCTCAGGCCTCCCCTGTGTGCAGCGCTCACAGCCTGCAGGTGTGAATGATGTCACATTGGTATGTATTTATTCTATTTCTGGTTTATGAGACAGGGTGAGAACCTGGCTGATGCACATGCCACGTTCACCCGGCAGCCGGCTGACGTAAACCTGTTTGTTTACTGAAAGGAGGCTCATTAAACGCCAGGGGAACAAGTTTGGAGTTTTATGACCAAGTGTGGGTGTGAATCCAATGCATCTGTGTTTGTTTGTAGTAACAGTGGCGGAGTATTAATCGGCATTTACAGTTAATCAACGTCAAGGAAACATATGGGAGTGTTTGAAGTTACAAATTTACACCTAAGGAAACACCAAATAAGTGAAACGGTCTAAACTCAAGCTGAATGCTTCCTTTAATTCAGAATATAGTATTTTTTTTTTTATCACTGGTGGAAATGGTGGTCACAAACGCTGCTTTTACGCATAATAGCAAAGTTAGAAATATAAAAAAAGAATATATAAAAGTTTGATCAATATGTTCAAAGTCACAAAGATCAGTAAGAAAGAATTGTGTGCAAATGTGCAGAGTAATTGTTACATTCATATGTTAAATGCATACCCTCATGCCATTATTGGCAATATACCTTAAAAGCCTAAATTGTTTTTTATTTAAGATACAGTATAATAACTAGTTTCCACATAAACTCTGAAATTATTACACAGCAACAAAAAAGGTTAATCGCTGCCTCTAAATAGATCAGTTTAAGCTCATTGGCTCAGACAGAGAGAGAATACGGTGGATCAGGGGCACTAAGATTACGAAAATCAAAATGTATTTTGAACATAAGTGATTATGAAAATACTCTTGCCATTGAAATTATAAACCTGAATTTAAGTTAAGGATCTTTAAATGTCCAAATTGAGAAAAGCATTTTGGCGTTCCACAACAAACAAGTATGCTAAAATATTAATTTGAAAAAAAAAAAGTAATGTTAGGAAAAAGTTCAAGAAAGGATGTCAAATACTCATCCAATAATGGAATATTAAAGCACGTCTTTTCTCCAAAGAGTGACGAAGATATGTAGACATAAGAACACGCTACATGCCATTTATTTAAAAAATATGTTAAAACTGTACCAGCAGAATGTTGCTACAGATTTTTTTATTTCCAATTTTTAAATCCCCCACATTTAAGAGTTTGGATAGATGATCTTTCTATAAGACTTTCTAAAGACTTAAGCTTCAAATATCAGTTAGAATAGATCATTTTTTGTCTCCATGCGAACAGGACCTCAGATCTGTGATAAATAGAAATAACTTTGCCCAATTGTGGGTGTTTGGGACTCAAGTTTTGCTGCTTTAGTGTCAAAATTATTCAATATTTTCTAACAGTAACAATGGGACCGCGCAGTGGGGCAGTGAGCTGCTCTGTGGGGGTCATGGTTTCTGACTGGTGACTTTAGATTGTCATAGGTGTGAGTGGCTCTTTGCATCTACATTTAAGCCCTGTGATTTGCTGGCAATCACTCCAGGACTCTCGCCTAATGAGAGCTGTGATAGGCTGCAGCTGGATAAGCAGTAGAGATAGTGGATGAATCATAATAAAAAGTTAGTTTATTTAAAATAAAAATGAGTAAAAAGTTGAGTTACTGTTGCTGATTCTTTATATCTGTAACATATTATTTACTGAGCATTTTTTTGGCCTGACATGTATCTTTATGTACATGACATCTTATACACAATCTCCCTTTTCGATGCATCAGAATCATTTTCCAGCCCGAGAGTCGACTTGTTTCGTCCTTTTAAAGGCATAGAAGCGTCAAATCAGCCTCGCTCTGTCCTGGTTGCCAGCAGATGTGCCCTGGTGAAGTCAAACTGTTTTCAGAGAGTGTTTTCATGGCTTGTGGCCCCCACTGAGGGCGCTTTGATGGTTTTAAACTTAGTTTATATTGTGCACACGACGTATGGAGGTCCAAGTGCAGACGTGGCCTCTGGCTGTTTTTTCTGCGAGCGTCTCTCCCCTTTAGAACACCACTGACATTGCCGTTTGCACAAGGGCACACGGTTAAGTGGAAAAGCCTCTGTTGAGACAGCTGGATCTCAACCTCGTGTTGTTTCAGCACATATCTTCTCCCCCCCTACTTCACTATAACGCGCAGACAGGCGGGGTGGTATATGGAGTCTCTCATTTATCATTGTATTTCTGGATGAGATAAATGAACAAATTTAATATTTCACAGTGAAGGCAATCTTTAATCTGACTTTCAAGCTGATTTGAAAACAAAACATGGTCCTTCTCGTGTTTGTTAAACAGGCTGTTTATGATAATATCCACAGTCAACAGCCATATGCCAAATGTCCACAACATAATCTCCATAAATCCATCCATCATCTTTACCTATTGTCCCTTTTGGTGTCACAGTGGCTAAAACCTGTCCCAACACTGAGCAAAGCCAGTGTTACACCTATAGACGGGCATACCACAAATCAGCATTGGAAGGCGTCAACCAACTGGAGAATCAAATTAGCAACCATCTTCTATTTAAAATGCTTAGTCTTCTTATTAATTTTATATGCAGTTATAAGGTTGGTGTCGTAATATTTAACATCATCTCACAGATGCACTGCTTTGAGTGTTTGTAGCAAAGTGATCATTTGCAGCATCTGTCCACGAAATATTTTAGAAGTTATTGATATAAATAAGAAAAAGACAATTAAAGAAACTATCAATGTTACAATACAGCTATTGATAAGGACTTATCATTTCATAACACTGGTTTATATAACATAAAATCAATTGTTAGGCAGCAGGGCAATGAAAAACAGATATACTTAACATCCAGCCTTGGATAGATTGTTTTATTTTAATATTAAAAGATGATAGGAAACATTAGAACACTGTCCAAAATGTAGAAAAAAGCAACGGACATATTTCTACATATTGAGGTTGCAGCCATTTGAAATCCTCTTTATAATGATATAATAGGGTCCCTATGACTTTAATAAGCGATGAAATCATTAGGGCTGCCACAATTAGTCGACTAGTCGTGACTAAGTCGACTATCAAAATAGTCGACAACTAATTTAATAGTCGACTAGTTGTTTTGTCTTTTAGGTGTGTTTTCTCACAAAACTGCCGCTGTACCTCTGCTGTCTTGTCTGCCTATCTGCTGTTTTCTGGTTATCACACCTACAGGAATCAAACCAACACACCCCGAAACACACTCATGCATGTAGCGCATGCACAACTACGCAGGCACCAAAGTTGCCAGGCCTGCTCATTATAAGCGATTTGGGCCACCAGCTGCATGCTGGTGCAGTACGCTGCAGTTCATGCATGAAGTGACTAGTCGACTAATCGCAAAAGTAGTCGTTGACTAGTCGACTATCAAAATAGTCATTTGCGGCAGCCCTAGAAATCATAAAGTACAGAAACTTCAACTTTCGTTATATCTTTAACCAAAAGATTTAACTGTAATCTTGTTTGTACAAACATTGGTTAAAAAATGGAAAAGTTGGCGGAACTGGTAAAGACTGCCAGAGCAGAAGTTGTCTGTTTTGGGTCAAATTTTCATCTCTAGTCGTCAAAACTTGCAGAAAAACTACCACAGCATGTGCCTGATAATCAAGGGTAGCATCCTGAACTGGTGGCCATCCAATGACAGGGCCCCATAAGGAGAAAGACAACCATTCACAATCACATTCACACAGAGTTTTTAGTTTATGCTAAAGTTTTTGATCATATGGGTATTTCATGAGCCTAAAACATACATAATTATTTTCCCATCATAGCCCCACTTGTCCTTTAAACTGAATGTGTTAACCCTGATAACAATGGAAACAATGGCAGGATACAGTGTCACTTCAAGCAGAAACTGCCAAGCTTGTTTTGACTTAAACAGCTAATTCTGAAGAACAGCCTGGCACATGCATATTTGGTCTTCGTCTCCATGTGGACTAGGCATTGGAGTCACTAATGAAGGCTACAAGCATCTTTAGTCATAGGGAGTCGAATCAGAAACCTTCCTGCTGTGCCACCATAACACTGTCTTTTATACCACTTGTTTTAAAATGATAAATCTTCCATTTATTTTATATTTGGTGATATTGAACATACAGACACTGAATTATCTTTAACCATATTTTCAACCAAAGAGGAAAGCACGGTCTAAGTCGCACAGATAGTTTGGTAACATTTGGCAAAATGGGTTAAGCTGGTGAGAAGAGAGGCTTAATCTACCAAATTTTCAAATATTAGAAACCATAGGGTTAAAGAGTGTAGAAAATGTTGGCAACTAATACTGTTTTAACAATTTAGATAGCATGCCCAAGCTTGCCTGCAATTTTTATGATTGGAAATGGAAAAACTGCCCAGGCGTAGGTGTCATTTCTGCTGCCACGGTATCATCCGGGTGTCCATATCACAGTTCGTAATGTTGGTAATGTGACCACCGTTTGTAATTTCTTTAAAGGTGTATATACTGATGGATGTATAATAAAGCACCATACAGAAAATACTGTGATATGATTTTTGGCCCGTGTTTTCCAGCCCTAGTTGGCGCAATAACGAGCTGTTGGTGAGGAGCGGCCCTCGTGGCAGAACCGTGTGATTATTCCTTACAATAATAAACATCCAATCTGAGCCCGGCGTAACAGCGGGATCACCCGACTCCACCGTGAGACTCCAAAAACACAGACGGTCCAAAAGTGAGGCCTGCTGCGCTCCTCTCAGCGAGCATTTGAGGTGAGGCTCTGGACGGCGCGCGTCGACCCGAACGCTGTCATTACAGAGGAAGGGAAGGAATGAGCTCATAGACATTAACGGCTGCGGGTTCGACAGAAGAGGAGGGGGGAGAGAAACCGATGGAAAAGATGAAAAGGCAGAGAAAATAACACACAAGAAGAGCCACTGCCAGATGAAAGGTTGGTGGGATGGAGGGGGTTTAGGTTGAAGGAGGGGAAGAGTTAAAGAGGAGCTAGCACGCCATCTTTGAGGGGCGCCAGAGCCTCAAATGACCTTCTTCACTCAGATGGAAAAACCCCGTACTGTCATCGTTTACACAGACATGAAGATGTCAGATTCAACAGAGTCATCTATCCGTCAAAGGAGGATACGAGTGGAGTATGGGTGTGCAACTGGGGCCCCGCGGGTCACAAATCAATTTCAGCTTCAACAAAAAAACAAATTCTGCTGAACATGATTCAATCTGAGAGGCCGGCGCATCAGAGTGCAATAAAATCTGATTTATTTCTATATAATCATGAATTACTGTGCATACTTTGGTCTTCACAAGGAATTACTGAGCATAAGAGGCTGTAATTGTTTTAGTAACACACTTTTGGCTTTACACGTTGGGCAAAGAAAATATTCACTGCACTATAAGTAACTTAAGTGGGTTTGATTTACAACCAAGCTCTCAAAATATTAGTAAGCTACTAATTAGCAAATGTGTCAAAACATTTAAATGGTGTTTTTGTTGTAGTTTTTTATGATTAAAGCTTGTTTTTTTAACTATTGGGTATGTTTTTTAAAAAATGCCTTAAGGAGCTGAGAATTACATTTTTGTGGCCCTCATAGTTAATAAGTTGCCCATCCCTGGTTTACAGTTGTCTTATAAATCTTAAAAAAGAATGGTTTATATGACTTAAAGATAAAAAAAAAGGAAATCATACACTCTCTTGCCACTTTATTAGGTACATTTGCTAGTACCACATTGGATCTCCTTTTGCATTTAAAGCTGCCTTAAACCTTCATGGCATTTATCACAGGAATATTTCTAAGAGATTTTGGTCCATGTTGACATGAAAGTATCACACAGATGCTGCAGATTTGTCTGCTGCACATCCATGAAGAGAAGCTCTCATTCCACCACATCCTACAGTTGCTCTGTTGGATTGAAATGTGGTGAGTGTGGAGGTCATTAAAGTACAGAGAAGTCCTTGTGAACCAAGATCAAGAAGCCAGTTTAAGAGGATCTTAACTTTGTGACAAGGAGCATTATCCTGATGGAAGTATCCATCAGAAGAAGGTACACTGTGGTCTAAAGGGATGGACATGACCCCACTCAAGTGGTACTAAGGGGCCCAAAGTGAGCCAAGAAAATATCCCCCACACATCACAGCACCAGCAGCCTGAACTGCTGATAGAAGAAAAGATGGATCCATGTTTTCTTGATGTTTACACCAAATTCTGACCTATACCTCCCCATAGTCCACTTCCTACCTCTTAAATGTGGCAGAAATTGAGACTCATGAGATCATACAAAATTTTTCCTATCCTCTATAGTTCAATTTTGGTGAGCCTGTGCAAATTGTAGCCTCTATTTCTGTTTTTTATCGACAGGAGTGGCACTCTGTGTGGTCCTCTGCTTCTTTAATGCATCTGCTGCGAGATACAGAATTGAGAAATGGATGAGTGGTTATTATCTCAAACTATCCTGCTCTGACCTCAAGAATCAAACGGGCATTTTGGTCTAGATAGCTGCCACTCACTGGATTTTTTCTCTTTGTTAGACCATTCCTTGTAAACTCTAGAAAGGATTGAAATTCCAAGTAGATCAACAGTTTCTGAAATGCTCAGACCTGCACCAGCAACTGTACCATGTTCAGTGTAACACCTCTCTTCTTCTTTCTGGTGCTCAGTGTGAACTCCAGCAGGCCGCCTTGACCGTGTCTACATGCTTTAATGAAATGAATTGCTGCCATGTGATTGGCTGATTAGCTACTTACACTTACAAGCAGTTAAAGGAGTGTACCTAATAAAGTGGTAGGTAGGTGTATTGTGTGTTCCATCTTTTTTGCACAAAGCATAAAATCCTAAATTTTATTTTGTTCTGGTGTGACATTAACAGTTTGGTTTGAAGGTTGCCAAACAATGAGATGGTCAAAAGGTGGGTGGGGACCCTAAAGAGGGCTGCAGAGCTGTTTTCAGTGGGTCAGGAAAGTTTTTCTGGAAGGGAAAACTGTGGTGAAAGACCCTAATGTTCTAATGTTCCTTATTAAATATGCATCAGCACATTTTATTTCTTTAATTTTAAGAGATGGTGAGTTTAATTATTAAAATTACTATTTTTATATCTTAAATGAATTGATACTCATTCAGCGCTGCTACTAACATGCAAATGTTGCTGCTGTCTGATCTCTGATACTTTTCACTGCACACAAGAGGACAAACTGATCCATACAGGCTGTGGGTTCTTACCAAATCAGCACATTTGGGTATTTTTTATGCTGCAGGTTTTGCACACATGATACTACAGTTTGATCGTCTATAATAAAGTCATTAACCTGCAGCTTTTCATCAGTTATTACCTCAACAGTCAACCTTTGTGTGCCATGGAGCCAAGTTTTGCAACTCATTCATGCCTGCCAATCCCCTCTGATATCAGCCTGCACATGCTGAAGTAAAGCACACACCTCAGGATCTGAACATATTACTGTGAATTTCCTCTTGTTGGGTTCGACTTGTTTGGACAGGAGATATTTTAACGAGTTAATCTGAGCTCCAGATCCACCCTAAGTCCTGCTTGTTGTTTCGTTCCTTCCAGCAGCTTAAACATCCCTTTATGTGTAAGATATGAGTCAGTGGGACACTTTTGGGGAAGTCCAGACTCAAAATAAGCTGCAGCCATTTGTCTGTTGTCACTGTGTGTGAGTGATGTCTACCAAAAGCAGGTCTGAGAGATCAGCAGTAGGCACCCAGAATAGAGTCGAGCCTACGCCTTTGTCCTAACCTTCAAGACAGAAAAATACTCAAAACAAAAAAGAACATTGGACTCCAGGGCGCAGGATAGACTCACGCTGGTGGTGCAGTCCATTTACCTCAGAGATCAGGTGTCAAAGCTATGCATTATATAAAATCTGAGGGGGCTGGGGTCCAATAAATAGCTCTTAAACTCTGGGACAACGTAGATCCGCTGAGTTTCGAGTCTGAACTCCAACTGTAAAAGTTTTTGCTCTGATCCAATCCACAACAGATTTTCAAGGTGATGCAGGTGGTAGTGCTCGAGTCTCGCAGCAGGAAGGTTGCTAGTCTGGCTCTCCTATGTTAAGTTAACATTTTCTCACGAGTGTTTCCCAGCTACAAAGACTTAACTAACTTAGCTGATGACTAATTGTCCTTTCAGTGTAGCTCACTAGACTTTCTGGAGGCGTCATGACGCAACACTCAGGTACAGTCGCTTTGACGCCAACTGTCAGACTTGATTAATGGAGCCTTTTCTAACAAAAGCTGCACTCCTTTTTTCTTTTGCCGGGGCAGGGGAGGGTTTTACACAGACAATAGGCAAATATTTTATAGAAAAAACTAAACAGTCAAGTCAGGTGAAGTATGGGAGCGTATGCCAATTTAGCTCTTGGCCTGATCGACCTAGTCCGGTACTGCTCTGGCCTCCTGAAAGTCTGGGCCAGGATCACGGTCTAGCTCTTCAGGTATCCTCTGAGCTGACCTGGTCCAACCCACCAGGTCCAGGCACCCTGTATGTGGTGAGGTGGCTTAGGTCCATAGTCATAGTTTCATATCTTCATTGACACGCATGCGCCACACGCGGCAACGGCAACAACAATGGCGGCGTACGTGAAGCATATATGCTGATGAAGCTAGTGACCCTACTATCCCTGTTGCAGCAAAATCTCCTTCTTCTCAATCACCAGCGAGTTGAACAAACAATTATCGAGGACATATTACGGCACTTTATGATCACTTTATCACAATCTCTGTTAACAACTTTTGCCGCAAGTGGGCATGCCCACTGTTTTTTGGTCTGTTTCCGTCATATCGTTACAGCGGCTCTAGAGGTCTGGCATGTGTTTACAGCGTTTTGATGGGTATTGAGTGCATTCATGTAGACGCACACATTTTCTGAGACGCCTTCATCTTTATGACGATCGTTTTGGAAACTGTTAAGCGTTTTGTCTTCGTGTGGATGGGGCCTCAGGCAGCTGATCTTTCTTATTCCCGCTTCCCTGAGCATCTCAGCATTGGACACATGATCCCGTCAATGATGCCCAAAAATGCAACAAAGGGAAGAAGCCATGAAGAAGCCCAGCAGGCATCTGTGGCCACTATTTGGCCAAACCTTGCAAGATAGGAAGGCTAGTAGGACCAGGGACCTAAAGACAATTGCCCATTCACACTGCAATTTCAAGGCATTAAATTTACACCTCTGTGAATGTTGCGAAGATATGACCTGCTCATTTGTACTATCTCTAGAGTAAGAGAGGTGTGACATTGGTGTGAGGGGAGCACAAGGACTTAGTGGGAATCTGTAATGTTGCAAATTAAGTCTGTCTTTGTGAGTGTGTGAAGTTCGTACCATGTTGTGTTGCGCACATCCAAGCTGTATTGTAGCATGAATCGGCACAGATGCCCCGACCTCACAGAGTTAATCTGATGTCTGTACATGTAACAGAGCCTCGATGTGCCACTTTTGCCGAAAGTCACTGTGAATTCAGTTTCTTTTTTAGTTTGTTTGGGTTTTTGTGTTAGTTTGTTTCAGTAGGTGATTCAGAGCAGCACATAACAAAAATCAATAGGTGACGAAATGATATAGGAAGTAGGCAGGGAAATAATAACATATTGATGTCATTAACACAAGACAGAATGGGCAAAGGAAACAAAGCTGGATTAGAAAGCATTGGTTTTTTAGAGCTTTATGGTACTAGGTTTGGATGTGTGTGTGTGTAGGTGAGTGTGTACTAGTGTTGTGCTCAAGACCACACTATCCGAGATCAAGACTTGCCCGAGACCAGAACGCACTGAGACCAAGAAAAGACCAAGATTTTTGGGAGTTGAGACCGAGTCGAGACCAAGACCATCAAAATCAATTTTAAAACCATGACATGGTTAAACAGTAAAGGGGGGTGTCCCTCAGTCACAACACTGGGAAGGTTGCAGTCATTACAGGAGGAAATAACACATGAATAGGCGCTTTTTTTTTTTTGTTTTACCAAGTGTTCCTCCTTATTCACACTAATAAAGTTGAAGAACAGCAGATCAGTGCTGGTCTTGATTGGTCTTGATGCAAAATCCAGTCCAAGACCGAGACAAGACCCAGTAAAAATGCTCTCAAGTCCGAGACAAGACCAAGACTGGTCTCGAGACCAAGACCAGTCTTAAGTAACACAAAACTAATGTGTGCATTTCAGGGTGTAGCAAAAATGGGTGTGTTGTAAGGATAAGAGAAGATGTTCAGTTGCTCATGCTCCTCTTAACTAGAATATATGATCCCATCGACTTTCATTGCCCAGTAACTTTAAGAATTTTATGTTATTCTAAACTGTTACCTACTGACATACAAATGCAGGGTCTGTCTCCTTATACAAGAAGAAATTTCCTGATAAATTCAGACTAGATTACGCGGCTGTAGCTTAGCAGCAGAGGAAACTCGGCTGCCCAGCTGTCAAACACACAGACTCAGATAAAGGGGCAGAAGTAGTCGAGAGCAGGGCAATCTTCTTTAAAGGGAGTGCCACTTGACCGGCCACTTCCTCTAACCTAATTCTCCTCTCTGTCTTTAAAGGCTATTTTTATAAGAGGCCACGGGAAGTCTGGGAGAGACGGAGCGAGCGTCCATTCTGGCCCGGGAGCGACGGACGTGCTGATGGCTCACAGAGGTGCTCTGATCTGTCCACGGCGAGGTGGCACCACACTGGAGGTTTTCTCATCCTTTGCTGCTTTTTCTTTGAAGCCTGACCACAAACTGTCGCTCTGTCGGCCAGGGGAATTCCTGGCAGAGTGATTTTTGAGACTACAGGGCTGAATCACATTGCCAGGGATTTCCAATGGCTGACACGAGGAGAGCAGCGAGCGTCCTCCTCGTCACAGACACACTCATCTCAACACTCGGGCACGCCCGGGTTTCTTGATTTGCATACCCGCACACGCGAACCCGCCCTGCTCTGTCACGAACACATGGCGCCCGACCTGGCCGTGCGGTGGCAGGACTTAACCCACATGTGAGCAGTGAGTGTCGGCCATGTTCACAGTGGTTAAGTTCTGCCGCCACGAGGCCGCAGCTCGCAGGGTGGACGAGGCGGAGGCCTTGTGATTGTAAACAACAACAACAGGATTTTGACTGACACAACAAGTCCCAATACATACAGCATACGGCTATTTGGTGCTGCATTACATAGAAGACGCTTTTTAACATGACTTAACAGGGCTGAACAATATTTGTGAAAATGATATTGAAACAAAGAATAAACTAAGAATGGGAGATATAAAGGTATTGATAGATACTGATATAGTATCAAATAAAATCCCTGTTTCTGTAGTTATATTGATATTGTTCATCAAAAAGGGCTACATGGTCATTGAAACATGGTGACTCTTTGTCTTTAGATCTCAGAAGAACAGCAGAATTGTACTCAGCAACACAAAGTACATTTTGATTTTGATAAAATGTTGAGCTGCGACCCTAAACCTCAAGCCTGCAGTGCTCTGCATCAAAACAGTCTCTGCTTTGAGCTTCATTATTGTGTTTTCCAGTCATTTAACAGCAAAAATATCAAAATATATCAAGAAGGGATGTACCATAGCTGGTACAACATCAGTATCCGCATGTTTTTACCATATTTCTTCCCCTTAACATCACTGCATGGCTACATTTAAAAATCAGGACCTTTATTTTTTGAAGAGGGCAGGGTTCCTACAGCTCAAGCAAAGTTAAATTCAAGACTTTTTAAGACTTTTTTAAGGCCGTTTGAAATAAAATTTAAGACCAAGTCGACAACGAACCACAATTGAAACAAACAAAACAAACAAACAAAAACACCACATGAATGACCTGGGTTAGAGGCAATTTTAACCCAATGTTTATTTTAAACTTTTAAATTTTTGCCTTCTTTTTAACCCAATTTTTACAACTTTATGCCTGTTTTGCCCCCATTCATCTTTTTTTGGCCACTGTCAGAACCATTTTTGGAATTTTTACATGGTTTTTGAAATTTAAAATCAAATTTAATTCCCAATTTTGCCGCCATAATCAATTTTCCTAAGCTACTTTTGGATTTTTTTTGCCAATTTCATACCTATTTTGCACCTATTTATTAACCCTTTTCCACTTTCATACCATTTTTACCCAATTTTTGCCATTTCAGCCCTCTTTTTTACCTCTATTCATACACCTTTTCCCACTTTTGGACCATTTTTACCTTTTCTCAAACCCATTTTACAACTTTCAACCTATTTTGCCCCCCTTCATCTTTTTTTGGCCACTGTCAGAACCATTTTTGAAATCTTTACATGGTTTTTGAAATTTAAAATCAAATTTAATTCCCAATTTTGCCGCCATAATCAATTTTCCGAAGCTACTTTTGGATTTTTTTGCCAATTTTTCCCCATTTTTTTTCTCTCTCCAGGCACTGTAGGTAGAATCAAGACATGTGTCTACTCTGTAAGATCTGGGTGCAACCACATCACCTTTTTGTTAGTTCTGCTATTGTGATTACACGATGTTGCCATGACAGTAAATATGTGAATTATTTTTGAAAAATGGATAAATGTTTCTTATTTTTTTTTAGTTCAATCTAACATAAATCTTACTAATGTGCTCAAATTTTTAAGACCTTTGAAAATTGGATTTAAGACATTTTAATTTCAATTAAGGCCTTATTTTTAGAATTATGAATTCAATGCCTTTTAAGACTTTTCAAGGATCCGTGGGAACCCTGGAGGGAGATTTAATCTGTTCCATCCAGAAAAAAATTGTCTTATTTAAAGATTTAATACCCTTGACAACAAATAGTGGTAGCAGCAATGACTGATTTGACAGTTTTACTTCTTGTACGTAAAGCTTTAAATGATATGGCACCTGATTATTTCTCTGATCTGATGTTTGAAGGAACTTAAAAATTATTGATAGCTTTTATTTATGTTCACTGTGTCTTGATGCTGAATTTTGCACGATTTGGAGTCCAGTAATTGTGTTTTTATTTTTTCTATCAACTGTGGATTTTACAGAACCAAATACAAGAATATTTTAAAGAATAAGTGCAAATTTTGATGCGTTTGTGGGTCTTTAAGTGCTTTTATTACAAATTGTTTGTATTTTTTTACAGACTGTTACAGTGTCAAATAAGAAATGACACAAATGCATGAATTACTGTAAAATTGTATGTGTGTTGCAGGTCCATAAAGGCTTTAAAGGTAACAAACTGGAGTAAATCCTAAAAGAAATATTAACTCATGTAATCTCATAAAAATGAATACGATTGACTGCTTTTATTTACATTTATTGTGTCTTGTTGCTGAATTTTGCAAAATTTGCACAAAAAGTATGGAGGTCCAATCATAAGGGTACAAACCCATGAATATTAATAAGAGTAAACATATATATGTTTGTGTGTGTGTTATGAAACAAATGCAGTAATCTAAGACTTTTTAGGGCTTTAAGAGTTAAATTTCAGAGTAAATCCTCAAACAAACATCATCAACCAATGTAGTTTCATACAAGTCATTGCTTCTCTATTGTTTTAATTATCGTGTCTTTATAGAATGGAAGTCAAATTTGTTAGGGTCTAAGTCCCTGAATAAGAGAATAAAAGGTGTCAATTTTATATTTTTTAGACTGTTACTGTGTCCCATATGGAGGGATACAAATGCAAGAATTTTTGCTTATATTAATGTAAAATTTTGCTGTATTTTGTGGGTCCGTAACTGTTTAAATAAAATCTGCTCTTTAGGTAAAAAGGGAGTATGCTCATGATATGACGGGTAAAAAAATCTCTTTCTTTGTTAATATTAAAATGAACTGTTTTTTTTTTTTGGCACAAAATTGAACCCAGTCATTGTTCTGTGTTTGTCTTTTACATAATGCAAATTACTATTATTATTATTTCATGTGGACTTTCAATCTTTTCTTGGATCATTCCTTTTAATCTTTTTAGATTTTACTTATAAATAATTTTCACATGTTGACAGCCACTCTGGCGTATATACCATCCACTTCTCTTAACTTTTCTTACATTTATTACGATTTTTAGTTCTCTTGCTATTTTTATTTTTGTATTTATATACTGTGCCTTTTTATTGTAAATGGCTTGTAAGCAGAACTCCCAAAAAAGGCTGTTCTGTATTATTTTATTTACTCAGGGTCTTAAATCCCCTTAGTTAAAGTTAAAACACTATGACCTATCTTTCACAAATGTGGAATGTCTTTTCTTTTTTTTTAAATGTATTTTTTGGGCCTTTTGTGCCTTTATTGATAGGAGAGAGGGACAGTGGATAAAGGGGGTGAGAGAGTAGGGGAAGACACTCTGCAAACTGGTCACAGGCGGGACTCGAACCTGGACCGGCAGAAGCAAGTACATGGGGTGCATGGTTGCTAACCACTCCGCCAAACCAGCACCCCGTAATGTCTTTTCTTACTCAAACGTTCATTTCCCCTACAATGATTGTAGCATTTTTACTGTTCTTTCTTTTTGACCTGCTACAGATTAATAGAATAATAAAACAAATATGAATTCAAGTTTTATTGGAATATGGCATTAATCTAAGCCATGTGACTCTTTGATCTGGCGGAGGGATGACTGAGTGACCTTAAAAACCTTTAAAATCACTCCAGAAATTATGAGTGCAGTCAAAATGTCTGCCTCTCTCCTGCAGGACTCTCGGCTTCTCAGAAACCAAACTTCAGACTCAAAGTGAGCCCCTCCTGCCGTGGCGGCTTACATTAGAGGTCGAGTGCGTGTGTAGGTCCCTAATGACTCACTTTGGCCGTATTAAAGCGTTATGGCGTGGTGCGTTTGTGGTCAGGAGGGCAGAATGGGAGCAGGCGGCGCTGTCTGTGAGACTCTGGTAATAACTGGTAATGTGTTGAATGAGCTGGAAGCGTGCGGCCTCAGCGAGAGTGTCTGTTAAATGTCAGCCGTCTCATTAGTGCTGAAGGCCGCCGCTGCTCCTGGAGGGAGAGCAGTTTGTCGTCTCGTGTCGTCATTTCTTTCACGTCTGCGTGCGGGGGGGTTCTGAGAGGCGAGGCGTGGGTAGATTTGATGTTTGTGATTTTTTGTGCTCCTGCTTGTTGATGGTCAGTGTTTGTTTGTCTGATTTATGAGTGTTTGTCAGACTTTTCTGTGTTTGTGTGTAATCACCTCTGTCTGCGCCTCCTCCTCCTCCTCCTCCTCCTCCTCGCCCCCCCCGCTGGGTCGGTCTCCTGTGCCTGCTGTGCTGATAATCAGTGTGTGACGTCGGCTGGCTCAGTTCAGCAGGAACAGGGGTCTGGTCTCATTTCCACACACACACACAAGCACACACGTACATGTTAATGCCATTATAATGACCGCAGCATGTAATTCTACTCAAAATGTGGACGTGATGGAGCATGTTTTAAATCCATTTATACAGGAATTTTCATTTTTCTGCAATCACTGTCCACATCATGATCGCTCTGAAAGCTTTAGACGCTCAGGAAATTCACAAAACGAGTAAAACTTGAAGCTCAGGGACATTTATAAGGTTTTTGTTTGGGGGGGTTTACGTTAAGAGTATTTGGTAGGGAACTACCTGGAGCCTCGTGCTATTGGGGCTTCAATATATCATGATTATAAAGTGAGCATCAAATAAAGGTATTAACCAAAATCACTAAATTATTACCTCCACCAAAGAGGTCATGTTTCTACTGGTATTTGTTAATTTTTTTTGTCTGTGCAACTTAAAAAGCTACTGATGTATAAATGAAATTTTCAGTAGGAAGTGATAAGATATTGGTGTTAGTCTGAACTTGGAGCAGATCCAGATTTCCTTTTTTTAAAGGACTTTATAGCAGTGAGAAAGGCCACTTTTTCACATTTTTGGCCAATTTATTTTCATGACATTTCTCAGCAATATTGCTTATGGCACAAGAAAGAAGTGATGTGATTTTGGTGCGGATCAAAACTTGGATTCAGATCCAAATTTCTTGTTTTTTTGAAGGACTTCACAGCAGTAAGAGAAAGGCCACTTTATCACATTTTTGCCGATTCAATCTATAAGTTCTCCACAAATTTTCATGACATTTTTCAGCAATGTTAGTTATGTCACTAGGAAGAAGTGATGTGATTTTGGTGCTGATCAAAACTCGGATTCAGGATTTGTTAACAGTGAGAGATCGTCCACTTTTCCAACAATGCTTGAAAAGCCTTGGCGGAGGTTTGTTCCCTCTTAGAGCTTCTAGTTAGGGCAATTAGTTAAATAGAGATGCAAAATATTGGATCTTTGTTGATAGCTGATATGCAAATATTTCCAGACTCATTATCGCCAGCACTGTAATTTTCTGCAAAGAGCACAAAGCCTCAATTTTCCTAAAACTAACCTGTTCCTTTCCTTTTTATGGTGACAGTCTAAGTGTGTTAGAAACAGAAAAGCATTTAATTCTCTGATAAATTATACTTTTGATCTGTAAAAGTGGACATTCGGCGATGATTTGTATGGATGAAGCATCAGCTGTATAAGCAAAAACTCATATCTGCCTTCAACGATACTCATTGGATAATCATCACAGGGCCACATAGAGACAGACAACCATTCATGGACACACTCATACGTCAGGGCAATTTAGAGTCATCAGTTAACCTAATGAGCATGTTTTTGGTCTGTGGGAGGAAGCTGGAGTGCCTGGAGAGAACCCACACAGGCACAGGGAGTCAAACCAGAAACCCTCTTGCTGTGAGGGGCATGTACTAATCTGCTGTCCCACCGTACTGCCCTCAGATGACGGACGGCATCCCTGTTTCAAATGCACTGCACACTCGGGGCAATAGACTGACTTCAACTACAATTATTATAACAAGGTAATCAAGATTAATCTATCAATATATTACACTGTGCATGTTTTGCTCTTAGTTTTGTCATGAGTGGTGAATGGTTGGTGTTTGTTATTTTATATTTTGGTCCTTCATTTATTTGTATTAATCTACATATATGATTTATAATCACTTTTACAAACGTTTATTTTTCTCATATGCCCCCCCTTAAAGTGAGGCTCTGGATATTGAAATCCACAACTCTGATGAATTACATACATATTTTTAATAACAGATAATCAAAATGAAATTTAATTGAACGTGTGAAAATGGGAATTTCAGTCAAATCTGTGTTTTTATGCCTCAGTTGTGTTTATTTCTGGTGAAACAAGGAAATGTACCTGTAACTCTTTTTTATTAACAATCTTCCTGTTTGTAAAAAGCAAAACAAAAATAAAAGAAACCTTCTCATTGCATTACTTTGTCTATCTGTTTGTTTGTTCAAGACAGTAACAGTAATGACTGATGTGGTTTGAAAAGAACATTAAAAACATAATATTCTAGGAAGGAATTTTTTCCTTATTTTTTACAGAATTCTTTTTGAACTTTTATTTTCTTTACTGTATTTTGAGACGAGTGCTTTCTTTCATTGAGACTTATGTGCTTAATTTGATCTAATTAAACAGACACACATCCGTCTTGTTCCATGTCTTAAATATGAAGTAAATCTCCATTTAGCAATACAACATTAAAGATCAAAATCCATGTTTAAACCTTCTTTCCTAAATGTTTTATTGTCATGAAAGCCCATCTATGTGGATGCAAATTAGTGATCACAACAGACATTGATACATGCATAAAAATGACTGTTTTCAGTTTGTTTGAATACTGTGTCCATCCATGACAAATAAAGCAATTAATTAATAAATAACATATTATATTTAGTTCTTTATCTTTTTTGGCAATAAATAGGAAACCATATTTATTTTATTCTATTAAAGTAAAACTTGAAATATAATTATTGTAGTTAATAACTTGCACACCTTACTTTTGTCTTTCTATATGATTTCCTGGCACATGCAGCCCACATCTGACTCAAATCTGTAAAGTTAATAATAACTACAACACTAAGTGGGTCGCAGTATGCTATGCATATGCAATATCCTGTATGTTTTAGCTCTCATGCACTCTGCACAGGTGACACATTTTCACACATTTTCCTGAAGTCGGTGTGAGGTGTCCACCAACCGTAAAGAGTAACAATGCACTTTAAAAGAAAAATGAGCACAGAATGGAAAACACCCCCATACTCGACTGCTGCTGACTCATGTGCAGGCATGAAAAGGGAACTGTAATTTCCAGCTCGATAATACCAAAAATATTTCTTTAGCAAAGAAAATATGATTAAAACATGTCCAAGCAATTCATGAACTTTTGCATAAATTTATCCTTTTAAATTCAGATGTAAATCTAGTCGCTGTTATTAGATTACATAAGAATGGGTTAATTACTCATAATGTGACTAATTAAGTACAGTACAGGCTCCTATTTTAAAAGGCTTGAGCATCGTGGCACGAGGTGACATGGGTAACGATGAGCAGGTAAGGCAAGAATCGTGGACAGAAGAAGTTTATTTGTTTGGAAGAAAGAATTTTGAATAATCGTGTGGGAAAATCTTAATTCTATCTCTGTCACTGACATTTTTAATCCAGAGTTAGAGCCAAACTTTTGATACGTACTGCTGTTTGCTAATAGACAAAAAATCAAGCTGCAATATATTTCTGTTTTTGGTTTGTTTTTAGTTAAAGTCAAAATTTCTAAACTAAAATGTTACCAACTCTCAGATTGTGTTTCATCAATTGACTCTTTGCCAGCTCTCTGATTGGTTGACTGACTGACCAATAGTGAAAATTTTTGTTGTTCTAGGAATAATTAGAGTGTATATTAAATCATTAAGTTGGTGTGAATAGCCAAAGTCATTTATGTTGCCCTGTCTGTGGAGTCAACTCCAGCCCACCTGAGGCGGCATCAGTCTGTGGAGCCTTTAAAAACATTCATTCATCATTTTCTATACCCGGCTATCCCTTTCGGGGTTGCGGGGGGCTGGAGCCGATCCCAGCTATCATCAGGCGAGAGGCGGGGTACACCCTGAATCGGTCGCCAGTCAATCGCAGGGCCACATAGAGAGACAGACAACCATTCACGCTCACACTCATACCTAAGGACAATTTAGAGTTACCAGTTAACCTAATGAGCATGTTTTTGGTCTGTGGGAGGAAGCCGGAGTACCTGGCGGGAACCCACACATGCACGGGAAGAACATGCAAACTTCACACAGAAAGGCCCTCCCGACCCGGAATCGAACCGGGAACCTTCTTGCTGTGAGGCACGCGCTCCACCAGCTGCGCCACCATGCCCTTTAAAAACATCTTAGGACAATTCTCTTAAAAAAAAGAAAACAGAAAAAAAGAAAACTGTCTCAGAATCTACCATGTCCACATAAACTGTCTTAATCATGACTTATTTTGTAATGATTTGTAACTTGCTTTCAGTGTTTGAACAGTGAGTTTTGAATCAATGTTTTTTTTTACTACTACTGCTACATTATCTCTATGTATTAATGCTCTGCTTTTACAACAGCAAAATGAAAGTGTTTTGCAAATAAAAATATGTTATTATAATTATTATCACTACTATTATTATTATTATTATTATTAAGTGTGTGTTTTTGTTGAAACTGTGTGTCACTGCCATTCTTGGTCAGGTCTCTCTCGGAAAAGAGATCTAAATGGGTATAACCTGGCTAAATAAAGATTAAATAAAGGCTGTAACATTCCAAAACAAAAACAAAATCTATTCTGCATGTCGTAAAAAATATTTTTTTGTTTGTTTTATTTTGTTTAATCTAAAAACAAGGTGGTGTCATGGTACAAACACTGGCATGAAAGGGATGAAAATCTTTTAAAGAAATTATATTTGACTCCAATAGTAAGAGCAGATTTCAGAGAAGTAAAAATGAAAGCAGAATGTCAAACTAATGTGTAATATTTTAATAGCTTGCTTTAAAGCGAGTCTGAGTTATATCAGACCCAGTCCTGAGGGATAAATGCTATAAAATTGTTAAGAGCCTAAATTTAGAAACAGTACATCAATTTTTATTTTCCCAACAAGCAAAATGTTGGAATAAAAGTCGAGTAAATAACTGAAATGGAGGTGACTCGTGTCAACAAGTGTAAGAGGAAGGATTATTGTTAAGAGTTAAGAGTGACTTCTACTTTTTTCAGGTGTTTCCTCGCAGCTTTACGTCACCAAGGTAAGAAAAAAACTGCCTTCACTTCCTGTTCAGACGCTGCTCTTGAGCTTTGATAACAGATAATAACAGATTAATTTGGTGACACGGCAACGAACACTTCCGGATGTTTGTCCTCGCTTAGGTGGTTACCATAGCGACATGGACACGCACCTCCACCTGCCGACGTCACAGGAGTAGACGGCGGTTAAACCGTCTGCTTCCGGTTTCATAGAGAGCAGCGTTTGCTAAAAGTCCCTCTTCACATCCAAACCCGTCTCTGACCTCCTTACGTCCGTCTCGACGCCGCCATTTTGTCTTCCTCATCCCTCTGTGTGTGTTTACCTTCAGTCTGCGCAAACTCCTCTCTGTTCACCTGTGTTTCCATACTCCCACGCGCTCCGCTCACCTGCCGCTGCTTCCTCACTGCTGGCCAATAGGATCCAAGGGAGGGAGTTCCCGTGGCAACCAAACAGGTAAACAGAGGTGGAGATGAAGAGGCGGAAAGACGTAAAAGGACAGTGACGTGGGTGTGTTGTAAACGAAGCTGTGGTTTGTTTCGTTGTGGTCACCTGAGATTTCATGACCTGTCTCTGAATGAATGCATCTGTTGCTATGGGAGACAATAAGTCTTCAATAATAAATGAATTAAATGTTTAAAAAAGCCCCTGTTGCTATCAAAGCACACCAACAAACTGGATTAACTGAAAAAACTCACTTATTTTGTGGATATTTGTGAATATGTCTGCATGTATCTTAGGTTATTTACGGTAAAATGATGACTTTTTAGTTTAAAACAATTATAAAGAAACCCCATTTTGCACAATTCCTGTTGGACTGTCAATAGAAAGTATGTAATTTCATTAATACAGATACTTTTTATTCCCAATAAACTTGAGGGCTCAAAATAGTGAAACATGTTCAAGGCCTAGTTCCTGTGAAGTTGGGACATTTTGTAAAATAAATAATAACAATATGATGATTTACATATAATTTTTAACCTAAATTCAGATGAGAGAATCACATGATATTGATTGTTCCATGGGGACTCAATTCTCTTTCTGGGAAAACCCCCACTAATCTAAAATTAGAGACCAATAATCACGTTTTTAACAAAGAACTAAAACAAAAATTACAACAACAGTGCACACATTAATAGTTTTACCTATTTGATTGCTTGACAGTGTTGCCTTGCTTAGTAGCCCACGTATGTGTTAAATCTGAAAAACTGCTTCTCTATTACTGTTGTGATATTATTGTACACTGCATTTTTTCATTCTTTTCTTAGAATTTCTATCATTTTATCATTTCAAAATCCTCCTGTGAACAAGTGTAACTAATAAGCACATACTAAAACACTCAAACAATGAATATTTGTACAAGGAAATTGTCATGGCAACATCAAATAAATAATAAATAATCTGATAAATATTCTCTCATGTTAAATTTGATGCCTGCAGCATGTTCCAAAAAAAGGTGGGACAAGGGCACGTTTACTGCTGTGTCACACCATCTTTCCTTTTAACAACAGTCAATAAGCTTTTATGAATGGAGGACATTAAAGATGTTATGAGGAGTTTCTAAGTAGTTACAAAAAAGTCTCACTTTAAGATATATGCCTGATCGAAATACACACTTTAAGATGAGTTTTATAGCATCAAAACAGGTTATCTATAAATGCTATTCCTTATCTTCGTGGTTGGGTCGGACGGGGCTGGACTAGATACTCAACTTCGGGAACAAGAAAATTAAAACTAGAGCAAATTTATACTATTCTTATTCTTATATTATCTTAGAGCACCGGGCTGTAAGTAGCGATATATAGCCGGCTACAAAACTACGATACTAAGTTTTCCAAAAGTTGCTTGTTCTCACACATCAAAAACTACCGCTACGTAACTATAAAGAGATACATTACTTCGTCGCTTTGCATCTTGTAAGTTGTTGAAAAAAGAAGTTGTAGAGCAATGCAGAGTTCTGAGGAAGGTCCGAGTTGCATTCATTAGCATCACAACAAACGTACGCTTTGGCTTGAGTCACGTCTTTACGACAGTCGCCGCACGTGCTCATGGGTAGCAGAGTCTTTATGTTGCCGAAATAGATTCTGCTCATAGCACCTTTAAGCTTTGTAGGTGGAATTCTTTTCCATTCTTGCTTGATGTTTGATTTTAGTTGCTCATCAGTCCAGGACTATGTTGTGCATCATAACGAGCCATTAATGAGTATAATGAGTCGTTCTGGTACCTGAGCTGTTTTACTACACAGCCTCATTGCTTGCATTGTCTCACTAAAATTAGCAGGGAAGTCCCTTTACAAAAAGATGTCACTGTGATGGCATAAGAACCTGTATACTCTCAGATGTGCAAGTTACCCATGCCATGGGCAATTTGACCTTGTGATAACAGTCTGGATGGTCCTTTTCCTCTTTAGCCCAGAGGACACCACGTCCATGATGTCCAAAAACAGTCTGAAATGTGGATTCAGACCACAGCAGACTTTTCCACTTTGCCTCAGTCCATCTCAGATGAGCTCGGCTCAGAGAAGTCGGAGGTGTTTCTGGGTGTTGTTGATATTTGTCTTTGTCTTTGGATGGTGGAGTTTGACCTTATAGATGTAGAGATGAACTGTGTTAACTAACGATGGTTTTCTGAAGTGTTCCTGAGCCCACATGCTGATATCCTTTACACAGTGATACTGGTTTATAATGCCTGAGGGATAAAGGGTCACAGGCATTCAATGTTGGCTTTGCTTTATGAGCAGAGATATCTCTGGATTCTCTGAATGTTTTGATGATATCTTGGACTGTAGACGATGAAATACCTAAATTCTTTGACACTTTAGGTCGAAAATTGGGATGGGAATTGATAAGATTTTATTGATACCAGTGCTATTAACAGTCCTGCTAATCGATCCAATTCTTTAACAATTCCCTTATTGATTCCTGGGTCAATGACGTGACACAATTTTTTGGTTTTCCCATGGTTTTGGTAAATTTTAAAAAGTTTAAATTTGAAAATAAATTCACATATTACTTGAATACATTCTCTTCTTTGAAGGCCTAGTCCAAAAGTTATGCATTTGTCAATTTTGAGAGACTTTTCAGGGGTTAATGACAAATATGTCTAAATGGTGTGACCAAAAAAACTTGGTACCAAATTTTTCAACTTGATTAAAAAGGGTGAAATTCTCAATAAAACACATTATCAACTAGATGGGCATAATCCTACATTTGTCTTGTTTATCAATGATTAAAATAAATGGAACACCATTGTTCTGAAAATTATGGCAAATCTGTTGTATTTGTGTACTATAACAATTGTCAACGCAGTGTAACCAACATGCAAGGAGCTATTTTGCTCATTTCTGTATGAAGAACAAGTGGCAGGTAATGATTTCACCAAGAAGGACCCCTGATTAACCTAACTGCTGCATGTCACGTTGGCTCCCTTTGAAATCTTGATTATTGACATTTTTAGGGTATGGTAAGGTGTGCTTTGGGTTACATCTCAAATGGCATGACCTCAGAAAACCATTTATAATTCAAAGTAACTGTAAAACATTAGTATTTTTTAAAAAATTAATCTAAAATCTTCACGTTAAGGTCCATCATTATGCCTGTAAATTTGAATTTTAATTGAAGTATTAAAATATTTTTGAATTGCTCACAAACTCTTATTTGTCACTGACCATGTGGGCAAATGTTGCCCTGTAGATTCAAAGTGTCAACAATGTCAAACACACGTCACAGCATAGATAACTGCTTCTGTAAGTTGCTGGTGTTTCCCATAGACTGTAAAAAAATATGGACATCATGTCGCTGGGCTTTTGTGAAGCCGCCACAAAAACTGCTCCCCCTGGTGACTGGCTGCAGTATAGGTCAACTCTCCGTCTCCCCCATTCATCTGAACAGGCCGTAGTGAAACTTCAAACTATATTAATACACCTCGTAGAAATATTTCTCCCATCCGTATGCTGTGGTGATATGAAAGTATTATTGGGCTGCGTTTTTTCCAAGTCCTCTTTTTTCTGAAAGTTTCTTTTTCATCAGTTATTAGAGTTTAAAAAATAACCGCAGTTTACAGCAGTTTCACAATGATTGTGTACAGCGTATGCTGCGGAGTTTTGCAACCGTTTACGACAGCTGCGTCCAGATATGGTCCAGATTCTCTACTGGCTGCACAATGGCGGCGCCCTGACGGGGGATATTATGGCTTCAAAACCGTTACATGGTAGAAGGCAGAGCCACGCTATCCAGTTCTTATAATACATCCATGGTGTTTCCACTCACTTAAGGTTGTGCAGTAGGCGCCTTTTGTAAAACATTAAGCCACAATTCTGATGCTTCTGAACCCTGTTAGTGGAAGGAATTGATAAGGGAACTGATTAGCAAAAAGACTCATGATATTGATTATTTGATGGAGCTGTTAATGATTCTCAACTGGAACTGGTTTTTGATTCCCATCCCTAGTTGAGAATCGTTGTTCTTAAGCTGTTGGACTGTTTGTTCATGCAGCTTTTCTGGTGCGTGTTGCAGCCATCATATTCAAATGAGTGAATATTTGCATAAAAACAGTAAAGTTCATTAGCCTGAACATCAGATATCTTGTCTTGGCTGTGTGTTTGGATGAAGGTCAAAAAGGACTTGCAAATCATTGTGTTCTGTATTTATTTACACGTCCCAACTTCATTGGAAATAGGGCTTGTATAACGACATGAATATGCAAATCTGCCCACATGTTCCTTGTTTATTTCCTTTTCTCTCCTCCTCTCCCTTTGGTTCTCACCATGTAAAAAAAAAAAAGGAAAAAAGTGCCACTCGGAGCGAAAGACATAATCACCATTACCAGCCTGGCACATCACAGAGCACTGATTGTTCCAGAGAGGAAGAGGGGGCACACACTGTCTGCTCTGTGAGGACGCCACACAACATTATGATAGCGTGACTGCAGCTGGAGCGCTCACACATGTCCTGTCTGTGTCTTCCTCTTCAGTCGCCCTGTAATCTTTCCATTAAAGCAGAACAAACATGAGTCTGTGGGGCTGAGGTGCGTACACGCTGCCTTTAAAACTCCCCTGACCGTCCTGCTCTGGGTAAACACTCACACGGTGCGACCGCCAATAGGAAATGATGGATGGACTGGATGGAAAAGCCGTTTGTACAAAAGGCAGAAACGCCCAACCCTTTTTTGAGTGTGACACATCAGGCTGAGGTTTTGGGAAGGCTGACCTTATCCCCGCTCCAATTCTCCATCTGTGTTTCCAGAAAAAAAGGTCATCATCCCAAACACAAAAAAGGAAAGAGGCGGTTAAAAACAGACAAATCCAGCTTTTGGAAATTTACTATGAAAGTGTTAGAAGTAAGAATTTCCCACAGCTCATTGGCAAATAGAAAAGTGTTTTTATTTCAGCAGAGATGGTGTCATAGATGGAGGGGATCGGTGATTAACTGGAGGAAACGTCCACTCCCTCAATAAACACAACAAGTATTATGAGAGGAAATGTGTTTATGATTGTTGATTTATTGTTTTGTTGCTTCAGCAGAGAAGAGCAGAGTTGATTTCCTCTCTGATGGAGCAGCAGCCATTTTAGACTCCCCGTGCCACATGCTTCTTACTATAGTGACTCATAGTAGAAATAAATAACCAGTACTATAATAAACTACGTCTACTTCAAAAGAAAAATGTGTAAAAGAGGAGTAAATCCAAGGTGGACTAGTGTCAGCCTGGGGGCCTCCACCTCCCTCACAGTGGCCCCCAAGTGAGTTTGTGTTACATTTAAAACTGAGAAAACAAAGGAAGAAAAGTAAAATCTGCTAGGAGAAATTTTAATGAAGTTTCCACAGTAACAACATTATTTATACCAATTATCTCTTTCTTTATCACATTGGGCTGAAGCCTCTCCCAGCTGACACTGAGTGACAGGCTAGGTACTCCCAATCACAGGGCCACATAGAGAGACTGTTATGACTGGGGATGCACCGAAATATAAATTTGTGGCCGAAGCCAAAGCCGAATAAAATATAAACGCTTGGCCGAATATCCAATACAGAGGCTAGGTAGTTCACTATATATTTTAATAGTGCATGAATAGCTTAGAATACATTTTAGACATGTTTTTAAAAGAAAGTAATTGTTTATTGAATATTATGACATTTTTTAATATTCCAGTAGCCTTTGCTTTCAAAAAAAAGCCCAACAAAGTTTTTTTATCATATTAGGCCTTCAAACAAAGCAAAACTTGCATTAAAAAAAAAAACTAAAGCGCATTGAGGTGGATAAACCCACAACAAATGGATAATTGTCCTTTTGACACAAGTCTGCGTAGCCACAGTCACACGCAATGACGTATTTGATTTCGTCACTGCGTCACACAGTACCAAGCAATCGGACTCGAGTCTAAGAGACTCTGACTCGAGGCGACTTGAGCCGCTATTGAGACGACTTGCAACTCAACTCGGACTCGGGATGTAAAAACTCGAGACTCGACTCAGACTTGGGAGAAAATGTCTCCAGACTCGACCTGACTTGAGACAACATGATTCGGAAAATTGCATGCACTCAGGCTTTACATAAAGAGCCAGACAGGAGATATACGCCGCTCTTTCCTTTTAGGTTCACTTTACTGATGCTCCATTCACAGTACACTTGTCCTTCACCTATTATTGTCCCCCACACAACACAGTACTACACACATATGTTCCTACCCCACAGCCACTTCTGCTACAGTGATGATTGGTGGGCAGGGTGTGCGGGAGACAGGTTTCAAATTGGCAACCGCTGTGTCTTCTGTGCCCAAAGTTATTTTCTTTGCATATAAAGAATTTCAATCAGATGGAAAACGAAAACACACCAAGTGCACGACCTGCAACGTTTCGATAAGCGGAAAAGAGGGCACAACATCGAACTTTATCCGCCACCTGCGGACACGAGGCCAAGTAAGTGAAACCTGCAAGCATTAGCCAGGTAGCTAATGTTTCTGCCATCAGTCAATATAGCCTGACCTGTGGTCAATATGAAGCTAGCAAAGCTAACATTAGTAAAGAGGGTGTACGTGTGTTGTATGTGAGGGAAGATAAGGTTTCTCTCTTCAAGATAAAAATCGGAGTGCTTTTTGGGTGGACTTGGGAACAGTGGTGAGGAACTCGACCCGTCATAACCTGTGATTCAACACGACTTGACTTTACAAAATCTTTGACTCGACTTGCCCACAACAGAAAAAACTTGGGACTTGCTAGAGACTCAGATCAAATGACTCAAGACTTGCTTGGGACTTGGATCAGAGGGACTTGGGCAATTGTCTGCACAGTACTATTCAGCCTTGCTATTACCTCACTCCACCGAAGGCTGAATATGGCTTTTTTTGCAATATTCGCCCAAATATATTCGCTCACTGATTATTCGGTGCATCTTTAGTTATGACTGTGAGTCATATTTATTTTATTGTTTGTTTTCATGTGTAGAGGAGCCTTTTTTGCTTTTTCCTCCCTCCCTCTCTCTTTGCTCCTTTCTCTATCATGTGCTGCAAGTGTGGAGCGTCTGATTGGTCAGCAGCAAAGCAGGCACAGCTGACGTGGAGTGGAGGAGATTTGTCCAGTGGCGCCTTGTGATTGGCTGGGAGCTGATAGCTGGCATATTTTTTTTGTAGAATATTTCTGATTAACTTTTCAATTTTAACAAACACACTGCAACATCCAAACAAGTAAACAAATAAACTTTGGCCGCAACTAATACATCCTCACCTCGCTCCCTCATACGTAACACTCTGAAACATTTTGTTACCCAATATATAATCTTGAATGTTCATAACAATAACAATTATGTTATGTTTCTTTGTATTGTCTAACCTTGCAGTGCAGCTGGATCTGCCTGATTCCATTACTGTAGTCAGGCAAGCAGCAATCTATTGAGCATGTTTTTTGCCTGCTGCACCACCGTGCCATCCCCATTATTATTTATTACCTCAGCCAAGGAGGTTTTTGCTGGCATCTGTCTTTTTTTCTGTTTCTTAGCAAGATTATATAAAAACTACTGGACACATTTTGCTGAAATTTCCAGAAGTTGGTAATAGCCCAACTTAAAAATGATTAGATTTGTGGTGGTGATCCATAACCAGCATTAGTGAATGATAGTTTTTGCTCAGTAATTGTCAAACTTATGATATCAGCGAGATTCCGAGTGCTACGTGTGTTTTCAGGGTAAATGAATCATAATATGACGGTAACTTGGTTTCATGGAACTGTTGCTCATAGATTTAACAGTAATATGTGAGCTACCTTGGCAGAGGTTTGCACTCTAGTTATTAATGTACAAAGTTACCATCCAAAGGTGGCCGTTAAACTCCTGCCCAGTCTGAACTGCACAACAAAGAAGTTTCACATATTTTGTGCGGTCTAGACAGAGTGAAAGGCATTCCTACTTTTACAACACCAATCAAAAAAGGCTCAATGTTGGATGCTTAAGACTATTATTTTTTGTTGCAATGTTTTTTTAATAGAATGTTTTATAATATAATAAAATCAAACACAGCACTGAGATTGATTTATTTTTTATTAAGAACAGAAACGTCAAAAATAACAGACACCAGAGGAGTTTACAGAAATGTTTGAGTCTCAATCAGAAAGGAAAACATGCTGTAAAAAGAGGTGAATAAACTCAGAAGACATTTTATTAGGCACGCCTGCCAATTCTAAAGAAATACAACTCATGTGTCATAAAGTCGACTTTTATGGTGCCATAATGTTTAGTTACGTGGTCACCGAGTTGTCGGGTAAACTATGTGTGCTGATTAGAGCACTGATGGTGTCAGAGTACAGTCTACGCAAAAGGTATTTATGAATGTTTTTGTGCCTGGTGTGGGAAAATAAATTAGACAAAACATTAGAAACACCGTTTAATATGGAGCAGTGGTAATCACTGTACCTCAAAGTCCATCAGATTATTTATTTAAGTCCAGCTCTTCTGTAAGACTGAGGGAGCATTGGGCGAGACAGAAGAAATAAATGATTTTATTTCATCATGCATTTCAAGAACAGTCGGAGCAAAGAGGATGAAGCCGAATTGTTGAAAAAACGAAACACTGCCTAACAGCTTGATCTTTAACCCAACGGTTCTTTTAAAACATCTACAGGATGTTCCTTCAACCAACCAAATAAATCAGGAATGAATTCATATTCACCTGCACTCACTGGCCACTCTATTAGGTACCACCTAAAACACCAATCACAGGGCAGCAACCCAATCAATCCAAGCATGAAGACATGGTCAAGATGATCTGCTGACGTTCAAGGGCGTTAATTTAAGAGCTTTTGAATGTGGCATGTTTGTTGTAGTCATTTCAGAGACTCCTGATTTACTGGGGTTTTCACATACAACCACCTCTAGGGTTTAAAGAGGATGGTCCAAGAAAGAGTAAATACCAGTGACAGTGTTCTGGGAGGAAGGGCCCTGTTGATACCCGAGGTAAGAGAAGAATAGACCACTCTTAAACACCAACAGGAGCAAAAACCACTTAAGAACACACTGAACTTTAAAGCAGATGAAATACAACAGCAGCAGACCACATGGTGCCACTCCTGTCAGCTAAGATCAGGATACCAAGACTGCAATTCCAACAGATTCACCAAAATTGGACAGTGGTGGCCTGGAAAGATGTTTCCTGGTCTGATGAGTCTGGTTTCTGCTGCCACGTGAAGAGGTGGAGTCAAAATTTGGTGTGAACATGAAAGTGGATCCATCCTGTCTTGGATCGACTGTTCAGGCTGGTGGTGATGGTGTGGGGGGTATTTTTTTGGCACACTTTGGCCCTTTAAGTACCGAATGGTCATGGTTTAAACCCCACAGCCTGTCTGAGTGTTGTGCTGACCTCGTCCATCCCTTTAAGACCAGAGTGGAGACTTCCAGCAGGATAACACTCCATGTCTCAGATCATCTTAGACTGATTTCTTCAACATGACTATGAGGTCACAGCACTGCAGTGGCCTCCACAGTCACCAGATATCAATCCAATAGAGCACTTTTTGGATGTGGTGGAGCATGGGGATGCTATCATGGAGATATGGACCAAGACTCTAAGGGATGTCTCCAGCACCTTTCTGAGTCTATGTCTGATAGAAAGATGTGTCTAATCAGGTTCTAGCAAGGTGTTCTTAATAAAGTGGCCACTGCGTGTAAATAAAACATATTTAGTTCCTGAACGTTTTCGAGCAAATGATATTATATTATCAACAACCATGTGAAAGCTGGTTTAAGAATTTTATCTGTAGATTTTCTGACCTGGTTGGCTCCATTTAAAAGACTTTTTTTAAACAATAACTAATAAAATATCAATTTCTCAAACTTTTTCTGAAATATATGTATCTTAAAACCTTCAACTAACATCAAAATGTAGTTATTTTCAAAGATTATCTCACCTGTATGATCTTGTTTGCAACATTTTGACTTAATTCAACATTATTCTTGACATTTTGACTTTTAATCTAAGTGACTCATGAAAGAATATCTTCCTTTTACTATTTTTTAATCTCTTACCTGGCTCTAATACTCCCCTCTTTTCTCCTTCTATGTAAGGCAAACATATGTCATCTTTCATACAAAACAGGAATAAATAAAAAGGCCTCAGGAGCATCCATCCCATCAGCAGCTAAAGCCTGAAGCTCTAGAGAGCGTCTCTTTGGTACATGCAACGGCATGCGGCCCGCGCTATGTCAATAATCTGAATAGACGGAGAGACTGTACTTGTTTTGACAGGTAAATAGTGTCATGGAAAGACCGGAAACCCTCACCGCCAACTCAGATACTCAGGTTTTCTTTTGCAGCCTTGTTTGAAAAGCCTTAACTAAGCAGCTAGAATCTGCCATCGCCAGATAGAAGAGCCACCGCAGGAACAGCTGCCCGCTGTTTCTAAAAGCGCTTTCCAGAGGGAACCGCTTAATCTTTCTTCTTGGGGGTGATCAGCTTGTCGGCGTGGCGAGCGAAGGTCTCAGCGACGATCAGAGGGAAGACGAGAGAGGCGTCAGCATACACCTGAGGACAAAAAGACAAAAGAATAAAAGTCAGATCACTTCTTTGCTCTGAAAGATAAAACTACATCATTAACTGAAGGAGAGTCTCAGTTTGATCTCTGATGCTGCTGCTCTCTGATTATAAACTGTGCAGACATCGCCACCTAGAGGCAGACTGCAGACGAACAGTCAAATCAAACAGGTTCACTCAGTCTAGAAAAGACCTGCGTGATTGTAAACACTTTAAACCAATAACTGTGTTTTAATCCAAGGATAACAATAACTTTCAAAATTTTAAAACACCTCATATTTTTGAACACATGGATCAAAAGTCAAACATTTGTGGACGTGTGTTGGTATTTAGTGCACATGTAGACAAGCTCTGTATGCAGATATACATAGATAGATAGATAGATAGATAGATAGATAGATAGATAGATAGATAGATAGATAGATAGATAGATAGATAGATAGATAGATAGATAGATAGATAGATAGATAGATAGATAGATAGTTTCTGTATTAAATCTCTGTACCTTAACAGGAGTGGCGTCAGGTTTGATTTTTCCCCAGGAAACGGCTTCATCAGGTCGTGCTCCAGAGTCAGAGCCGTCAAACTCGTTACCCGTGTTCACAAAGACGGCAAAGTCAGCACCGTTTCTCTAAAGTACACAAAGCAAGACAAGAGGTCAAAAGAGAAAAAACAAAATAAGACGGAGGAAGGCAAACAGAGTTTGTAAAAATTAAAATAAAAGTTAAAACTTAAAATTTATTCCACATTTTCCCAAGCATTAAAAGTCTCAAAGTTAAGATCTAAATCTATTTTTGGTTTATTTACTTTGTGAAAAAACCTTTTCAGGACAAAATAAAATTATCAATGTTACCAAGTATCTTAACTTGAAAATGTTAAACGATTACACTTATTGTCTTTGTTGTTAAAGCTTTAAGAACTCCATGTGTAGAAAAGAATTATCTGTTCTTCTTTTACTCGTAGTTCTTATTTTTTAAAACCAAAAGATGTCTCATCTTTATAAGTGGTGCATCAAATCTCAAATATTACACTCACATACATTTATGAAAGAAAACAATTTTAAAAATAACAACAAGATATCTTGCAAAGCTAAGGTCACATATCAATTTAAAAATGCAACGTTGTCACATAGAAAAGTCTGCAGAGAGCAGAAGGTTTATAATATTGGAAAAGATGATAGACCAAACAAAGTGGAGCAAAAAGCACAATATCCCTGATCTATTTTAGGCCAACAGCAGAATAAATCAGCACTAAGACAAATATTTTAAGAATCTTAAACGAGCAAGGTGTATGAATAAACTAAGATGCCCAATATTGGATTTTTGCAGCCATTTGTCATCTCCAAACTCAGACTTGCTGATATTGATTTTATCTCATGAGCACAAAGCCTCCACTTTACTGAAGCGGACCTGTTTTTTAATGTTTACAGTCTATTTGTGTTAGAAACAGATGCACAACAAAAGATACCAGTACAACATTTACTCTTCGCTAAATGACAGTTTTGATTTGTAAAAGTGTAAACGTAGTGATGATGAGGTTGATCATGGTGCATTTGTACATTCTGCTAATATTACTGCTGATAAATGGGACATTTACGGGCAATTTATGCCTCCGAAACATCAGCAGTAAATATTAACAAAGATTTTCATATCTGCTGACACTGATGTTGCTCTGATTACACTGTGCATCCCTCGAATAAATGCACCATAACATTCTACTTCACAGACCAACATAACTTAATATATGATGTAAATATCAGTGATAGATAATTCAGTTATTTACCATCAGGTTAGCATTCGCTATGTGATGTTTGACCACTCCTCCGCCCAGGATGATCATTCCAGTCCTCTTAGCAAACACGGCATGACTGTTCAACCTGCGAATATCTGAACACACAACAAACGGTCATGATGTGAACAAGTGAGGGCGTCCTGTACTGCAGCTGGGATTCTGTTTGTACCTTCAACTATGTCCAAAACGAAGCCGGGGTTCCTGTAAGAGTGGAAGTAGAGCATGTCGCCCAGCGAGCCGTCGGTCAGAGCCGGACTGAACACGGGGATATCGTTCTGAGGGAAAACACAACAGAATATTTATAATGATTAATCAGAAACACACCAGAATTAAATGAGTGAAACCAAAAGATTCATGATGTGGTTAAGTCCAGTAGTTTCACTCATACCTGACTTCCCAACCAACACTTCTAAAACTTCATAGACCAAATAAAATAAAATAATTTTAAGCTGACTGTTTGTGCAAAGGTTGCAAAATTTAAGTTAATTTAAAATTTATTATAGTTTATTTTAAATTATCAAAAGACGTGCAGGACTATCAGGAATGTTTTTTCCATACTAAACTATTCTGTTTTGTAGGATTTTTGTCTGTTAGGTTCGTCTCTGGTGTAAAATTTCACTAATAAAAAAAAAGAGATATCAACTTTTCGTTTGTAAGTTACTTATTAGTGATAATTTTCTATATTAAAAAAGATTTTATGATATCAAAAACCACAAAAGCACACCAAATAATTCATATACTGTAAATATTCCTGTATGCAGTGGAGGAAATAGCCAGAAATATATATTTACTTTAAAATTTCTTTAACTATTTTCTGGTGATTTTAAAGCTTGTATGTAGAAGTACAACTAGGCTTCACAGTGCAGTTTTTATTCATGTTAAAATAAGATGTATTTTTTCATTTTCTTATCCTTTATGATACAGTTTAATTTGTTTTTTTTCTCCCTATTTTGTTTTTCTGATAACTTGTTTGATATTTATTATTTTACGTGTGTCACATCCTTTGAGCTTGGTTATTTGCTATGTATTTGTTATTGTTTTAGATATTGGAAAACAAATACAAAGTTTAGTCTCAGAAAATTGTTTTACTATATCCTGTGACATACTACTATGCTATGTGAACTTTTCTGGTCACACTGTCAAATTCTGTGAATCAGGAGAGACCGATGAGCTTGGAGGTAATCAAATCAAATCAAATCAAATCAAACTTATTTATAAAGCGCTTTTCATACATTAAAAATTCAAAACTGCTGCACAAAGTGCTATACATGTTAAAAACATTTTTTTCATTTTCTTGATTTAAACTACTTTAAATCAACTTGATTGTTATTCCTTTGATTGATTTGTACTTAATTTATGCTATTATGTCTTTTTTGATATTCCTACTGCTAAACTGTTTTTAAGATCAACTGAAACAATGGAATTTTCCCTTGGGGATAAGTAAATGATTTCTGATTCTTCACCGTTTATTCGCCCAGAAGTGTTCGAATAACAGAACTCAAACTATGGTATAAAATGTAAAAAATCTGATTCTGAAGTTTACCGAACACTAGGGATGGGACAATTCACTTATACTCACGATACGCTACACCTCGATATGCCCAGGTCATGATGCAATACGTCACGATACAATATCAAAAAAGTAAAAAAAGAAAAAATATTACTGTGTAATTACAACTTATTTGTTTTTGTTTGAGTTGCACACAGGAAAACACAAGGTCTAACAGGCCAAACACAAACAATAACACTCTCTCTAACCCTAGAGAGGTCAGAGAGAGTGTATGCTAACGAGCGGTAGGCTCGTTTTTACCGTCTTCGTCTTTTTTAATGAGAAAGCCAAAATACTGCCAGACAGATGACTTGTATCCAGGCGGAGCGTCCTCAATTTCGACATCATTCAACTCCATCGTTCGGCTTTTTGGAGGCAAGGTAGTTGGTGCTAATGTTTGTTGTCATCACTTCTGGTCACATGCGCTATTACCTGAAGTGACGTCTTTATTTTGCGATCCACTTTTTTCAAACTCAATGCATTTCGTCAAGTACTGTATCGCGATATATTGCCAAACGATATTTCATCCCATCCCTACCGAACACTCACCTTGTACGCCCAGTAGTAAACTGAATCAGGATTATTGATCTCTTTGCCCAGACGATGGATCATTTTAGAGGGAGTCCAGCGAGCGCCCTGAAAGAAGAAGGTCAGAACATCAGAAAGCACAAAAACAACGTGATCAGCACAACATCAGGATGAAACATGTAACTCTATGTGAGTAAATCTGCTCAGCAGCCACTGCGTCTTCTTCATCCTGAGCTCACCTCAGTGTTCTGCTCCAACAGCATCTGGTCCAGGATCGGCATCAGCCAGTCCTCAAACTTGCAATAGTTGTCATTGGGGACCAGAATATTACCAATCCTGTGAGCAGAAAAAATAGAGGAGGTAGCTCAGTAGCTCCACATCAGAAAAAGGATTAGATGGCCAGAGAAAATACGATTCAACTGTTACTCCTTTTCTCTAGTTATAGCGGCTTACTAACCTGTTGATGCCCTTCTGGCGGAGCTCTTTGCCCGGCAGGCTGAAGTCTCCCAGGTAAGCGTTAGCCAGACATTTGATGATGTCCTCCTCTATCCCCCCAGCTGTGGTCACAATCACGTCCACCTTAGAGGAGCAGAGTCACATCACCATTTGTCTTTCTTTATCGTAAACATAATTTAATCACTATGAGGGTGTGATGCTTGTGTACCATCTTGTGCTGAGCCAGGTAGCGGATGGTCTCTCGGACCCCGGAGCTGATGAGGTTGGAGGTGTAGCCCAGGAAGATGGTGCAGCCCTGTTTGGCTTCAACTCCTCCGATGTAATCAGGGTTCTCCTCTTCTGCCTCCTGAGGCTCCACACGCTTCTCAATCTGTGGAGGACGACATCAGCAACTTTAACCTCTATGTTACATTTCATAAGGAAATACTTTTACTTCTACTTAGCTTCACATGTGAGGAACAACATGGACTATAAATACACACTAAATAAGATGTTCTGCTTATTTCTCAACCAATACAATCCTAACCTGACACACACGATAGACTAGAGCTGTGCAATAAATCCATTAAGTCGAATTATTTTCTGCAGCAGATTAAAAAAAATAATCTTTGAGATTTTTTTTCTTGCCTTGGTCCAATGGTAAGTATTGGCAATTTTTGAAAAAAGTGACAATTTTCATGATAGTCAGCTATGTAGTTTTTGCACAAGCACTTTTATAGGCTTGTATTTGATATTTAAGTAGATTAAATATTGATCAGAGTTTCATGCTAATACTGTTAAAATACCTCAGCCTTTTAGTGTTTATGTAGACAAACCTGCCTACGTTTATACTACATAATCAACCTTCTATGACCCAGACTTTGACTTTAAGAGGGAAACATTTAGACAACATAAAGGCAAAACTTGATTTGTTTCAATTTTATGTCACTGTGAGTTTTGTTTCCTTTAGGGAGGGAAAAATCGATTAAAATCGTAAATTGAGCTTTGAATTTATTTCTAGGTCTTCTCGCTCAGCCCTACAATAGACTGTTCAAAATATCTCACTAGTTCATCTGGGAAAGAGCCCATAGAAAATGTTTGGGGAGGGCAAAACCTTTCAAGCACATCCTGCATGTGATTGGATGATACTAATGTCAATCAAATTCATCACAGGCCAATAAGATTAAGTAGTCAGCACACTAGGGATGGGAATCAAAAAACAAATCCAGTTGAGAATCACTAACAGCTCCATTAAAGAATCGATATCATGAGTCTTTTTGCCAACCAATTCCCTCCACTGACAGGGTTCAGAAGCATCAAAATTGTGGCTTAATTTCTTACAAAAGGCGCCTACTGCTCAGCCTTAAGTGAGTGGAAACACCAGAAATTTGCAGAAGTGGTTATCTATGCTGTGACGTGTGTCTGACATTGTTGACTCTGAAAATCTACAGACCAACATTTGTCCATGGAAAATCAGCAGGAATCAATAAGGGATCATCAAAGAATTTGATCGATTATATATATATATATATATATAGATATATAGATATAGATATATATATATATATATATATATATATATATATATATATATATATATATATATAATATGTATATTTATTCATATTTATAGTTTTATTAAGATACTTTTTTTTGTTCTGTAATAATCAACTGCTACTGACTCTGAATTTTCCTGAGGGAGTTTTCCAAAGGAATTAATAAAATACTATCTCATTTCATCTAATCTAATCTACTCTGATTGAATCTAATCTAGCAGGATTATTATTAACAATGGTATCGATACAATCTTATCAATTCCCATCCCAACAGCAGACACTGCTGCTGTAAAGGAGAAAACAAAAGCTACCACACAGAACAAACTCTGGTCAAAACATGAAAAACAGAATAATTACCAATATGGCTACTAGGGATGCGATGAAATATTGTTTGGCAATATATCTCGATACAGTACGTGACGGAACGCATCGAATTTGAAAAAAATGGATCGCGAAATAAAGACGTCACGTCCGGCAATAGCGCATGTGACCAGAAGTGACGACAACAAGCATTAGCACCAACTACCTTCTCTTCAAAAATCCGAGTGATGGAGTGGAATGAGGTCGAAATTGAGGACGCTCCGCCTGGATACGAGTCATCTGTCGGCAGTATTTTGGCTTTCTCATTAAAAAAGACAAAGACCGCGAAAACAAGCCTACCGCTCATTAGCATACACTCTCTCTAACCTCTCTAGGGTTAGAGAGAGTGTTATTGTTTGTGTTTGGCCTGTTAGGTCTTGTGTTTTCCTGTGTGCAACTCAAACAAAAACAAATAAGTTGTAGTTACACAGTAATATTTTTTCTTTTTTACTTTTTTGATATTGTATCGTGACGTATCATATCGTGACCCGGGCATATCGAGGTGCAGTGTATTGTGAGTTTAAGTGTATCATCCCATCCCTGCTGGCTACCATAGGGAAGTCTGTAGTATTGTTTGGTCTTCATTTAATAAAGAAAATGTGTCTGACGCTGTTAGCATCCATGCTGACCTCAGTATAAAAAGTCACTTCCTGCTGTTGTCTCGCTCATACCTCCCATTTCTTCCTGCTCTATGGGACTCTGATCAGGTCGTGCAAAATTGTTATAGATTGAAGTTTAGCAATAAGGATCTGCCTGATTACAGACAGTGAATCAGGTGGATCCAGCCGCACTGCAAGGTTAACACAGTCCGACAAATAAGCACTTAATGATCCTCGAGGGGAAGCTACCAAAGAAGTTTACAAGGGAGTAGCATCAATAAACAGGTGGAGAGAAATTGCAGTGAGATTTAAAAAAAAAAAAAAGCTTGAAGTGGTCTCATTTTGTGCACGACCCTCACATTTACTTAACAGGAAGTTTCCTTTCTGCATCCACACTTCAGCTCACACTAACTTCATCCTGATTTTCTAGGATGCTGGTAAAAAGATTTGGGATAGCTTGAGGTTGAAAACGTTGCATTTTGTTCTCAGGAAGGAAACTCAACACACCAGTTTTCAGAGAAACTTCCAGCCTTTTAGCCTATGTGTCAAATTTCAAAAGGGACGTACGTCTCTAAAGCTTCTAAACCAAACGTGATTTTTTATGTCGATCCTCTCACCATGCGGTTGATCTCCTCGATGGCCAAGCCAAGCCTGCTGGCCTGGAACCCGGTGGTGAGATAAGTCTTCAGCACGGCCTGGAGATCAACTCCTTGGTTGAAGTCGTAGCCTCGTATGATCGGGGTTTCATCTGGGAGTTTGCAGCTGGGCTTGAGGACGGCGTCCGTGGCAACAGAGGGAGCTTTGTCAGCCATCTTACCCAAAAAATAAAGAAAGAGGGTGAGCAGAGCAGTACATCACACAGGTTCAAGTAAAAAGTGGAAGATCTCTGATCAGTGGCAGAAAAACAGAGCCACGTCTGACATTCAGAGCTACATTTGTTTGATTTAGTAAAATGAACTTAGGTTAATTCAGTACAGGACATCTACAGGAGCTCCGACTCTGCAGCAGACTTTTGTTTAGTAAGAACAACCAGAAGTCTTTAGAAAGCCTGGGGTTATGAAGCTTTTGTTTTTGCTTATTTCATGAACAAAACTGTTCAGCGGAAAACATCTATGAGACATTCTCGTACATCCAGTTAGACCAGCCTGAGACACAATGTTCTCAGGCTGGAGGAACATTCACAATTTTCTTTATTACCATTTTTCATTTAGGCCATCAAAATATTCGGTGTTGTCTAATTTATATTTATTATAAATACTCTATTCATACAGAAATTAGCATAAAAATGACCAAGTTTGACATCAGCAAGTGTTGTTCTCACACTGTTAGTTTTTGTTTTTGACAGTTTGAAGGACTCTGACTTTTGTTTTTGGTGATCAGAGGAAGAAATGACCCAAAACTGGATGCTGAGGATGGCCGGGGTATAAAAACAAACAGTTACTGGTTCATTTTCACTGATATTACAGCCCATGTGTATATTCTACTAAGCCCGGCTGTTAAATCAGGGCTGGAATGAGTTTACAGAAGTTACTCTGATCACTTTTTACTCCAACAGAAGTACTTCAGTTTAAATATAACAGTACTGAGTATATTAAGTGCATTTTTCTGAGTCCCTCCATGTCGTGGCTGCTTAAAGGAGCTCCTTCAGGACTAAGAAAGGCATTTTAAAATATTAACTTTTAACTTTGTGTCCTGTTTTGGTCCGCAGGCCACAGATTACCAGCTCCTGTTGGTTGACATCAAGTCATCTCGACCTGTGGCCACATTTTGTTTCTTACAGCTGTTTGTTTACCTGTCAGTCACCTCCCTCTCCAGAGATCAGCACTGTTACATAACAATATAACAGTCAAAAGCAGCTGCTGAGATGCTACAAACAACACATTTAAATTCAGCCAACAGTGTAAAAAAACACATAAAGGAACAATAACACCCTCAAGTCTCCCTGTAATCTTCTGTTTTCTGTACATCGATAATCTGATTCTATTTTCACACGTTTCTCTGAGCAGCAGGACAACACAACACCAGCAGGTCTGTTAGCATAGAGGCTAACGTTAGCGAGCTAACTGTTGTGGTCACGTCGTCAGACTTTAAACTGAAAGAAAATATTTAAAGAAGCAGTTTGAAACAAACCTCCTCTTGATGGGGTGTCGGATGTCAGATGTGTTTACAGGGAAGTGTCAGCAAAGACTAAAACAAAGTCTTTTAAAGATTTGCATTCCGGTAAGTAAACGCATGGACAGCCTGCGGCAAGAGACGCCCAGGACGGCGAGAGAGAAGTGACAGACTGGACCGAAGCGCATTTCCGCGAAGAGAAAATTATTAGGCATTACTTGGGAGCAATTTAATAACAAAAACTAGACTATAAACCTATATAATTATATTGTTCCTAAACATTAGAATATCAGAGGAGCCTTTGGGACGTTGACGATGGGTTTTAATCTTTATTTTATTTTATTAACTATTTTAGACATAGAGAGATTTTATATCTGTGAATTGATTTACCTCTCCATATCCCGTTTTCTTTTATTCCTTTGTACAAAAGTTATAAACACGAAATGGCTACTGAAGCCTTAATATCCCCAAAGGAGCCTTCCTAAGGGACAATTAAAGTTCCATTTAATCTGATTTAATTTAATCAATGGGCGCTGACAGAATGTGTGAGGTGCCTCAGCCAAACATTGGATCAACCTACTCAAAAACTGAAGGGTCCATGTTGAAGCTTCAGCTTATCCATGCTGACCTGTTGCCATGTCAGTCATATCCCTAACCCTTTAACTCCCAGCTCAACTGTTTGGCAGGGGTCCATCAATTCAGGAAAATCTAATGTGTTAAAAATAACACATTGTTTCTGTCATTTTGCAGGATACAGAAAAAAATGCAAACGAACTAAAAGAACTGATATTTTCTTTGTGTTGGATTAAAAGGTTCAAAAGCTTAAAGCTTTTATTATTAGTACCATCATTGTTATTTTAAATACTTAACCACTTACTGATATGATTTATATTTATAAAATGTGTAATATTTAAAAAATACCTTTTGTGTTCGTCAAACTCAGTATCATCTATTTTCTGTTATTTTGATTGCTATTTTATTTACACAAATTTCTGCCTTTTTCTAATATTTGGCTTGTATTTGTGCATTTTTTTTTGTCATCCATTATCAACCTTAAAGCTGGGGTTGGCGATCTGATTTAGATACACTTTTTGTAACACTGGTTAAAATGGTCTTTATGACCCGATGGTAATCAACTCATAATGTGTTCTTAAAACAGAGCGAAAAATATCCGCTATCTACAGCAGGAGTAAAACAGGGAAAACACCGACCAATAATCTTGCCGGGATACCTTCTTTTACACCAATCAAATCCCGTCGCCATTCTGCGTGCCTGCTGCGCGTGCATTTTCCCGGCGTGCACCGACAGTGCGTGTAGCATGTAGCATGTAGCGTGTAGGGAACAGACTCCGCTGGAGAATGCTTACCTTTCAAGTTTTGTCTTTGCAAATAAGGGAAGTCTGCTGTGAGCTGTCCCACAACACTAACCAAGCTCCAGTATCCCTCACATTTAAGACAGATGTACAAGAAATCTAAAATAACTGTTTTTCTAAGTTTGTTCTGCTGTTGGCTCTAATCTCGCGAGAACTGCCGTCCATGCAACTGCAGGTGGCGGTTCTCGCGAGACTTCTTCTTCTTTGGAGCATTACCGCCCCCTTCAGGCTAGAGACAGACAGCTAGTTCTCCAAAATCGCCAACCCCAGCTTTAAGCTTTTTAAACCTGAAATCACAAACCAAGAAAATGTGTTTTTTGGTTTGTTTGTGGTTTTCTCTGTCCCCTTAAATGTTAATGGAATCAAACAGTATTTGATTTGTTCTGTTTTTTAAAACACTAAATACCAATGAAATTATTGATGACCTCTGCCAAACAGTTGAGCTGGTTGTTAAAGGGCTATTTTTCAAAACTAGAGATTCTCATTAAATAAAAACAGGTGAAAAAATTACAAGAAATTAACCCTCTCAATACGAGAGCACAAGACGTGTTCTCTATTTAGACCAAAGCTGGTTTTTGATCTAGGCTGTGGGGATTTTTATTTCATTTCCTGCACATAATCACTGCACTTCCAGGGTTCCTGCAGTCAGCCTCATGTGGACACTCGAGGAACTACAGCTTCGCTGGTGGGGCTTCTTGTTTCAGCCCAGGATGTTGCCACTTCAGTGCTGAATTTTTTTTTGAATATTGAATATCTAGATGTGTCTAGACAGGAAAAACAACATCCAAATAAATTTTAAGCCAAAAAGATACATTACTGAAGGAACCATGGACCAGTGTCAGCTTAAAAGAGAGTCAAATATGTGACCTTAAAAGGATGAAACACACGACTCAAAGCATAACACCAACACTCCTTTTATCACAGGTGTTGTCTGAAGAGTTGTGTGATGTTGGTGACATTTCCAGACCTCTTTAGTCTGACCTTTAACATCACAGAGACTTTGAACGACACTCAGGGTGAATAAAAAGGGCCAAAGGTGAGAGGCGACAGTCAGAGTCTCTGGACCGGCTCAGACTCTCTGGATCAGGAGACATCACACTTCATTTTCCTGCTGCTCTTCAGCTGGACGGGTTTTTGGGGTTATTGTTGGGAAAGATGTGCAGCAGCAGCAACAGCGTCGTTCAGGCACAGAAGCTGGTGGATCAGCTGCGAGTGGAGGCCGGCATGGAGAGGATCAAGGTTTGGAGAAATCACACCTAATTTATCTGTTTGTTGTGTCTATCGTCTCTAATCATTGGATGTATAATGACAAGTATTTCTTATTATTTCAATATCATTATGTATTTAACAGGGCTGGGTAGTAGAAACAAAAAATACTACCAATAACCATGAATTACAAATAGCTTTAAGAATACCAGAATCATAAACTTGAGAAGTAATTTAGTAAAAATCAAATTACAAACCCTTATTCCAATGAAGTTGAGACATTGAGTAAAATGTAAATAAACTCAGAATACAATGATCTGCAAATCCTTGATGACTCAGAATCAATTGAATACACGACAAAAACAAGATCTTCAATGTTCAAAATTATAACCCTCATTCTGTTTTTGTAAATATTTCCTCATTTTGAATTTAATGTTGGCAACATGTTCCAGAAGAGCTTAGACACCACTGTGTTACTTCACCTTTCCTTTTCACAAAACTCAGTGTTTGTGTACTGAAGACACGGATTGTTAAAGCTTTTTGTAGTTGGAACTCTTTCCCATTCTTGTTTGATGTACGACTTCATCTGCTCAGCAGTCCTGGGTCTCCACCACCATATGTCTGAGCCATACATTAAATGACAGACAGGTCTGGACTTCAGGCAGCTCAGTCCAGTACCTGCACTCTTTAATTACGAAACCACAGTGTTGACATTGTCTGAGATAAACAGGGACGTCCCTGAAAAAGATGGATGGCAGCATGTTGCTTCAAAGCCTGTATGTATCTCTCAGCATTAAAGGTGTGGTCAGCGATCTTCTAATCTTCTAATCTAATGCAGTATTTGTCAAATTCACCATATTTCTACTCTCCATCCACAAGATTTCACCACTGACAGCATGTTGAAAAAAAAGTCCGGTTTCAATACACAGCCTTGGCTCTGAATTTCAGCAGGTAAATACTGTGGCTCGGGCCGAGTCACCAAAACAGAGTACACCTCCCCACATCCAGGGGGCGATCATACTCATGCGCAGATCAGACAGAGGGGGGAGGGTGAGTCGTAGGTTGCGTAGCGTGCGCAGTTAGCGTAAGAGAGAGTGCAGTAGCAATGGCTGAAAAACAGCCCAAAAGAAAAAGGTCAGAGGAGTGCAAAGTGAAAAAGAAGGGCTATGACCATGAAAGAGCGAAGACCAGGGTCAACATTGGTGTTGCTTTCCAACAGTGGAGGGAACTCCGCCAATTGAAATACCTGAAAACGGACGCGGATGTCGCCGTCTGTCTGCTGGATAGGTAAGCAACATTAGCTGTTGTGATGTTATCAATATTGTCAGTCGAGTTGTCTGATGAGTCAGGGTTACCTTAGCTACGTTGGTCAGCTACGCAGTTTCTACGGCCGTTTCCATGACAATGCACGTCCATCAGCTTTCAGGGGTGGAGCCAGGGGTGAGGTATGAAGGGAGAGGTGGGTTTAAATTCGTTTATAAACAACCTCTCCACTTGTTTTCTCCCACATCGCTGACTACACCTTTAATGGTGCCTTCACAGATGTGCAGGTTACCCATGCCATGGGCACTAACACCCCTGCATAGCTTGTCTTTTGACCTTTGCTCTGATTACAGTCTGAATGGTCCTTTTCCTCTTTAGCCTGGAGGACAGCACGTCCATGATGTCCAAAAACAGTCTGAAATGTGGACTCAGACCACAGCAGACTTTTCCACTTTGCCTCAGTGCATATCAGATGAACTTGGGCTCAGAGAAGTTGGCGGTGTTTCTGGGTGTTCTTGATATTTGTCTTTGCATGGTAGAGTTTGACCTTGTAGATGTAGAGATGAACTGTGTTAACTGCTGATGGTTTTCTGAAGTCTTCCTGAGCCCACGTGCTGATGTCCTTTACAGAATGATGCTGGTTTTTAATGTGGTGCTGCCTGATTGATGGGAGGTCACAGGCATTCAATGTTGAAGAAGAGTTGTTGGTTCTTACTATAATCTTTCTTTTTACCAAATATTAAACTTCTTCTTCGGACAGGTGTTCTTTTGTCTGGTTTGTGAACCTTCTCTCTCTTCCCCATCAGATCTCTCTGACTGCAGCAGACTTGGTCCGTTACTGTCAGGAGCACAGGAAGAGCGACCCTCTGCTCACCGGCATCGCTGCTTCGTCCAATCCCTTCAAAGATAAGAAGACCTGCGTGCTGCTTTGACAGATGACCGACATCTTTCTGAGAGCTCAGCTGGAGGGTCCAGGACTCAGATATGGACAGAGACCTTTAGGCCATCATGGTTAGAACATGAAATTATTCTTCTGTTGATGTTTTAACTTTGTTTTTTTGGCCCCAGGTAGTTGAGTTTTCATATCAACCAAATGTAATAAATGTGTTAGTGATTCTCTTTTTATTGGTAATAACAATTAATTACCACTAACTTGAAAACATGTGACTGACTAGAGTGCCAAGTTCAAAAGAAAAGGTGCATCAAACCTCCAATTTTCAGCCTAAATGTTAAAAAAGGCGTTGACAGCTCTACAGAAACTGTGAGCTGCTTACTTGAGACTTGACTTGGAACAAGTAGATGGATGGGAACACATCACCCCTATCCTGGTCTCACTGGCTCCTCGTTCATTTTCTTATTTCATTTTACAATTTAACTGTTTGTTTTCAAATCTTTGAATTTATCTGCACCTCAATACGATTGGTCTTTCAAAAGTCTTCCCTCATAGGTGTCTCTGAGGTCTGGGGAGCAGCTCTTCCTTGTCATCCTGAGATCAGGCTGAAAAAGCAAAGTGACTGAGGCTTTTCTGTTCTGGACACAAAAACATCATCTTAAAACCTGTTGGTACTTGTTAGCTTTTAATTCAGCATGTAAGTTGTGTGGTCTCTTTATCATCTTAATTTGGATTTAAATTTCTAATTTTACTATTTGTCCTATTTTAAATTATTCTTTACATGTTTTTATGTCTTTATCATATAATCATTCATTTTCCATATTAGTTTTAAAAGTCACTGTGAGGAGTTTCTAAGTAATTACAAAAAAGTCTCACTTTTAGATATATGCCTGATTGAAATACACACTTTAAGATGAGTTTTATAGCATCAAAATAGGTTATCCATAAATGCCAATCCTTAGCTTCGCGGACTGGCCTAGATACTCAACTTCGTGAACAAGACAATTAAAACTAGAGCAAATTTATATTATTCGGACACGTCTTAGAGCACCGGGCTGTAAGTAGCCATATATATAGCCAGCTACAAAACTACGATACTAAGTTTTCCAAAAATTGCTTGTTGTCACACATCAAAAACTACCGCTACGTAACTAGAAAGAGATACATTACCCCGTCACTTTGCATCCTGTAAGTTGTTGAAAAAAGAAGTTGTAAAGCAATGTAGAGTTCTGAGGAAGGTCCGAGCTGCATGCTTTATGAGCATCACAACAAACACACGCTTTGACTTGGGTCTTTTGGTGCGTTCCAGTTGTAGTCAGAAGTAGGAATTTACAAGTTCCGAGTAGGAAACTGCAACTGGAACGTCCCCCGAAGTCGGAATTTCCTACTGGGAACTCGGTGAAACCTCGCCATCCCCGAGCTAACAACAGCTAACAATAGCCTGGTAGATCGGCGAGCTTTTTTCCAACTTCAACTGGAACACCGATAAGTTGGAGATGATGTCACTCCCAGTTCCGAGGTTACTGGGACGCAGCATTACGACAGTCGCGGCACATGCTCATGGGTAGCAGAGTCCTAATGTCGCCGGTAATAGATTCTTCTCATAGCACCTTTAACATTATATTCTATTTTTTATGTATTTCTACTTTGTAGTCTCTGTGCAGCTCTTTATTAAACTTGGCTGTTTTTCAAAATGTGCCATATGAATAAATTGGACTGGATCTTTTCTTGACACACATATGATGGTTTATTGTTGCTAAATGGTCCTTTTTAAGACTCTGATAAATACAGCAGTAAACATATTCAGCCATACAGCAGATTTTCAGCTTCATTTAACGTCTTTAAATGTGTTTCCAAGGATAGTGCAAATGTATTAAACTTAATGCAGCCATTAAATGGTTACACATTTCTTCAGCCAGCATTCACTAACAATAACACACGTAGGAACAGGATGCAGACATGAACAAATGTGGACGATCAACATCAGTGAGATGAAATCCATGGATTTACAATCAGTGTGTCACATAGGGCTTACGACAGGCTACACGAAACAGGTTATAAAGCTGATGCTTTAGTGCGATGTCAGGTATTGTTGTGGATTATTCTGTTTTCATTTATTACATGTCATACAATAAAAAGAAAGAAGTCCGATTTCTCCCGACTCAGTGTGCATTTCAGTGTTAAACAGTGGCACAAAATGGTGTATTAATATACTGTAAAAAATTAACACAAGTAAACAAATCAAATAAATCAAGTTTACACGTTAGCCTTGGGTTGTTCTTGGAGATAATCTGAACAGAATCTCAGAATATGATAAAAATGATGACGTTGGACCTTAAGAAGTATTGTGCCCGTGCCTCCTGCAGAACACAATGACTCTCCAGATCTCTCCCTTTAAGTCTCACCACGATGTTCGCAGGTTTGTTCTTTCACTTTCTTGGTCTCCAGATCTCCACGCACAGGTCTCCAGGGGCCACAGCGAGGACCCCGGCCTCCACGCTCAGCTGAAAGACACAAACAGCAGAAAACAGAACTATTATTATTATGTTATTATGATCATTTTGTCTTCATGGTGAAATTCTGCTGCTGTGTGGAAAAGATCAAATACAAAAGGGTTTTAATGTTAGATCTGTTTGTATGAAGGCTGAAACAGTGGGCTTTATTTGGGGTCCACTGGTTCAAAATCATTTATCTGCCCAAAACAACAGACGCCAAAGCTTATCTGTGCACGACTGAGGCCCTGCTGCACTAACACCTGCAGTACCAAGATGAGACACGAGGGGTCCTCTTCTGCTCAAGTGTCTCATATTTGGGGCAATGAGGTCATAAATACTCTTTTAATGTCATAAATCATATCAGTATAAGCAAAAAACCTCACCCCATTGACTCCGGCATCATGAAGATGTGTACATAATGTCCTGGGAGGTGCACAGGGGATGTGAACCTGCAACACAAATATCATTTAACAAGTCAAATGATATTTCTACAGTACTTTTCATAAAAATAATGTAGCACAAAGTGTTTTACAAACACACAGATAATGAAAATAAGATAAAAGGAAGTATGACCCAAACCCACTCTACCCAACCCCTTAAAGGGATAGTTCAGTTTTTTTTAAGTGGGGTTGTATGAGCTCCATATGGCCACTAAGTACATTAGATGCAGTAGAAAGTTCTCTCCTCTCCCTCAGTAAGCCACAGTCTGTAAGGGTCTGTGACGCTAACCTGAAAGTACCGTACCAAAAAACAAAGGGTATTTTCTCCGCCTACAAGAACTCAAATGAAAAAGCTTTACCACAGTTTAAGAGTACGCTACATATGAGTGTTTTTAAGTGCATTAACCTTTCGGAAATATCGAGTTTATCCGGACCTGGCCAACTCGTGTCATGTATTGAGTTGGCCTAGGTCCAGATGAACTTGATATTTCTTGATGTTCATTGTGTCGCGCTCAAAATGACGTCACTGCAGTGCCGCTCAGTGCACACCGTTGGGCAGGCGACCGGGGGGAAAAGCAGCACAAGGCGAGCAGAGTAGAGCCGGGTAGACTCGAGTAGAGTAGAGTAGGGCTAATGGAAAAGGGCCAATAGAGAGACCGATTGACACTCCCACTCTAAGGGCAATTTGGAGTTGCTGACGGACACGTTTTAAACCAGCAACCCTTTTTGCTACCTGCTGCGCCACCGTGCCGTCCATCGATAAACTGATTAATATGATATCAGTTAAATATGTCACACATGCACGAGCCCACCTTAACAGTGCAGTCCGAGGAGCAGGTGTAGAGGCTCCCAGCAGACCTGTGGATGCCTGTGATCATGGCGCCGTGTCCCACATCAAAACTGGAGATGGGGTTTAAAGTCCCAGCCTGCATGGAGAAGGCGTGGATCATCCCGCTGTTGTCCCCTCCCCAGATTTCAGAGTCTCTGTAGCTCATGGACTGCAGGAAGGAGTTCAGCTGCAAGAGAGTTAAAAACCTTTAAAGTGAAACTCTTACAGATTCATCAAATGGATACGCCAACATTTTTTTCTTTTCTTGAATTGCCTCACTCCCAAGTCCATTATATGCAGACAGGCACCATTCTTTCAACTGTGCATCCAAGAACAAGAAAGAGATGAGAAAGCTCGCCCACTGCTAATCAGCTTAGCTCAAACACTGGGAGTTAATGGGAAGTGTTAGCCTGCCTCTGCTACAGCTAACAGATAAACTATTCAGCAACTCTACACAGTCCTGTGTGCATGTTGTAACTCCTTTTTTTTTTTTTTTTTACAGTATTTTGCTACATTATGTATGTACAAAACTAAACCACATGGCGCATGCACAAACCACCACAGAAATGCTTTTAAGTAGGTCAACAAGTATTTCAGAGAGTCCCAATAGGCACACAGGACTTTTTAGAATTGCTCAAGTTTATCTGATGATTGTAGGCAGAGGCAGGCTAACACATACCATTGACTTCTGGTGTTTGAGCTAAGCTAATTAGCAGTGTCTCCTCCTTGTTACTGCACGCACTGTCGAAGAATGGTGTCTGTCTGCTTGTCATGGACCTGAGAGTGAGGCAAGACAGGATACAAAAAAAAGTTGGCATATCCCTTTAAAAGGGTTAAGGTGTGAGTATCTATGAGTATAACAAGCTTAACAGCTGAATCATCATGATTATATGCCTCTGTAACAAGAGTAGAGGTATGAAATGTGCACATAAATGTCATAACATACATTTAAAAGTCTAAATGCCTTTTCAACAGCGGGTGTGTTTGGTAAATTGTATTTTTTTCAGAAAAGGGTCTTTGCCGTTTGTCTTGAAAAATCTTCAGCTGATCTTGTATGCCTTCTCTGAGGGGAAATATGACAATCTGTTTTTATTTCAAATCAGGAAAAAACACAATTTCTTCCTCCCTCATCTCCTGTTAATCTGAAATAAAATACTGGTCCAATACAAACTCCTTAAAAGTTAACAGAGAGAAAACTGAAATCCTCCTCACTGGTGCAAAATCCACATCATGCACAGGTGACGGTTTCTCCATCAGGACTGACAGCTCCTCAGCTTCTGGGTGTCGACCTTGACAGCACAGTTTCAGCCCAATGCCACACCAATAACACCAGCCCCTCCCTTACTTCATCTTCAAACATTTACCAACGATAATGTTTTAAAATTCTGCTCCCGTGATAACTTTTGCACGAGTATAAGTGTGCGTGCGCGTGTGAGTGCCTGTTCATCCACCTGAATCCTCTTCAGGCATTTGTTGGCCCTGCGGTCGTAGACGGCCACGGTGCAGTCTTTACTCCCAGAGATGATGTACTTTTCATCAGCAGCCAGGCACATCACAGCGCTGCCATGAAGACGGATGCTCTTCACCAGGGGCTGACCAGCTGTGGATGAAATCACACAACCATCCACCACATCAGGGATTCAGACGAGAAATATGAACAGTACATTAATATGCCTTCAAGCTATACTGGGAAGTCGGGATTTCCTTGGTTCCGGGTGGGAAATTTCAACTGGAACGTCCCCAAGGTTGGAATTTCATCCTAGGATTTCAGGGGATACTCACCACCCCGAAGCTGACTATCATAGATGGCTGCCCCCAGTGTAAACCCACTGAATCAGCCATACACAGAGTTTTGTTCAACTTGTATTCATGGAAATGGTGCCTTAGTGTTATTTACATTCTTCATGTGGTATTTGTGAATTACAACGCAGGACGTGCTAACAATGGCTAACACAATTGCTAACAACAGCCTGGTAGATCGGCAAGTTTTTTCCAACCTTGTAGCTGGAAAAATGATAACTCAGAGACGACGCCATTCCCACTTACCTCTTCCCAGTTCTGAGGATAATGGAATGCAGCATTTCATATCTTAAGATTAGATAAACCTGTGTTAATCCTCACTGGGGAAATAAGAAAATAAAATAAATGATGAAATATAAACAACAATAAATTAAAAATAAAATAAAATACCCAGGGTCACCTTTGCTGTACTTCGCTTAACTTTATGAAACTTTTGGATTAGGAGGTGTGAGAATGAAGATAACAGCTCTGTACATGTAAAGAAAGACACTAACCACTCACTGTCACATTTAGACACAAAACAAGAGTAAATTGCAAAGAGAGGTTGAGATTTTAGCACATTTTGCATGTCATGTTCCAAGTCTACAGGATAATATCGGGTCCATGACTCGATCATCAAGGTAAATTTCAATTGGATCTGATCCAGTTTGACATTACAAAAAACATTGAACTTTAAAATGGGTAATACCATTGACGACATTCAATAACTCATAAAGAATTAAAATATTAAGTCAAGTTCCCAAAATGCTTTGTGTTCATACAGGATAAAAACCTCCAAATACAAATTTGGTCCAGATTTTCGTCTCACCTCTGATGTCGTACATGTTGACCCTCTTGTCGAACGTACCGGCCAGCAGGACATCAGCCTGACAGGACAGACAGAGGACGGCGGCCCGGGCCCTCATCAGGCCCATCTTTGCTCCGCCCGCCTGCAGGTCCCACAGCCTCACCGTACTGTCAAAGCCCCCCGAGGCCAGGTGATGCCCCAGAGAGGAGAGGCACCACACCCAGCCCCGGTGGGTGCTGAAGTCGCCCTGCCCCCCTAAGGTGTGCAGCAGCGTGGGGCCGGATCCTGCCTGCAGGTCCCACAGCTTCACGTTCCAGTCTCTGGCTCCTGTGGCCAGAACAGAGCCGTCGCCCCCCATGAGGAGGACGGAGTTCACCTGTGCGATGTGTCCCGAGGGCAGAGAGATGCACTCCAGAGCAGGAGGTGGGCTGAGACTCCTGGGCGGCTTATGTCCGTCTGTCTTGACTGGTTCTCCGTTTTCCTGATTCCTGAGCCCTGCGTCCTCCTCCTGAGGGTTTAGAGCTCCATCCTGTGGCTGCCCCGCTTGCTCCCCCTCACCCTCTTGAGTTTGTTTGGTTTTTACGGGGGTCTGGCCTGTCCAGCAGGTGATCAGCTGCTCCATCTCCACGCAGGCAGAAGGCCAGTCGAAATCTTCCCTCGGCCCCACGGGGAAACTGGCCCTGGAGCCGATCAGTCTGCCTGCTCGCAGCTGCCAGGCTGTGCTGTCCTTCCCGACGCTCTCCAGGGCGTGACAGACCTGAGGACAGACACAGCTCATGAGGAACAGGCAGGGTTTAGGTCAGGGGGGTCCAAACTATGGCCAGGGGCAACAGTTGAATGAAGACATTTTGATAACAGCAGGTAATAAATCAATCATGTACATTTTCTGCTGTATTTACTTTGCACAAGGTCTCATTGAGAGTTTACTGCAACATTCATCTTCGAGCTCCAACGCAGTTTACTCTTGTTTAACGTCTCACATCTCTGCTGTTTAGAAGGTCATTCTCACCCTGACTAGGTGTGAATCCAGTGATAGCTGGAGGTTACAAGGGCCGCTGACAGGTGATAACCCACCCCTAAACCCTCGTATTTTAACTTGAAAACACTTAAAGTGAGGTTCAGCAAGTGGCTCAGTCATCCATGTATTCTTCTTTATGTGGGCCTCGACATAAAAACTTTGGACACCCCTGGTTTAGGCTGTCAAAAATGGATTTACTTTTCTTTATTGCGCATAAAAACCCAAGGAGTTGGTGATGAATGGGATGAACGGGAGGAACAGTGAAGAAACAATAGAACTAAAGATTTGATTCAATGTATTCTTTGGGCACCTTGTGCCTTTATTGATAGAAGAGAGAAAGTGCATAGGCTTGGGAAAGGGGGTGAGAAAGTAGAGGAAGACACTCAAACTGGTTACAGGCCGGATTCGAACCCAGACCAGCAGAAGTATGTACATGGGATGTGCATAGTTGCTAACCACTCTACCAAACCAGCACCCCCAAGGGAAGTGCTTTTCATAAATGAAAGAACAGTAATAACTTTATATTTTAAAGATTTTTTTAAGTTACCTATATAATAACACATACAGAATCTTAGTCATTACATCCTGTGTTTTCACAGAGCAAATTTCCAATACAAGATAATATTAATGACAATTAGGGTTCAACAAAAGCAAGAAAATACTCTCAACCTTTGTGTGTGTGTGTCTCAAAAATAAATGCATGTGCCGGTTGATCCACAAACGTACTTTAAATGATTTACAAGCACAACTGAAGAGTTACAAATGACATAGCCAGCCACCTGTAATGTCGTGATGAATGCTCTCTACAACTTTAAAAATACATTTGAAAATCGTGGATATATTTGTGTTGATATTTTTGAGACAAATCTCCCCTCACAGGCTGGAGCCTAGCTCAGCTGACACGAGGCGAGAGGCAGGGGAAACCCTGAAATGGCCAATACGGACCAAGGATCAATATTGTTTGTCTTTTTGAGTAACACTTCCCTTATCAATTCCTTCTGTTTGTTCTAAATGACTAAATATATCAAGGATGTCTAATCAGAGGCAGTCAGTGGAAATGATAAAGTCAGAAACGTAATCATGGCAGACAGGAGTGGTCAAAACTGTGGCTTAACCTCAACAAAAACACTTGTTTCACAATGTGACAGAGGAAAAAACAGCAGCTTGCAGAGGCATTTATCTACACAGCATGGCTCTGAATATCAGGGTGTCTGAAACTGTCACTGCTGGAAACTCTGTACCAACTTCACCTAAAACAAAATCAGCAAGAACTGATGAGGGAATCGTTCAAGAATTTAGATCACATGGATCAGTCAGTGGAAGTGATAATTGCACTGGTCAATCAATAAATCAATAAAACATTATCAATGCCCATCCCTAGCGGAGGAGCTTGTATTAGTACACAGAGAGTACATTACAGTTTACTAGAAGGATGTAGTGTTTTCAATACTTTGATATTCTTCAGTATCACGTGCTTTGGAATTATATGTTCTTAAAAACTACATTTATTTAAAGGTGCAGTGTGTAGAAACTGGCTGGCAGTTTAGCCACATCTAGTGTTCAGATTTTGGAATGAACCCGTCTGTTTCTAAAACATCACATCACTAAGTGATGAGAGGCGATGAAGACCAAAAAGGATCAAGAACAGGGCATCATTTACAACAGATACAAGGAGGGTTTTTTCATTTATATATGTAACTAATATTTTGATAGATTAAAGGTCAATTAAGATAATGATTACAGGTTATGTAAACTTTTTTACACTCCTATTCAAACATCACGTTTTGCTCTTTTTTTGCCCCACAACCCACCCGTAGACAACATGGCGGATCATTATGTCAGCCTCCACAGAGGGGAGACCTGCGGTACATATATATACAAACCTTTTTTTAAACTTAATATAAAGAAAACCAAACTTTTATGAGGATGACTGTACACCTATTTTGACGGACTATACATACAAACAGAAACATCATATCCTACATTCATCGTTTCTGTTCGATGAAATGCTGCAAACCTCTACACACCACACCTTTTACACATGAAAGTGTCTTTTCAATTAACCCCATAAGGAGGCTGAGTTAGAGAGGAATGAATTCATCAAAAGTTGCAGACAAAACCCCTGTCACCAAATATGCTGCTGAATTTAGTGCTTTAGTTTGTCTTCAGATTTTAGGATTGTGAAATGTGGAAAGTGGAATGTGCTGATATAGTCGACCTTTTCTTGTAATGTAGTTGCTGTATTTACACTACATCAGACAAAGTCCACGACATGCCACTCCTGTAATCACCATGTGGACGTTATAATCCTGCTGGCTGATGTCACCTGTCCGTCCTGCAACCAGTTGGACAGAAGACTTACTGGACTTTAATACTAAATAAATAGTGCTGTCCCCAGAGTAAACTTTAATCTACTTAATCTGGCACGGTTATCTCCTGCTGTGTGGTGGAGTGTCCAAGCACAGCGATAAATGTCAGATTCCTGCTGATCATTTTTGTCACAGCAGAGAACTGATTGGCTGCTGCTGGGACTTTTTAAGGAGACAAAAGGAGAGAAAACTTATGGATGTCTCTTTGTTTAGTTTCTCTTTATAGTCCGATAAGCATAAGGAAACATAATAATGAATTATTTATCAGAGAAGCATTAGGAAGGACAACTCTGAGGGTTACTTTTGCCTTAAGATTACCTCCAGTGGACAGAAAAACGTCTCCTTCAGTCCGGTCTTTATCGTCCCACCTCACTCTTGAGTTGTCTCAGCTCCATTGGCAGCTTCACAGATATTTGTCAAAGGTAGACTCTACTTATTATCTTACTTTTTGATGCTTTTATGCAGTGTTAATTTTGACTGTACTTTTTGAATTAGTTTGAGTTTTAGTCTTTTGCCTAAAATATATTTTATCTTTAGTTTTAGTCATAATTTTGTCATCTAAATTGTTTTAATTTAGTCTAAGGAGCTCTGTGAGTGACAGGATGCTCCACCTGAAGTGTGACAGAGAGGTATTGCAGCTCCTTCCTTCCTTAGACTCTACAACAAAAACCTTTATACTTGAAATACCTCATACCAAAAATGAAAAAGGGACTTACACCTGCCCAACAACTCTGCTGGAGACAGTGTGGAGAACAGAATGTGGGTCACACGCACATTTTTTGGCACTGTACTAAAATAACTAAATTAGGGCTGAACGATTTGAGAAAATAATCTAGTGGCGATACTTTTCCCCAATATTGCAAGTGCGATTTACTCTGCAATTGTTTTAATGTTCCTCATCTGATCTATTCTTAAACAAACATAATGAGTAGATTGTTTTATAGTACAACCAATATGACATTAAATCAATCTAAGGATAAAAGATTTGAGAAAAAGTGGAGAAGTGAAGAACAGAAGCAAAATAGGTATGAAATTGTAAAAACTGGGTTAAAAAAAATGGTACGAAAGCGGAAAAAAAGTTAATAGGTGCAAAATAGGTATTAAATTGCAAAAAGTGACTAAGGAAAATTGATTATGGCAGCAAAATTGGGATGTAATTAAAAAAAAAACATGTAAAAATTCCAAACATGGTCTGACAGTGGCCTAAAAAAAAGATGAATGGGAGCAAGATAGGCATAAAGTTGTAAAAACTGGGTTAAAAAAGGTTCAAATAGGCATGAAATTGCAAGAAACTACATCACAATGCCAAAATGTTCAACACATTTTGGGTTAAAATATTGTACTGTCTGCAATTTGAAAATTGCAACAAGCCATATTGCGATTTAATCTAATTTGCAATTAACTGTTCAGCCCCAAACTAAATACTGGGATATTGGGTTATGAGCTACCTAAAACATGCACTGTATTATATTTAGGAAATGTGAATCGAGAAAACATCCAAGACAAGGACTGGAACCTGATCAAGACTTTACTGGCATCTTCAAAAAAGGCCATACCAAGAAAATGGTACAATGAACTCCCCCTACCCTAATGACCTGGTTAGACATCATTGATGAGATACAAGTAATGGAGAGACTTACATATAATATAAAACTACAACTAATGAGATGGGAACACAGATGGGAAAAATGGACTGTCTACAAGCGCCATCGAAAGACTGAAAGCAATGCTTCTGACACTCTGTTCTTTGTGTATTGTTATTTTCTTTAAATGAAAAAAAAAAAAAAAATCATAAGTTTAAACAAAAAAGAAATACCCCAAATTCAGCCTTTTTTATTCTAGTTGTTACATTTTCTGCTTGTCCTCTGTCACATTTTTAGTGCAAATATTGTAAATTCTAAAACTGTGTGTACCTCCACCTCCATATAGATACACCCAAAAATGTGGTGTTCATATTGTTAATGGTTAATACTGTGTATACCTCCATCTCAGTCAGTCTTATTCCCACTTCATTTTTACTTCTTTTCCTTTATAAGGAAGTTGATATTACTGAAAGACTCATGCTCTTTTTCATTTATTTTCATTTTGGTTGTATTTATACTATTTCTATTTTTATACTAATTACTAGGGCTGGGTATTGATTCAGATTTTCTGGAACAATTCGATTCTATATTACAAGGTCTCAAATCGGTTTGACTCACGATTCAATTCGACATTTATTCAGTCTGGGATATCTTAGTTAAAATAGTGCTGTATATTTAAAAATTGCCGTTTTGACCTGGTACATCATTAAAAATTGTTTTAACATGAAGAACTAAACCCAAAGCAGTTACATTAATCATATTTTAATGATTAACTACAATAAGGAGTGTAAAGGAAGGCACATTTATGTTTCCTTGAATTTCTGAAGTCATGCTATATTCATACTTTAATAAAATGAAACATCTACTAGCCCTTTAATGAATGCTAGTGAAGCTTGAATGTGTAAATTAAAGGTGTAGTCAGCGATGTGAGAGAAAACGAGTGGAGAGGTTGTTTATAAACGAATTTAAACCCTCCTCTCCCTTCATACCTCACCCCTGGCTCCACCCCCAAAAGCTGATGGACGTGCATCGTCATGGAAACGGCCGTAGAAACTGCGTAGCTGACCAACGTAGCTAAGGTAACCCCGACTCGTCAGACAACTCGACTGACAATATTGATAACATCATAACAACAGTACATTCTGGCAGATTAGACAATAAGATGAATGCCCGACGGCTGTTACTGTTATGTGAAGCACCACAAAGCTAATGTTGCTTACCTATCCAGCAGAAAGACGGCGACATCCGCGACCGTTTTCAGGTCTTTCAGTTCGCGGCGTTCCCTCCACCGCTGGAAAGCAACACCAATGTTGACCTGGATCTTTGCTCTTTCATGGTCATAGCCCTTCTTTTTCACTTTTCACTCCTCTGACCTTTTTCTTTTGGGCTGTTTTTCAGCCATTGCTACTGCACATATTGTATTTCTCTCTTACGCTAACTGCGCACGCTACGCAACCTACAACTCCCCTCCCCTCTCCGTCTGATCTGCACATGAGCATTGAAACCAGACTTTCTTTTCAACATGCTGTCAGTAGTGACATCTTGTGGATGGGGAGGAGAAATACGGTGATTTTGACAAATAGTGCATTACATTAGAAGATTAGAAGATCGCTGACTACACCTTTAGGAAACAAATGTTCCTTTTGTGTGAAATGCAGTCACCTTTATGTAGGCTACCTGGCAGAGCATCTCAGTTACAATACCAGAACTGACAACAAACAGTGAACCTGCTCTACTTTTACACTAACCTTTGGCAGCACATCGATGACACACTGAGCAGGAAGGTGTGAGGCGATGTTGGTTAACATCTCCCAGGGTAAAGACAGCAGGCCGCTGGTCTCAGCAGATGGTGAGGGGCTCACGTCTGCTGAGGACGAGGGACCAGGAGGAAGAAGACTGCAGGAAAAAAAAGAGGAACAAATCAGAGTTCAAAATAAGCACCTGCCAAAAGACAAGCATCAGCTAACTACCAGCCAGAGTGCTGATTAAAACACAGCAGAACATAAAATCCTGATTTTCTTTGATTCTGATCTCCCTTTGGATCGCTTCAGGGCTTCTCCTTCCCCTTTTGTCAGTGTTTACAAACAGGCCACATGCTGGAGTAATTCACTTCAGTGTGACTGCAGTTCTCTAGAGGTATTTGTCAATGGAACAGATATTTGAAGTAAAAGTACCCAGTTTGTATGTTTGAGTGCCTTTATTCTGAAACAGCCATACCAGGAAACAACATCTTTTGACAGCAACTTAACTCGATTAGGATTAGGGCTGTGTATTCAGTTGAAAATTTGATCATTATCGAGACACAAACCTTGGCAAAAAATAGTCTCCAAATCCTCTTGGCATCCTGCCTTTAATCACTACAATCACAGTGGAATACTACATAGTCGATGGACCTCTGCTGAGCGGATGTAAAAAATATTTTTATGTTAATTTTATCAATAACTTCTTGACATGATGTAAAACACTTTGAGCTGCAATTAAGTTTGTATGAACTGTGCAACGTGAACACATTTTGACTGATTTATCAATTGAAAAAAATACAATGTGACAATCTGAATTTATAACATTAATTAAAAAGATGTTTAGGTTAAGATTGAGGTTGAATTATAATTTTGTCATATGACAGTTCAGTTTTACATCTTTAAGTGCCGTCATAGGAGGCTACAGCTGGTTATACGTATGGCTGGGTATTTCCAACACACCTCACTGATGAGTGTAATTTATGGACATTAACTGTTTATCATAGTCAGCTCAATATCAGATTGAATCATATCACCAGGTTCTTGCAAATACACCTCTGGGCTTGAATATTGTACTAGAGTTCTCTACAAGGTTGTCGAAATAAAACAATACAATACATAATCATCAATACTTTTTCAAAAACATACATTTAGAATCATATACTACCAGCACAAATTAGATTAGATAGTTTAGATTATGGCTGAACAATTAATTGCAAATTAGATTAAATCGCAATATGGCTTGTTGCAATTTTCAAACCCAAAATGTGTTGAACATTTTGGCATTGTGATGTAGTTTCTTGCAATTTCAGGCCTATTTTAACCCAGTTTTTACAACTTTATGCCTATCTTGCTCCCAGTCATCTTTTTTTTTTTGGCCACTGTCAGACCATGTTTGGAATTTTTACATGGTTTTTGAAATTTAATCAAAGTTTTGCTGTTATCATAAATTTTCCTTAGTCACTTTTGAATTTTTTTGCCTTTTTTTGTTTTTGCAATTTCATACCTATTTCGCTTCTGTTCTTCACTTCTCCACTTTTTCTCAAATCTTTTATCCTTAGATTGATTTAATGTCATATTGGTTATACTATAAAACGATCTACTGCTTATGTTTCTTTAAGAATACATAAGATGAGGAACATTAAAACAATCACAGAGTAAATCGCACTTGCAATATTGGGGGAAATATCGCAATTAAATTATTTTCTCAAATCGTTCAGCCCTAGTTTAGATAGTAGTACTTTATTAATCCCTTTTGAAAAAACTTCCTCAGGGAAATTAAATATAAGTAACATATAAATTAAAATTTAAATAAAGATAAAATAAAAATATAAAAATATACTGCTACAGGCTGGCTACTGCTCCTTTAAAATGCTGTTTTCTACAGTGTTGCAAATGTTATGTGAGGATTATGTTCTCTACAGGTTTGTGTAATTTAAGTGTATTTCTTGTATTCTCAAGATGTTGACTTTTTGTTCTTAAAGGGACTGTGAGGAGAATCTATTACCGACGACACAAAGACTCTGCTACCCATGAGCACACATGGCGACTGTCGTAATGCTGCGTTCCAGTAACCTCGGAACTGGGAGTGACATCATCTCCGACTTATCGGCGTTCCAGTTGAAGTCGGAAAAAAACATGCCGATCTACCAGGCTATTGTTAGCTGTTGTTAGCACGCCCTGCGTTGTTGTTCACAAATATCACATGAAGAATGTGACTATCACTATGGCAGCATTTTTGTAAATATAAGTCTAGCAATACTATGTATACAGCTGATCTAGAGCGACACACCCCAGTCAGAAGTGCAAATAAATTGATTATTACAGGAGCTAAATAACTGTTCACACTGGGGGCATCCATCTTCAATTGTCAACTCGGGGGTGGCGAGGTTTCACCGAGTTCCCAGTAGGAAATTCCGACTTTGGGGAACGTTCCAGTTGCAGTTTCCTACTCGGAACTCGGAAATTCCTACTTCTGACTACAACTGGAACACACCAAAAGACCCAAGCCAAAGCGTGTATTTGTTGTGATGCTAATGCTCAGACCTTCCTCAGAACTCTGCATTACTTTACAACTTCTTTTTTCAACAACTTACAGGATGCAAAGCAACAAGGTAATGTATCTCTTTCTAGTCACGTAGCGGTAGTTTTTGATATGTGACAACAAGCAAGTTTTGAAAAACTTAGTATCATAGTTTTGTAGCCAGCTATATATCACTACTTTCAGCCCGGTGCTCTAAGACGTGTCAGAATAATATAAATTTGCTCTGGTTTTAATTGTCTTGTTCCCGAAGTTGAGTATCCAGGCCAGTACAGCCCTGTCCGACCCGACCAAGAAGCTAAGGAATAGCATTTATAGATAACCTATTTTGATTCTATAAAACTCATCTTAAAGTGTGTATTTCAATCAGGCATATATCTAAAAGTGAGACTTTTTTGCAATTACTTAGAAACTCCTCACAGTCCCTTTAAAGTGTAGGAATTCAAAGAGAAAAATGTTTAGTCAATGCCCTGCATTCACTTGTATTCTTCATCTAATAGAAACTGTTCACTGTTTTCTGAAGATGTTGATTTTTCACCTGAAGTGTAGGCCTTCAATTCTTCAATTGGGGACCTCTTTCTCTTTTCTCTTTAAGAGAAACAAAGTTAATCAGCTCTGTTTGTATTTTTTGTTCTGAGGGTTTTCTTTTCTTTTATCTAAAATAAAGGCCTTGAATTTATTTACCTGTGACTACTTTAATTTGTGATAAAAGAGCCAGCTGTGCATACACATCCTGCATTGAAAATTTACAATAAATAATTTGAAACCGTGAAGATATGGACTTATGAAAAGGCTATAAGACACAAACTGGACTTTGATTTGGACCTTTTACATGGAGGAAAGTTGATTAACTGGATCTCAGTGACTTTTATTTGAATACCCCGGTTCAGGAACATCATGGACTACCTCTGCCTCTTTACCAAAAAATACTATATTTATCTAGTGAAGTTTGAGTTCCTGCCATGTTGACCTCCTTGACCTTTCACACTGCAGAACCCTGATATCAAAACAACTGAACTCCATTGTAAGACATAAGCAGGCAGGCAGCCAGGCTTCTTACCCCGGCAGGTCAGGAACTGAAGCTCCTTCACTCTGAGGCTTCACCTGTCCAGGTGATGGTCCCACCACAGGGTCAGACTGGTCCATCGTGACGTCAGACACCCCTTTTATCTCCTGTCAGCACGAGACCCCTGACTCATGAAGTGTAAAGCCACATCACCTCAGGCCCCTTTCTACTGTTGGTTCAACCAGCTGAACCTAAAGGTGAATAAACCCTCCACAAGATGTCACCTCATCCGGGCGTAGCTCAGTCTCCCTTACAATGGAGGTGAACTATATCTAAAGGTTCAGAAAAGACTCTTAAAAGCTCTTATTTCTGCTAAAACGACGATTTAAATATGTGGCAGCTACTCGTACACGCGTGGAAATAAATATGAATAAATACTTTACTCAAAGCTGCTAATATTTAGCATTAGTACTGATTAAACAGTCAGAGCAGCCTTATCATTTACAGCCTGGTGTAGAGAACAATACAGTGACCGTGTTGCCTGGCCACTCTACAACCGGAAGCTCAAACCAAACGTCTAACAGCGTCGTCTCTGTCGCCTCTTTGAGTAAATTTGATCACATAAATATCTGTTTAGAATAGTATGTATCTATGAATAAATAAAATCTGAAAAAAGAGAGAATAATATTTAAATGTACCGTCTTCTAAAGGTCGCGATACCGCGACAAGCATATGAAGGTCTCCAGCTAGCACGGTCACTCATTCCGCCGTAACACCGACTAATAAAAGACAAAGCTAACCGCTGGAGAAACCTTACTACGAAATCAGACTGACAAAATAAAACAGTGGCCCCTTTGGCGGGTTTACGCTACAACGTAATACAAACATCTCAGATTCCAGTCTGAGACTGAACAGCACCGCAAACTGCCGATTGTCACTAACTGATACCGATGAGAGGCTGGGCGAAGTTACAAGACTCAAAGCAAAACTTCCGGTAAGGAAAAGTTACGTCATCAAACTGCGCAGTCCCTTGTTTTCTGCCTGTAGCCCATGGATGTATCAGCTCCTAATAAGATAAATAGTAAATGAATAGTAAAAATAAGGTGAATATTAGATTCACAGGCATTTCTCTTGTGCTTTTATCTAAGATGGGCACAGAAAAGATTTGACATTTATTTTTTAATGTTCATCTTAAACTTAGCTCTTAGCCATAGTTATTATAAAACCTAAAACAATGTTTTAAGATAAAATTAAAGCAGTAAATTTAGGATTTAAGAAAACTTAAAGATGAAGAAGCTAGGACAATAATGAATATTTTGTCCACTATGAATAATATTCCCTAATATATAAATATAACTGTACATTGGCTGATTAATTCGCCTTTTCTTGTTGTGGTGTGATGTGTGGATACATTTACAGACTGAAAGATACTTTCTTTTGTCCCCCTTGGAGAAATTCAGGTACCCAGTCGTGTTACTTGATGTAAAACAGTCCAGGTCATGAGGCTTTGCCTTCATTCAGGGAAATATTTTCTAAACCTCTCGATCACACAGAACAGCGAGACGAGTCTCCCACTGCTGCTGCTTCTCCATTCCTCCAGGATGTTTTGGAGAGGATGGCTACTGTTGTCCAGGATGAACTGCACTGTGCTGAGTAAACATTCATTATCTACACAACTTATCCCATTGACAGTTCCATCCAGTGGGGGTGGTGCCTACCCTAGAAGACACTAGTCAAGACTCAGGGTACACCATGAAGCAGTCTTTTTGCTCAACACGACAATCATTAATTTCTCCCACTTGTTGCACAAAGCCAGCCTTCTTCAGCAGCCTGTCCAGCCTCCTGGTGTTCCTGTCAGTCATGTTGCCCCCACCTCCCCCAGCAGACTGCAGAGACACCAGAGCAGTGAAGACCACTGACTGAAAAAACATCGAACAACCTGAGGAAGAAGAGCCGGCTCATATACTAGTCCAGCTTGTTATCAATAAGCATGCAGAAGAACTTGAAGGTCTACACCCTCTCTCTGACCTTCCCTCTGACTGTGACCAACCTCCTAAAGTCCTTCTCCTTGGTCTTGGAGGTGTTCAGCAGGAGGCACCGAGGGTCCCTGCGCTCCTCTTCCGGTCCGTTCTTGATACAAACCACAACAGCAGAGCCAATCAATCATTAAATGTTTAAGACCTGTTTTTAGTTTGTCTGAATTTCATTGTGTAAATCCAGATTAACATTTAGACTCTTTAGGAGAACCAGAAATAAATCACAGTAGGCTTCATGTTTAATAGAAAAAAATTTATTTACCCCTATTCACAAAAATTAAATAAAAAGGGATACATCGGATAACATCCCACCTGCACCACATGTTGAGCAAAAAGGAACTACATCATCATCATCATCATCATCTTCACGTGCCAGTTTGGATTTCAGATCAAAACAAAGTCATGAATTTATTTATTTATTCCACGTCTTTCCCCGAGGTTTGCACCGAGCGCCTACTCCTCGTCTCCAGTCCAACCACAGCTTTAAAACTTAAAATAAAAATGGTCCGCTATAAAACAACGAAAACAAAAACATTCTTTAAAATAAAAAGAATAAAAAATAAAGAAAAAAAACTTTTAAAGTCCAAAAGAAAATTTGTGCGACAGCGCACAAAAACTAAAACAAATGAAATAAAAAACAAAATAAATAAAAAACAAATCTCTCACATGAGCATTAAAATAAAATAAAAAATAAAATATAAAAACTGTGGACATCTTGCATTTCATTTCTCTTTGTCTTAGTGTATCACCACACGGAGGAGTAAAGCCTCATCGTTTAGTTTTTAAGGCGCAGGAGCTGCGTCAGATACAGCGGCCATGTTGGATCACCAGGTCTGCCTGCCAGTTAAAAATGAAAGATGTTTTTTAACAAGAGAAGAGGGTCAGGGGTTTGAGTTCTACAAGAAGCTTCCAGATCATTTAAGACAGAAAACAAAGTGTAACAGGCAGCAATGAGGGCAACAAGCCAATATTTGAAGAGTGTTGCTTGAATTCAGTTGTAAGAAATTTAAGTTTCAATATTGTCAAAGAAAGTCAGGATGTCAAACAGGCAGAAAAGAATTAAGGAGTAAAATTAAATACAAAAAAAAAAATTAGAAAAGTATTTATGGCAGAAAGAAGGTTGCTGGTTTGAGGCCCATGAAGGATAACTATGTTTGGAGTTTGCTCGATCTACCAGTGCGTGTGTGGGGTCCTCTTCTGGCACTCTGGCTTCCTCCCACAGACCAAAAAAGTGCTTTTGGGTTAACTGGGGACTCTAAATCGCCCTTAGGCATGAGTGTGAGGGTCTGTCTCTCTATGTGGCCTTGTCATTTGTTGATCACCACTTAAAGGTGTACCCTCCTCTTGCCCAATGTCAGCTGGGATAGGCACCTTGCAAGGGATAAGTAGTGTTGATCATTTGTATGGCAGATCATAAGCAAGCTAAAGGATGTTGGATTTTTGCTGAAATTCTGATTTTTCTGGAGTCAACACCAATTTTCTTCTTAAAATCTCCACTTTTCTGATCCGACCCTCAGTGTTACATCCACTGATAAACATTTTGATTATTCTTAAACGTAGACTTGCAGAGAAGAATATGGTGTATCCATGTTTTCTGCAGATTTAACAGAGCAGAGACTGTAGGATATAAGGTAGATGACAACATGCTGCTCGGCCCCATGTTGTCAACAGCTCTGCATTCATTCTGCCGTCTTTGCTCTTTACTGAGCTCGCCAGTCCAAGAAAATGGGCTTAAGAGTGACGATGGTGTGACATCACGCTGTGGCAATGAGATGTTTCTCCTTGTTTTACAGCAGCTGATGTTCTATTAATGCCACTACGAGAAGCTGCTGTTGGCCCCATGATCAGGAAAAGGAGTTGCAGACTTCTTTTCCTGTTCACAGAACTGCTAAATCGCACAGTGGAGCTATGTAGGTCAAACTAAAACGTGTATTAAACTAAAAAATAGCTCTTTATTTTGTTGACTAAGCCTTTGATTCTCTAAATATTTGACTGCTTTCCTTTCAGCCTTCGACCTCTTGTGTTGCTTTAACTTTAAAAAAAGCTCTTACATCAATTCTTGTTACGTAGAATATGTAGTATAAGAGATTTTTGTTAGCTGAATAAGGCTGTCAAAATCTGTGTCTTTGACATCATTTGTTTAAAAGGAAGCTGCTGCTTTATTTGACAGACTTGTGGATATAAGGCTGCGTTTACACGGACACTCCTGACTGAAAAGCGCAAAGATTTTTCTTTTGTGTTCAGATGGCGATGATTAGAGACGTATGAACCCGCTGTAGTGTGCATGCCGGTTCAGTAGATGGCGGTGTAGGTGTGCAGAGAGGTAGCGCTGCCACAATACACGTACGAAGAAAAAAAACTTTTCACAAACAATGGCGAGTAGACACAGTCGCAGGAGTTTCTTTTCTGGACAACAAATCAGTTCAGACATCAAATCTGTCTGGATAACAAACCGAGCACGTAAGAGGCTCACACGTTACTAAGCATATGGCCGAAGCTGTTGTTGTTCCTGGTACGTGCGCGCAGCTTTCATGTGAAGAGTACTGGTTTCACCTCTGATTCGGGTTTACACGGAGCTGCATGGAGAGCAGATTCAAACTCTCCACTCTGGAGCCCGTTCTCAAAATTTACCGTTTTTGGACAAAAGGCTAAGTGTTTCAATGTAAACGCGAGGCCAAAACACAATGAAAACGCATTGGATCTGACCGTATTCGGCCCCCGTGTAAACACAGCCTAAAGCAGCAAAGCCATCAGAATCTTCACAGGACAGCTGTGTAGGAGGATTTAATTGAAGAAGGGCAAACAAACTCCTTCACACTGCATAAATCCTGACAGTTTGCAGGTCTTAGCTTGCCATTTTATTTGTGAGAACATGAAACCCCCACTATCAGGTGCCTCAAGGATCATAAACAAATAAATGTAGTTTGAGAAGATAATGAAGAGAACAGTTTGTGTGTTGAGACTAAAGTTGTGACAATGAACCAAACTTTTGTAACTGGCAGGCACATCTGGATGCTCCTCGTGGCAGCGCAGACTCATTAATGCATCACTCTTCCCTGAATGTTACTTAATCGTAGGGCTGGTGCAAAGTTACGTCTAAAGCAGAACTCGCGTGCACACTGTACTAGCAAACACACACACACACACACATGCTTCCATTACGATCGTCCACAGTGGACAACGACTAAAAGATAAAGCTGAACAACAACCACCATCATCATCATAATCATCCTCACTCTCTCAGACAAGCTGACCAGTGTCGGGTGGACTAGCAGAGGAGTTCCCAGGCAGATCCTACACAGTATCAACGGGCAAAAAAATATGGCGGCAACAAAATCACGAGTTCGTCCCGCAGCTGGAGGAGTACCTTATTGGTCCAGCTGGGAGTTGCATCGCCATCGACAAAGCTCTTAATCAAGCGGCCCCTGAATGGACCGGTTTTCAGACTACACAGAAGGAGGAGTCACTGAGAAGCATGCAATGATCATGACACTGGAGGAAACCTGGATGGCTCAAAAAAAAAAAAAAGTGATATAAACAAAGATGTGGATTTACTGGTGCACTGGGACACAGATTCAGAATACTGTCATAAGGACGCTTCCCCCTTTAAATCCTATTTAATCCACTTTAGGAGCTACATTATAAAACTATGTTAAAGAGGCCTCGAGTGTTACGGCCGGAGATTCGCCTGCTGCCACGTCACCTGTGTCGGCATCTGAACAAAACAACGAAGAGGCAGAGATGTTAAAACAAAAACAGCAGAGACTAGAGAAGTTGCTCAGTTTTCGGCATTGGATGTGTCTTAGTTGCTGCACACAGAAACATGTCTCACCAAATAAACTGGTAAAACTTAATTTCTGTTTTAGAAGGTAGCGTTCAAACCATTAAAACTGATTAAAAAAAAGTGAGGTGTGCTGGTTTAATGAGCGACCGTGCAGATCAGTGACTTTCAGGCGAGTTTTAATGTGGCTGTTCTAAAACAATTAACAGAAAAGCAAACATGAAAAAATCCCAATTGAAAGCAGTTCAAAAAAAATAATAATCATGTTTATTTTTGTCTCGCCATTGAAACAGTTCTAGTGAATTTGCTGTTCTGTCCTCTAGTTTTTTTTCTCATGCTCTTGCACTGCTAGGCTTTTATTTGTCAATATGATTTCTGATTTGATATGCTTTTTAAATCCGTTTTGATTTGTCAGTGTGTCTTCTGTTTCGTGTCTTCACTTCTATGTTGTAACTTTATTGTGAAGGATTTTTTCTTGCACTTTTTATTTGCTGTTTTGCTCTGTACACATCATTGTATGGATTTAGTACCCCGTCAAGGCAGTTGTTTTTGCCTACACTTGTCCATCTGGTAGCGAGATAACTTTAAAGCCTATAAAAGGATTTTGATGAGTTTCCACTTAATGTTGGTCATGGTACAAGGGACGTGTGGTTAGATTTTAGTGGCGATCTGGACACGGATGTCAATCCAGGAATTTTTTTTCCAAGGATTTGGTATCAGTGTGAGATAAAGCAAAATGTATCTAAATAACCCGCCTGTGTTGGAAATGCTTGGCAGAGGTTTGTCGTTAATTTTTCATCTATTGTCCCAATTTTTCAAGTTTGCTGTTTTGTTTTTTTATCCATCACCGTTTTATGCTTCATGACCATTACATTTTTCTCATTTGTTGTAAAATTATGCAAATTGTTTTGCTGTTATTGCCTCTTTAATTCATTTTTAATTTTCTGCATGCTGTCGCTTTTTCTTTTAAGTCTTCATTATTTGCACTTCAGGGCCACCATAGATAACCTGTGATGTTTTTGCATTCCTTCTGTTATCGTGTTATTCGTTGTGCTTCTGCTGTATCTTCAAATGTGAATTTTTTTATTTTTCATTTGTAAATGTGTTTTGGGATTTGCTCTTTGTTTTTATTTTCTTACTTGTTCAGTGTTTTCCACATAAATGCCTCTGCAGTAATATTTTTTTTAAATCAAATAAGACACATGATGAGGACACTTCATTTATCTTCCAACTATGAGGCATTTCTGAGGATACTTTTCAATCACTGTGAGAACTTCAAGGTCAGCTTAAAGTCACCAGATTACACGGTCTCTCTTCAAACCGTAACACCAGCTCAGCTCAGTCACTGCAGAGAGGATAATGTGTAAGCAGACTGATGATTCCTAATGATTTAAACTCAGTGTTGTTATCTCCATGTGTTTTTGTCTCTTCACATCAGGCAGTTGTTTACAGCCTGGCTCTCCAATGTGCCCTCTTGTGGTATTCTCCAGGATAATCACACAAAAACACCTCCATGAGGCCGATGGACACAAGCTCAGGGACAAACAGCGAGTACATCTCCGGCCTTAGTCTACTCTTCTTACCATTGCTCAACATTATCATCATTATGCTTACTTAAGCAAGCGATAACAGTCCTAAAATCACTTATCAAAAAAACCTATGTATCAAGATCAGTATATTATCACTGTATGTCTTACAGTTCTAAATTTCTTACAAAAAAGTGCATCATATCAGTAAGAACCAATTCATTCTTGGTGATGTCTTAACGCTCTCATTACGCCTGTTTTTGTAAATACTCTAAAAACGAAGCAGCAGCAGCAAAAAAGGATTCTCAAATTGCCTACAGTATTTGAACTCTCTGAAATAATCCCGTTGGGTTTTTTTTAATCTACCTGCAGATGTTCTCCTCCCATGCACACAGAAATATAAACCCTCTGTTAAACTAGACAAAATGTGACGGGAGGACGAAAGAACCAAGCGGCCGACGGCTTCGAAATATGGCAGCCTCCCTCAAACTGACGACGCTTCATGTGATCGATCCAGTGAGGAATAATAAAACAGAAGTCACTCAAACATGCGTCACTTATGAGGTGAAAATATGACATGCAATAACTGCGGTGGTGAAACCTTAGAGGACAGACCTACTGCATCTTCGAACGAAGCGGAGAAACAGCTATGAATCAAGAGGAATTAAGCAACCAAGAGCAGAGGAAGAAACGAAACTGAATGTACATGTGAGAAGAAATAAAGACCCATGTTTGTGCACGAGAAACGTTTATGCAATTTTACCGTAAAGGTGCAAAAGGATTGTGCACGTTTCCTGCATTATTTCAGTAAAAGCATGTTTAGCCTCTGGCACAAGCCTGTTGAAACACATCTACGTGTTTGAGTCATTCTACTGACTGCGTGCGGTGTGTATTGGGACTGTGGCACCCTATGCTGGTTCAGATTATTCCTTTTTAATGTACCTATCTGACCCCCCCTCCCCTCCCAGCCATCATCTATCTGAACAGGATAATCAAATCGAGGAGGGGGACGGGTCCGAGAAGCCCGGCCCTGTTAGTTTTTTATGTTTGAAGTCCTCGCCTACCTAAGATCCCTGCGGTGCTGTTGGCGAAAGTCACTTTTGAGCGTGTTGGATTTAGTGAGGTGTATAATCCGAGAGGTATATGTATATCCCCAGTTGACCCTCCCACACCCACCACCCTCCTCCCACCCTCCCTCACAGAGACACACAGGGCGCGGGGGGAAAGGGAGCCGTCCGCCGAGAGGAGGATCAAGACCAGTCACATCCCTCCAGCTCTCGTTTCTCCCCACAGTCTGGGCAGTGCAATGAGTTCCCCAGTTACCCTCCCCTCATAAGAACCTGGAGACAAGCAGAGGAAGACGGAGGAGATTAAAATGACTTTGTGATGAGGACAAATGAAAGCAGAGCTGAGGGAGGGGCTAAAATCTGGATCAGATATGGAATTGGGAACAAAGTGTATCATTGTGAGTCAATGAGCTGGGTGTATCATCACGTCCAGAGGAGTTACGTCGAACATTTAAGGCTATGCCGAGTAATAAGACCTCAAATAAAACCATTCTGCTCATTCAGATACCAGTTGATGCTTGAAGTGAACACCTCAATGCATAATGACAATATTATATGGCAATATGGAAGCACTTCACACATCGAAATTCAAGACCTTAGAGCATGGCTGCTGGAAAACCAAATCTGTGATCATAATCGTGTTTAATTTTGTATGAGTGTCTAATGGGCTCAGTATGTTGGGGCACCTTCCACTGCTGTGTCCAAAAATACATCCATGTACGCCTTGTATGTGAATTAATCCATACAAAAGACACCGATGTATGCTTTCTCAGTGCAGTATACTCACACCTGTATGTGCAACTGTGTGCTATGGGCATCGTGCAATATCACATTTGATCTGGCTCTTTATAGTTCTGGGCAGTAGTGTAAATATGCAAGGCAACATACACCTTATATCTCTGTGCAATAACGGGTTATGTGCAATAAAGTAGGAACCTGAGCTCCCAGGCAGCTATCACTGTGCACTTAAGCATTTGGCACTATAGCTAGCACTCCAGCACTTTATAATTCATGGTGTATCATTCCCATGGTCTGCCATCTCTAATCTATATTGTGCATGTCTTTTAATACGCTCTGTGTGTTTTATTCCTATTATTGATGTTTGTTTTGATTGTATGTGTTGCCAGAAAACTAGCCACTTGGCTATAATCTCATGCATTTACATGTTAATGTTCAATAATGCATACCGTCCCATTAAAAATAAAAAAAAAATCCTAAGGACAGGTGTGTAGGAGAAAAAAAAAGTCAATTTAAACGTAAAGATAGACTCCCGCATACCATCTTACTTGCAAGAAATTCATGTATTTGCAAGTTACGTCTCCGAACTTCACACTATTAGTTTGTAACACTTAAAATCAATGATTTTCTTGTAAATTATTAGATTTCATTTCTGACAGCTTTGACTGCAAGGTAAGAAATTAACAGCAAAACTGTTATTCAAAATTGTTTAAAACTGCATTAGGCTGGGCAATATATTAATTAAATCATTTAATTTTAATTATTTTCTGCAGAAAATTTAAAAATAAAAAAAATAGTTTTTTTCTTATTATTCCAATTGTAGGTTGTTGTAATGTTTGAAAATATAAATACTGAAAATGTAAAGTTCTAATGCTGACGGGCCTTTTCAGGTTTTGCACAAGCACATGTTTAGGCTTTTATTTGTGCTTTCAATGAGATTAGATTTTTATCTCCATTTTAATACACTGTCAAACAGCTCAGTCTTCAATGTTCGTGTAGACAAACCAGCCTAAGTTTGAACAACAACATCAACATTTTAGGACAAAATTTCAGCATGTGTTTTAACTGTTAGAGAAAATTTCTGTTTTGGAACACATGTTGATACAATAAAGCCAAAACTTGATTCACAAAGTATTCTGTCATTCTGGTGTCACTTTGGAGTTATTTGTTTTGAGAAGGAAAAAATCTATTAAAATTTAATTTATTTTTGAGTCATATTGTCCAGTCCAACAAATGCATGAACAAAGTTATAAACATGTTTTCATGAAACTCAGGTTTCCAATCAGTTCTGGTCTAACAATAAAATTGAAGCTGATGATGCTGAAACCAAGTGCACAGAGAAAGCCCGGATCCACATGAAGCACTCTCTGCAATGAAATTAATCAATAATATCACCACTAATATTGATGAATAAAACTGCTCTCAGCCACTGAGTGGGCTGAACTGACTGATGCACAAGCTGTGGTGTCGCTGCATGAACTCCGAAGAGGAAATTCCTCAAATTACATTTGTATTGTGAGACCCAATCGTTCAGGAAAGGTGGACTGAAATAAATCAACTCCTTAGAGACGTAAGGAGAAGACGAACAGGGTCTTAACTGCATGAGAAGCAGCTAACCGACTTTAAGTCGTGGTTCATTGAAGATAATTTTTTTTGTCAACTTGGTATCTGAATGCCTGAATGAGCCGTCATCAGAGGTAATAAATCAGAGGCTTGTGGGTAACCTACCTAACAGGTCTGTTTCCTGTGTGGACCAGGGGTTTCTGGGTTAGACGCCATAGCAGGCAGACAGGCGCTCCTTCAGAAGAGGAGGAAACTGCTCCGAGAACTGCTGCCAGTTCTCTTCACCGACCTGATCCTTAAAGCCGTGCAGGATCTGGGATGAGAAAGTTATCAAAGATTATTAAGGAAAAAGCAGATGTGTTATTAACATATTAAAAAGCTTAAACACTGGGTAATAAAATCTTATTTGATTTTTATGACTGTAAAACAACTAAAAAATTAATTTCTGCACCAAAAGGAAATGATTGAATACTTTGTTAGCGGCGAATACTGTGCCACTGCATCTTGCAGAAAGAAAGACAACCACGTATTCTTTAAAAAAAAAAAAAAGACTTTGTAAAGAATATTACTGAATGTTTAATTCCCCAGAGTTGTCTTGAAAGAAAGGAAAGTTCCTTCTCAAACAAAAAGCTCCACCAACAGACTCAGACTCAAATCATCCACATTTTAAATTCAGATTTCGAATGTCTGATGAGTGATCATCACAGAGAGTGGTGAGCCAGCAGGAAAATCTCATCTTCAAACCTCTTGGATCAAGTTTAAGTCCAGGATGAGGCTCTCACCTTATAAAACATGTCTCTCAGGTCGTCCTTTGGGTTGACCCAGGAGGCCACAGCGTCGCAGAAGAAAATAAAGTCCTGACAGGGAAACAGATGTTATTTTATGGCACATTTAAGCAGAGTCACAGAGGTTTTAACATCTGAAGCACTTCAGCTGACCTGCACCACTCCAGCTGGATTCACCCCGATCATCACACAGATTCCTCTGAAGGCCGAGTCTTTCTCCTCGTTGTCTCTGATGTTCCTCAACGACGAGCACCTAAAGGTGAAGCATCATTCATTAAAACAGTAAAATAAATATCCAGATAACTTCTCTACCAGTTCCTTGGGCTTCCTTCCTTCAGAAACACAACTGTCCCCTTTTTATGCTAATGAAGAGTTCCACAATTAGAAAGGTGGAAAATTGGCAGACTAAAATAAAACAATATGGTGCTGGTATCTCACCATGGTCTGATGAACTGCTGCAGCTGAGGGGCCACTTCCTGAGGACAAACATATCCCAGTCTGCCAATCGTGATGGCTGAAAAGAGACAGAAGACAAACTGTTCACATGGACCCCAAATTTGAGAATAAAGAGGACACATATTTCCAAAGTCAAATTAAACGAATTATTCAACACAAGTGTTACATGTGATAGATAATCTATTTCTCCTGCCAATCACTCACACATGTTTTTCTCCTGTCCTAAGCTAAACTTATTCTGATCCACCTTCTATGAAGTATTATCAAAGGTCCTTAATCGACTGGTGGCTCCCAGCCCTCTAATCTCTATTTTTGGTGTTCCTAACAATTTAGGTAGAATCTCCACCAGAGAGGGGATTGTTATAGCTTTTGCTTCTCTTGTGGCACGTAGGCCAATTTTACTTCATTGGAAGGACCAAAAACCACCATCTCCTTATTCTTGACTGAGGGACCTCATGTCTTTTCTTTACTTGGAAAAAGCATTAAAGGTTGCTCTGAAAACTTTAATATATGGGTTTCCTTTTATGTCCTTTGTTGACTCTTCAGTCTTTGGATGACTAATGAACTGTTTGACAATCACATCGAGCAAATAATCTTATTTCTGTGCTCAGTTGTGTTGTACAGACTTTTTTTTTAAAGTGTGATTTATTATAAGAATCATCATTTATTTTTACTTTTATGTTACTTAGTATTTGCAAAGTTTTCTTTTATTATTATTATTTTATATTAATTTTATTATTCTGATATTTTGGAGGGAGTGGGGTTAACATGTCAGTTGTCCAGTGAAAAAAAAAACTGGGTATTGTGTACACTGTAATGGAAATGTGCTATGTTGATAACCCCAAAAAATATTAAATAAATAAATAATAATAATCAACATTATCAGGATTATTTCTGACTGTTGTTCTTCTTAAAGATCCTGTTTTGATTTCCTAATCAATGAAAACATGACTGCAGGATCAGCTGTGCCTCATAACCTGATGTAAAAAAAATTTTGTTTTTCTTTCTCTGTGTAGCTGACACAGCTAACAGCATGCTGACAAACAGAGTAATGCACACATGGCTGGTATCATCACTTCTAACAAGCTTTCAATCAAATTAATAGATGTTAACATAGGCTGAGAGCTTGAATGCTGCATCTGCAGTGATCAGGATTGAACTCCTGATGATGGAAACAGCTAATACAGAGCTGTACAGTCACATTCAAGAAGAAAAGAAATCACCACTAAGACCAACTAATCCACTTTTTCCTCTCCAAAATTATATTAACTTCCCTTACTCCTACACAGAGGCTTAGTTTGGTTAACCTACTAACACCATGGTTTATGCAAGAGATGTGTTTGAATGGCTCTTTTTAAGTGAACGATGAGAGCCGATTTGCAATTGTGAGAGCCATTCTTAAATGCATAGTGCCTGCAAATTTAAGAGTTTGTCATTCACTTAAAAGAGCTGCTCAATACACTCCACTGGTTCGCCAATGTCACAGCTCTGGAGAAAACCCCAGCAGAAGTAGGTCAACAAAACAAGGCATTTTGTTTAGGAGCAGAAGATGATACTATGATGATAGGAGAAGATAATGTAACATAAAAGGGTAAAAAAAATAAGCCACAGGAAGCACAAAGGAAAATTTAGAGTTGCTTAAGAGTTTTTCTGATGACTGTTGGCAGAAGCAGGCTAACACGACCCAGTGACTCCCATTGTTTGAGCTAAGCTAAATAGCGGTGGGCGAGCTTTGCCTGTCTCATCCTTGTTACTTCACACAGACAAAAGAATTGTCATGGACTTGGGAGTGAGGAAAGATCGAAACAAAGAGTTGGCATATCCCTTTAAATTCAAATTTTTGCAGGGTTTGTTTAGAAAAGAAACACTCAAAATAACTCCTCCTACCACATGTGGGGCTTTGTACTAGTTTAGAGACAAGTCTGTTTTAATAAATCTGTGTTTGTGTCTGTATGTACCTGTGTTTTCCAGCAGTGTTTTGGGCGTGTTGGGTCTGTTGATGATCTCCACCAGGTGAGGAAGAACCATCCCCACATATGGCTGCATCTCTGCACCTACAGACACACAGGAGAGAGAAACCACGTCAACAGTCTGCTTTGAACACAATCTCACAGGGAGAGACATTTGTCACTCTTACAGTAAGAAAAACTAATACTGACAAAGGAAAGACATTTAATGTGCACCATCTCTGATCATTAAATAGCGGCTGAATAAGGGCCAACATCCATCAATCAGTTTCTTCTTCAGTATCAATAGTCCAGTTTTCAGCCACAGTGCTGGGCTATGAATGAGTTTGAATCGTGTTAACTAGGGCTGTAAAGTCCAAGTCGACTGGTCGACTAATTGGTCGATGCGTGCTCAGTCGACCAAAATTCTGATTGGTCGATCAAATATGTCAATTTATTTTTTCCCCAGCAGTTCATTTCATCAGGAGAAACGCATCAAGTGAAATGGGGGTATTTTCTGAGCACCCCCATCATGTCTCAGAACACCATTTTAATGTATTTATCGTTCATTTCAATATTTTTATTTAAGAGCATTTCAATATTCTAGTCTAATAATCGCGTATTCGTTTTATAACTGCATGCGCTCTGTCCGCTGCAGCGGCGGGATCCCTCACCCGCTGCAGCGGGCAGAGCGCTGGATTTTACACCTCATATAAACACCCAAATGCAAAAAACTACATCACAGAAGGAACAGACTATTTTATTTCTGAGGGTATGAGGCCCATTGGTGTCATGGAAGGCCAAGAAAAACACTGGAACCTGGATATTCAGTGCCAGCGCGCCAGACAATTACGCACGCCCTCACGGCAAAATACGAGGGAGTAAAAAGAGGAAGTTTCCGAGTAAATAGATAAAGATAACAGATGTGTACGTCTCTTCAAATGGACCCCTATATGAGAGTGACTGCCCATTTCATTGATGAAGACTGGAAAGGAAAGAGTCTTGTGTTGAGAGAAAAAAAGGAGGTGCGCACACAGGAAGAACCATCGCTGCACGACTATGAAGTTGGCGATGCCTTCAAAGTTCCAGCAGGAAAAGTGTCTGTTGTAGTGAACAACGTGGTTAATATGAAACTCTGTGTGGGAACACTAAAAGAGTCCCATGAATTTCCAGGTTCCAATGTTTTTCTGGATATTCAGTGCCAGCGTGCCTCATAATTGCGCATGCACTAACGGCAAAATACGAGGGAGAAAAAAAGAAAAAGCTTCCAAGTAAAAGGATAAAGATAACAGATGTGTACGTCTCTTCAAATGTAGTCCTATATGACAGTGACTGTCCATATTATTGATAAAGACAGGAAAGCAAAGAGTCTTGGGTTGAGAGAAAGAAAGGAGGGAAAGAGGCGCGCACAGGGGAGAAACACGGAGCGGGGGGGGGCATCCCCCCACCCCCCCAATTGGTCGATTTTGGTCGACTTATTGCTGTGTTTTAGTCGACCAACAATTTCTTTGGTTGATTACAGCCCTAGTGTTAACTCTCTCCCACAATCACAAAAATAGAATAACCATCAGACTACTACAGTGCAGCATGTTGTGCTCACTCAGGCACAAATTTAGCATCTCAGTTACATTACCAGAAGTGACAACAAACAGTGAACCTGCTCTACATGAATACATCAATTCACAAAGAGAGTAGCTCTAATTGGATCTGCATCTCAGTGCAATATCATTTAATTAATCATTTAAAACATTTGCAAAGTTGTAAAACTCAACAAGTGACTGTGCTTAATATCATGAGCTCAGTATCACCTAAATAACTACATTGTTCATAATCATGCAGCCCTACATACAGAGCAAAGATCAAATAAAGGCCTGTGTTTAAAAGAAAGAAAGCAGGGTTTACATTTTATTTCTCAGTTATTGACACTAAGAAACACTCTGAAACTCAGGATGTGGACATTGCCAATGTCAAAGCACCGTCTCTGTACACAGACCCAAAGTGTTTAGGTTATAAAGTTTATTTTATCTGTTGAAAGGTTATTGTTTTAGGAAGGTCAGTATCAAAACACTGCATTACTTTAAGTTATGAAGCATTATATACACTCTAACTGAAGTGAGTCAAGTCTTAACACTAACTTTTTGTTTGACTTATAAATGCAATACCGATATTGCAGCCCTGACTACTGGCCGATATCGCTATAGATCCGATAACAGTAGGAATCAGACTTATTTTTGGAACCTATTTTGAAGTATGGACGGTAAGGAAAGGCTTGATCAAGTGAGATTACTCTGAGAACAGTGGTCAGCAACGGTAGGTATGAGAAAAACTCTTTTGTTCTTAGCCAATGGGTTGAATAAATTATGACCTTAAACATAATATATTACAATTTAATAAAAAAAAGTCAGAAGACCCTGAAAAGTAACCTCAATAAATCCAATAAAAACAAAAACATATCTTTTTAAATTGTAATAAAAAACACTGTTAACCTTAACAGAAGCATATTCTACAACTGAAATAAATAAATTAGAATAGACTGCTGTATTGGAGTTTTTATATTGCAGTTTTTACATGCAAACTCAAGACCTAACTTTTTAGTCTAACCTTTAGCTTATTATAGTCATGACTGTTTCTTATTACCTTTTATCATTTATATCCCGTTTTATTTCTACATTCTGGTTCAGATTTATTTTGGGGAATTTTATTCTCTGTGTACTGCTTTTCTTTTTACCATCTTACTTTTAGCGGCTCATCTGGTTTTAGGTCATCTCATTTACCATATTGTTTATTTAAATTTTGTTATATTGATGAATTTATTTACCTTCCTTTCCTTAAAGTATTTTTTATCTAATCTCTTGTGATTTTTAATAATTTAAGTTTTAGTTCCTGTGTTTCCTCACTTTTAGTTAAAGATAGTGTCTCCTCAGTCTTCCTCAGTTCTTCAATTCTGTTTTCTGCTCAGAATTTCCTTTCTATGTCTTTGTGTGTTTGATTAATTTTGTGTGTGTGTTGTATGTGGATTGTGAGGGTGGATGGATGCAACTTTCTACTTTTTATGTCATTTATTGTTATTTTATTGTATTTCTTATGTGAAGCACTTTTTGCTACAATTTTTTGTATGAAAAGTGCTACACAAATAAAGTTGATTGATAATCTGATTTGTTTTTTTTTTTTTTTTGCTTATATCGGACCGATATCTGATATCAATATCGGATCAGGACATCCCTAATAAAGTCAGAAATACTGAGCTGAATTTTAACTTCACAGTTAAGTCCATTCATTAAAGCCTATGACACAACACTGACTTTGTTTCCTAGCATGAACTTTAAAAAGAGGATCATAATATTTGAAGCAGAGAGAAAATACCAAAGAACAGCTTGGTTAGTTATCTTCAAATATTATCTGAGTTTTGATATATTTACAGAAAAAACCGCCATCATCCAGCTGACAGGAAATACAGGAGCAGCCATGACAGTTTTAATAAAAGAATTTTACACATACTTCCTTTATTTAGCATGTCTGAGCCTCTCAGAGAGAAATCTAACAAACCACTGGTCAGTCCGAGGGACGACCCCCGCTGGGGTCTCTCCACTCACCAGGACAAGCCCCTGTCTGCTGCTTCAGACTTGTGCCTGTAAGGACATCACAGAGTGGGTCACTGGGGCGGCTCGGTCGAGCACTTTTGATCAGCGGACGTGCACAGATGCATCCACACACACAGGCTTGAGCTGGGAGCTCTCCTGAGGACAAACTCATTCTACTTTGTCCAAGACTGGACCTCACAACCACATTAGCCAGTCTTTTGTCTAAAATATGTCCAAAAAAGAAAGCCAAGCCAGAAACACATGTTGGTTTAGCAGCTAAGCTAATACACGTCTGAGGTGTTAGTCTAAAGACGAGGAACACACTGCACACCGCAGAACTCACACAGCAGCAGGCAAAGTCTGTGCACAACTCCACTGCATGTATTTACAGAGCAAGATCTAATCATGCCTACAGCTATGAACAGCTGATCTATCAGGGCGGAAACAGGAAGAGTTTGAACAGCTCAAAGACGCCTGCAGACCAGTGTGTGTTTTCTTAATCTGCTGAACAGAAACACATGAAGCCAGGCGAGCCGGGGAAGAGTTTAACAGCTCACATCAAACTGGGCGTGCTCTAAACTCAGAAATCTGGATCAGAAATTATAGGAACAAAATGTATCATTTTGTGTCAATGAGCTGGGTGTTTCATCATATCCAGATACCGAGCATCTTTTCAGGCGAACAAAACCCTTCGTATATCATCAAAAACAGACGGGAAGAGACATCGGCCTGTTTTCTCACCCATCTGCATGGAGATCTCGCCGATGGCCCAGGTGGCGTTGTTACACACGGAGATGAACTCTGGGTTCAGGTTGAGTCCCAGGATGGGCATGAACTCAGCTGGAAAAGAGAAGAACAAAATATGGTCAAACACAAATGTTGTGAAGTGTAGGCCAGGGGTGGGGGGCCCTCCACCTCACACAGTATAAAGACAAACAGATCTGGGCTGCTGGTGTCTCTCTCTCTAGTCTGATTTTCCATTTTTGACATCATGTACACGAGCAAATTACATCACAGCATGAAAAATGTTTAACACTTCTCTAACAGAGCCCAACGATTCAGTTTATCAAACTGCAAAAGTACCATGAAGTGGCTTTAATCAGGGTTTCTAAAGAGGCCAATTTAAAGTCTCTTAATGTCATTTTAATGCTATACTGAGACATTTTTAATTTCATGACTGAATTCAAGAAAAATTAGTTTTTTTTTTTTTGTAAAAGACGATTTTCATATGGAAACTGTCCTTACAAATATCTTAAACAAATCAGAACTTATGGAGCTGAGAGAGAACTTAAATTATCAAAAAACAGATGAAAATGTTTGATGAATTAGTTTATATTAATATTCTTCTTGAAAACTACTGAAAATTTTAAATCCACTGAGAATCAAAAGTAATGATGTTTAATATCATTTTAGGTCTTGATTTTTGTAAAATCAACTTCATGACTATTAATGACTATTAATACCCTGCAGAAACTGACAAACCACTATAAGGTAGTGCAGTCTTGCACAGAGCTTGGAAAAGTCTGGATCAGAAACGTTAGGAACTTTGGGTATCATTGTGAATCAATGAGCTGGGTGTTTCATCATGTCCAGATGCAGAACAAACTCATGCTGCATTTCTGCCTTACCATCCAAAATGATACAATATTCAGTAGTTTGGTACAGTAAACCCTGAACCTGCCTGTGCTTTAACAACAAACTCTGGCTTTACAGGATTTACACACAATACACCATCAAATTTAATGCTTTTAAATGTGATTTTAATACTATAATGTAAAACTTGTACAGCCATAACTGTAAATTCAAGACTGCATGTGAGATTTCATGGCATTGGCACTCATTTTGTCAAGTTAACATTTTTTTTAAAGCACTCCAAAACCCTCCTTCAACTTGACCAACAGGCTGTAGCCATTCCCTGAATTCCACGTTTTCCCAATTTCCCTTTTTCTTCCTCCAACTGGTCCACCCCTCTGCCACTTGCAATGCCATGAACGTGAAAAATTCCAGAAAACTACAGAACTAATTTTAACGCCACTAAGAATCAAATGTAATGATTTTTAACATCATTTAAGGCCTTAATTTTTGCAAGCTCAATTTAATAACTGCTAATGCTTTTTAATGCCCTGCAGAGACCCTGATAATTCCAAGTTTAGTTCTTTTAATTTAGCTCAACACTCTGTATTAAATTTATCATCTTCATCATTTCTAAAACTCATTAGTGTGATGAAACTCTAATTGGTGAACTGGAAGGATTAGAAGTTTCCAGCAGGGTCACTTTAACGGAGCCTCGGTCCATATGTGGGATTTTTGCATGCAGTCCTGCAACTGACTTTGACCACAAGGTTGACAAGCAAGAATGCAAAGTGTAGCAAAGCTGTGTTTAACTTTGGCTTTCACAAGCCTGATGGACGGCATGAATCACGTTTGAACCTAAAATCAATTACTGACAGAAAGTGCAGAGCTCTAAAGCTCAATCACATTTTCATTATTTAACTTACAATCAGTTAATTAACTTTTAATCAGGTGAAGGTTGACGGTATTAATCACTTGAGCCCAGCTCTGGTGGATTTACTCCATTAAACAGATCGATTCTCCCCCTGCTCTTGTAAACTGGGACAAGGACAGTGCTTCAGATAAACTGCCTCATGGAGCTCCCTTCTTAAAGGAAACACACTCACCGATGCAGGGCTTCACGTGGAGGAAACAGGCCTTTGTCAGATCACCGAGCAGAGCGAAGGAGCTTTGCCTCACTTCAGGCATCGTGTCCTGTGAAACAGAACACACCATTTACACCAAAATAATAAACTCATGTTTGATTTTCATCTCAAATCCAAACTATGTAAAGCATTCCAACAAGGTGTGGTGTTGTACCTGCATGCACTGGAAGAGCAGAGTCATGATGTTTGATCGAGCCACCAGCTGCTCCACATGACCGCCCAAACCTTCAGCCAGACCGCTGAGCAGATCCAAGGCCACGATCATGAAGTCCTTATCGGGAGCCTCATACTGGTCTGGATGCTGGTTGTACATCTGAAGTCACAGAAACAGGCATGTCAAGAAACTTCTCTCTCTTCACTGATTCATCTGTGTGTGTGTCTGCTTTCTCACCATGGCCTGGGCTAAAGTCTTCTGGACTAATGTGACGCAGCGCTGATAGACGGGTTCACAGTAAGGCAGAAACCCGCTCTGCAGGGCCGTGGCGACTGACGACAGACACTGAAACAAACAGAGACTGCATGTGAGAGGCATGAACAGGTTTGGACAGAAGGGTTCGCCAGAGAAAGAGAAAGTGGAGGAACTATGACCTCTGTTCTGTCAGAGAAACTCTTAAAAATCACAATTTTCTTGAAACGCTCACACAAAATGTTCACAAAGTTAGGCTCAAATTTCACATTAGCTGCTTTTCTTAAAGGATCTCTGTACATTTGAAAGCCTGTTTGAAACTGTTGAGCTCTGTCCTTGTGACTCTACCATGGCCAGGTCTCAGTAGATGTTTAATCTAGAATGGGGTTTCCTGGTAAAATAAAAATAAACTCAGCTTCTTACCTCGAGGAGAGGAAACAGATCTTTGTCTTCGTCCTTCAGCTCGTTCCACTTTGCGATTAGAGGAGGCATCAACTTCTGAATGTACTCCTGAAACAGAAAAATGTTTGGTTTTTAGAACCAATGTGCTTTTTTGACTTTCATCTGCTTCAAAAGTCTACTTTAGGAAGGATGTGTAACAGCATAAGATCATACTTGGACTGTTCAAACAGCAGCTTTATATCCCATCCCTCTAGCATTATACCAAATTTCACTGGAGAAAGCAACAACACATTTATCCAATTTGATATCAACAATATTTACCTGCACTCAATTTCTCTTTTATTTTATTCAGGGAGAATAAAAGAAACGATGATAGTTAAAGACAGAGCAACAAAGCGATTTAAAAAATGGCTGACAGGTTCAGAGTTTCTGAACAGTTTTATCTGATGACTGTAGGCAGAGGCAGGCTAGCCATACCCATTGACTCTCAAACAAATATTACGAATCAAACAGGTTCCCCTTAACAGATAAAAATCTATTCATGCCTCTTAGTTTATTGATGGTTGTAAAAGCAGACTGATACGGGCCAGGTTCAGCATAAAATGTAAAAAGCAATAAAAAATACAACCACAAATTTAATATAGTTTCTTCTTTCCCCAGTTAGTTTTTATAGGTTTTTTTTTTTGGTTTGTCGTTATTTTATTATTTATTTATTAGGGGCAGGAGAAAAAAAATTGAGTCACGTAAGTAACAGGATATTTAGTTTGACGATTTTTTAATATTTTTTTTTGCTCAAAAAACACTTTTTTCCAAATTTAAATGCTTCATTTTAGTCTGTGTTAATGTGCTACTTTTAAATGCAATCCAGGCTTTTGAAGAGAGAGTATAAACAGCTGGTTAAAATATATTGCTGAATAAATCCTAAAAACAGACTCACATGTGATGTGTATTCTTGATATAGTCTGTAGGCATCATCATTGTTCATCTTTTCGGCGGTGTTAAAAAACCTAACTAAAGATTGCAAAAATCAGCAATATCATAGAATTGCAATTTAAATCCACCTGAAAAAACGCAAAAAAAAGAATTGAGAGAAAAACGTATAATCCCAGCCCTATTATTTATATTATTCCTTACAAGGTTATGTTCTTTAACCACATACATTTTAGTCAGACACACACTCAAGCAACAATATTCTTTGTCATTCAAACACTTGTGACTAATATCCCCTACTCCTTTTTATTTGTGTTTTCTTGTCCTGTTTGCCATATTATTTTTTTTCCTATCACTGTCTCTGTTTATGTCTGTTACTGTATTATACTGTTTTTTTTATTTCTTATTTTTACTGCTTTTATTGCACCTTACTCTTTTGTATGTCTTCTTAAAAGTGAGCAAATAAATAAAAATAATTAAATAAAATACAACCACAAATAACACCATTTTTGCCAAACAGAACCTGAGGGTCAATTTCACACTGAGGTCCTGATTCACAGAATCCTCTGCTGCAGGAAAACCGGACATTTGCTGCACATCTGGATCAGAAACAATAGGAACTTTGGGTATCATCGTAAATCAATGAGCTGGGTGTTTCATCATTTCCAGATTCCCCTTCCTCTCAGTTTGAGTCTTAAAATCAGGAGTGAAAGCTGGAATACGACTTACGGGCTGATTGAGATGGTGACCCACAGAGTCTGCCAGAGTTCCTATGGCGTCGTAGAGGATGAGCAGATTCTTGTGCTGATATTTCCCGAATGCAAACACCAGTGTGTCGAGGATGAAGCTCAGGTAGGGAACCAGCTCCGTGCACGCCTCCTCCTCCAGAGTGGCAAACGCACTGAGAGAAAACATGAAGAAAACGTTAATACTCCTCTATACGATAACTGCAGCCTGGTTATAGCAGCACAGTGAGTTCAGGATGTGGATCAGAGAGCATAAGGGTCATAAAGTATCATTGTTGGATCAAAGAGCTGGGTGTCTCATCACGCCCACACATGGAGGACAGGTGAGAGGCTGCGTACCTGCAGGCGGCCTCCTGAACCCTCTTGTTGCTGTCCAGGATGCGTTTAAGGAGCTCTGTCATGAGGGGTTTGAGGTAGGAGTCTGGAGGCTGGGAGACCACCCAGTGTGCGTATCGGCTGAGCGTCCAGCAGGCGATGGAGCGGACCAGAGCTTTCTTATCGCACAGACACTGGATGAGGTGAGGGATGAGCTCCGGCAGGTAGGGCACCATACCCTGCATGCAGCCTGAGGAGCAGAGTGGAGTGGGATCAAAATAAGAACCTTTACCGAAATAATACAGAGACTTACATATCTGATTTATACTGTTCATTTTTCATGACTTACAAGGTGCTTAATGATTTAGTTGCAGGACAAAAGCAGATTTCACCTCTTGACATATGTATATATCATGTGGCTTCAGTAATAAAATGGTGAAAAGTAATCATATTTTTATGGGCCTGTGACAAAAATAAACTTTACAGTTTATTTACACGGCAATACTGCGAAAATTAAAGCAGCAATCCAGAGAGAGTGTGGAGGATAAGAGGCCAAAATTACTAAAAGCCCTCAGAGACAAGAGCGGCACATTCATATAATTTAGATGTCCCATTGCCAGAGTGGAAATGCCTCATTAACGCCCCTGTCTTGCTTCTCTTTTATCTGGATCAGAAACAATAGGAACTTATAGGTATCATTGTCATTCAATGAGCTGGGTGTTTCATCACGTCCAGATGTGAGACAAGACAAAACAGCAGGAGACCAAATATTGTATTTGTTTTGTTAGGCAAAGAGATTTAAAAACTCTCAACCAAATTAAAAGTACCGTAATTTCCAGACTATAAGCTGCTACTTTTTTTCCCCTACGCTTTTGAATCCTGCATCTTAAACAACGATACGGCTAATTTGAGGAGTTTTTAAATTGAAGTCCTCTTTCCTCCTCTCAGAATTCTCACCGAATAGGTTGTGCAAACAGAAATAGTGTTATCTTCTACCACTGAGAAAAAACATACTTTTGGTCTGGCAGAAACGGGGGCAGGTTTGGATCCTTCAAGTTAGGCATAGATGACATAACCAGGCTTGTTGTGGGGTTTCAAGGCCTGCACCAATTTCCTTAATTTCATTTATTTATCAGACCTTTTTAAGGGATAAAATGTCTGTATCGGGTCAACAAAACATGTAATTTTACCCCAAATCCGATGATGCATCAGTCCGATACATACATGTGCATCCATAGAAAAGCACTGTTAGTCTTACCCTCAGCAATGGCCCCCAACACCAGGATGCCAGACTCCTTGATGACCCAGTCTGGGTGGAAGAGCAGACCTTTGAGGAGCGGCAGGAGGTGAGGAAGCAGCTCGTCTCTGAACACGTTGGCGAGGACATCCAGCGCTGCTGCTGAACATTTACCTAAAAGCAGAAAGAAGTTAATATCAAGCTACCTACACACAAAGTTCTCTGGTGGCTTATATTTTCAAAACACTTACGAAGGTTCCAGTCAGACAGCGTGTCGTCATCATCGTCATCGTCTTCATCATCGATGTCCTCGCCCTCCTCACCCTCACCTCCTTCATGCTGGAGGGTGACGGTGCGGGATTTATGGAAACGCGGCTTGATGTCCTGGTCGCTGTCTGGTACGGCCTCGTCCTCCTCCACATCACCCTGAGCAGAAAATCAGGTTTTAGTTAAGCTTCACAGTCACAGACGGTTAATGCGTTCCTCTGACTGAACATGACATCATGACGAGATATAATTAAAGGAGCTGCGCACCTTTAATAAGATGATATCGATCTCCGAGTACTTCATCCCATTCACCAGGATTGGAATCAGTCTGTGGTAAAAAAGGGGAGGATTGTTGAGTCAAAACAGGCCTCAGATCTTATTTCTTCAATTCTAACGTGTTCCTTATGCAGATATCCATCAGTGAAGTTACTCACTGCACCAGGTGTCCTGACAGCATCTCCTTACAGATCGGCTGCTCTGCCAAAGTCAGCCAAAACTCACAGGCCTCCAGAGCCACGTTCTCATCTGGGTCCTGGGTTCTCTGCAGCATGTACTGAAAAAGACCAAAGAGAAGGTCGTGTAAGAATGAGGTGTGAGGGTTAAAGCATTCCGTATAGGAAAATAGTGAAGTGGGAAAACAAAAACAGGGTTTCTACAGAAATCAGCCAGTCAAATATGTTTTTCTATGTCATTTAATGCTATACTATGAAATGTTTAATTCCATGACTGTGAGCTCAAGAAAAATTACACAGCTTTTTTTTGGTAAAAGATTATTTTTGTATGAAACACTGTTCTTACAAATATCTCATCTTAAACAATCAGAACTCATGGAGCTGAGAGAGATCTTACATTACCACATGCTGACCTGGATGTACAAATCAGGCGAATCACATAGTTCTCCATTATTATATCATATATCATTAACATTTTTTTTTACTTTCGCAAAACCATTTAATGACTTAACACTAACTAAAGCCATGCAGAAACCCTGAAAAACAGCTAAACAGGAGCGCCGTCATGCACAGAGCTTTGAAAAGTCTGGATCAGAAACAATAGGAACTTTGGGTATCATTGTAAATCAATGAGCTGGGTGTTTCATCATGTCCAGATGCAGAACAAACTCAAGTTGCATTTCCATCCAGGCACTTAAATTGTTTAAATACTCAGTAGTTTGTAGGGCTGAACAACTAATTGCAAATTAGATTAAATCACAATACGGCTTGTTGCAACTTTAAATCACAGAAGGTTCAATATTTTTAGCCCAAAATGTGTTGAACATTTTGACATTGTGATGTAGTTTTTTGCAATTTCATGCCTATTTTTTTTTTTTTACCTCTACTCATACACTTTTTTCCCCACTTTTGGACAATTTTTACCTTTTTTTTAACCCCGTTTTTACAACTTTGTGCCTATTTTGCCCCCCATTCATCTTTTTTTGGCCATCGTCAGAACCATTTTTGGAATTTTTACATGGTTTTTGAAATTTAATTTCAAATTTAATTCCCAATTTTGCTGGCATAATCAATTTTCCTAAGCCACTTTTGCATTTTTTTGCCGATTTCCCCCCCCCCCCCTTTTTTGCAATTTAATACCTATTTTTGCACCTATTTATTAACCTTTTTCGGCTTTCATACCATTTATACCCTGTTTTTACAATTTCATACCTATTTTGCTTCCGTTCTTCACTTCTCCACTTTTTCTCAAATATATTTTCCTTAGATTAATATAATGTCATATTGGTTTTACTATAAAAAGATCTACTGCTTATTGTTTAAGAATACATAAGATGAGGAACATTAAAACAATTGCAGGGTAAATCGCAATATTGAGGAAAATAATCGCAATTAGATTATTTTCTCAAATCGTTCAGCCCTAGTTGTTTGGTACAGTAAACCCTAAATCTGCCTTCACTTTCACTTGGAGGACTGTTGCATAAATTTGCTCAATACTCCAAGAGCAGGTTGACAAAGAAGCAGGCCGCTGCCGTTCAGTGCTTCCTCTCGAAACTTCCTTTGGATTTAACAGGAGAGGCAAAAATGAGCTTCAGCCTTCTTCGTTAATGGACAAGCTTGTGCTGAATGACTGTATTCTACGTTTGTCCTTAACATTAACCAAAAACTTTACCTCAACTTTAGAAACAAATCTGAGCGTACCAACTGAACTAGAATGAACTGCTCTGCTTGTTGGACACTCATCTTTAAAAGTGCTTTTACCTCTGGCTGAGGTGAAATATGATTGCAGTGATGAATATTCAGCTCCCAGGTACTCGAGCACTTACCTGAATGATGCTGTGCATGTGTGGGATGAGGCGGTCGATGCGGACCTCCAGCAGCATGACCAGAGCTCGACACACGTTCTTTCTGACCTCAGAGTCCTCGTCTGCTGCCAGCGCAAACAGGCTCTGCAGGAACAGGGTAAAAAACACATGACTGTAAACATTTGTCCAGAAAACAAGGCTGTATGTTAAAAAAAAGGAACTAGAGAGCACATTTAAGACCAACAGCTCACCTCTATGAAGGTGTCGATGTTGTCCATCAGAGCCTGAGCTCTGCCGATGATGAACTGGTTCACACAGGCTATAGCGTGGGACCTACAGGGTTATGATGAAGGGAGTGGCAGACATTAGCAGAGAAGATTGAGAATATAATAATGTGCATTTGCACTTGGAAAGATGTTTGGACAAACATTAAAGAGGCCTCTCGCAATCCTGATCATCAACAGATTCATTTTAATTTTGTGCAAAGGACATACTTAACTCCACGTAAAACGTACTGTATGAAGCTGATTAATGATCCTTTGTGCACTCAGCTCTTTAAAGTGCCCCAGTACTTTTCTTCATATGGTTTGGGACTGTCCACCAGTTTTATGTGTTTGGACTAAAGTGGCTTCCATTCTGTCTGATTTGCTCTCTGTGACTGTTCCTGTAAGTGTGTCTGTGTTGTTGAATGATTTGTCAAATGCATATTGCATTGGCTGGATTAACAGCTGCTAAAAAGATGATGGCAGTAAGATGGAAACCACCCCACTCACTTACTCTAAGACTCTGGGTTTTATCATTTATGGATGTTGTCTATCTTGAATTGTCAACTGCTTGAATAAATGGAGCCTCTGAAACTAACCTGCATAACTGTAGAACTGCAGCAGAGTCACTAAAGGATCTTCTGATTTGATTTTCTTCATTCAATCGTTATGTCTTGACGTACTGTATTTGAAATATACAGCTAGAGTGTATGATATGTATTTAAGTACATAAATAGTTTCTCTCTCCCTGGTAGGAAGGGGATCTGAGTATCTTGTGGGGAATGCATAATCCCGGTGGCATTGCAACTAATTATAACATCATTATTTGTTTTATTTATTTATTTTTACTTGGGTGGGTGGGGTAGGGTTTTGTTTCATTGTTCATTTTGTCATGTTTGTAGTTCTTTGTTATATTAGTGTTCTAGTAATTTGTAGATCTCATTCAAAAAATTAATAAAAATTTGATCCAAAAAAAAAAAATAATGTGCACTAACATACTTTACACATCACAACCAGGCAAATTTGACACCCAAAGTTCTGAGTTTGTTTGGCTTGTGTTCTTAAACCCAGAGAAGACAGGATTTATTCATCTGACATCTCACTGCAGTCATTATTGCAATAAAAGTAATAAGCAAAGATACACGATACTGGATTTTGCTGATGTTTCTGAACCAATTAATCACCCTAACAGACATTTTTAGTCAAGAGTACAAAGTCTTTACTAAAACAGCCTTTGTATCTGTTTAAGTATTGATAAACATGTTTACATATATGCGAGTTTGAGTGCATGCCTGTAATTCTGAATGTGCAGCTGTAGGAACATGAAGGTTTTATTTTTTATTTTACATATATCTAACATTTTTATCTCGTAGGACTTGTGGGACTGGGTAGGCAGAGTTGATGTGTCATTCTGTGTTCTGTAACTGAAAATATCTATTAAGTGCTTAAGAAAAAAAAAAAAAAAATCTTAAAAATCAAACATTTGATTTTGAATGTACTCATGCAGTGATAAGCTGAAGCATTTTTGTACATTTGTGTATTTTGCAGATTACTGCTGATAGTTGTAGGTATCAGCAGAAATGTCAATATTGGCCACTACCAGTATAATAAAAGATATCAATATGTATAAAAGTCCACAGAGTACAATCTTCCGCACCACAGATGGATGTAAAACTTAGAGGTTGATCACCAAACAGCTTTCAGATTTTCTTATCATACTAGTTTGAAGATGACCAAGACCATCATGATTACAAATATGATGTCAGAAATCTGCGGTAGAGACAGAGAACTTTAATCCCTAAAAATATGTTTAAATGGAGGTGAGAGATGACATAGTTCTCCAACATCTCTCCTGGGTAGTCAAACACACTCCAGACAAACCTCCGTGTCTCCCTCCCGTACCTGATCTTGGGGCTGCAGTGCTTGAAGAACTGAAGGAACTTGGGTATCATGATGTTGAGCGGTCTGTTGAGAGCGTCGCTGTCCAGCAGCTCGGACGAGTCCTCGCAGATCTTCTGCAGCGCTCCAAACGAGCCCTGGGACACGGACACACACACAGAGAGGCTGTCAAATCAAAAACGCAAACATACACGGACACAGAGGAGAGAACGAGACGGGATCAGAAACTACTGAGGGACGAGACTGAGCAGCTTCTGTTTTCAGCTTTGAAAACAATTTTGTCAATGATGGCAAACTGTCCCCAAACAGATGTCTCCAGTGATGGACATCTTATTGTTAGGGGGGATAGTTCAGTATTTTTGAAGTGTGGTTGTATGAGCTCCATATGGCCACTCAGTACATTAGATGCAGTAGAATATTTTTTACAGCCTGTAAGAGTCTGTTACACAAAACCAGCCGCAAACAGGGAAGTATCATACCATGCACAAAAGCTACTTTTTTATCTGGAGCTAACAGACTCATACCACCTATTCTTAGTTCCAGTAAACTTTATTTTTCCACAAAGTTAATGCACTCTTAAAATTTCTAGGTAGCATACCTAAACTGTGGCATTATATTTTGATGATCTAATGTACTGAGTGGTCATATGGAGCTCATAAAAGCCCACTTCAAAAATACTGAACCATCCCTTTAAAGACTCAGTATAAACTGTACAAGCTCAGCCAAATTCTGATTCAAGTGCTTTTTTATACTCATTTTATTTACAATTTTGCTTATATCCTTTTTTTTATATCATTGTATCTATTTTTGAAACTGCTATTGGAATCCTAATTTCCCTGAGGGAGTTTCCCAAAGGGATAAATAAAGTTCTATCTCATCTAATCACATTGGATTTTTAAGAGGGGTCCACTGTTTATACACAGACTGTTAATGTGCCTCGCAGGATTACAGCCAACAGAAGAGCCAGCCAGGCTAAATAAACTGCTTCTGAGCAGTATGATGAAACCTCTGACCTATTTGAACAACATTTCAGTCCTTTGGTTATCCCATTGCCCGGTATATATTTTAAACGCAAATTGAGATTGTAAAAAATTGATCTGATGTCTTTGTATTTAAGAAAGAATTTATTTAAGAATGACATTTGATGTGGAAGAGAGATGCAAACTTTCCTTTATTGTGTCATGCCTCACTTGCGAGTCCGTGACCAGAAGATAGACTCCATTCTTTCGACCCTGCGTGCAGTAACAAGGAAAAGACGGGCAAAGTTCGCCCACCGCTAGTTAGCCTAGCTTAAGCACTCAGATTCAAAGGCTGGTGTAAGCCTGCCTCTGCCTACAGTCATCAGATACTCCTTAGCTACTGTAGACTGTCCTGTTTTCTTGTTGCGACTTTATTTTAACCCCTTTGTTTTTTTTCATCCTCAGCTATCACATTATCTTCTTTTTCCCCCCAAAACGGAGGCATTGCTTTTTTTTAAAATCTTTTTAAAATCGCGCTCCTTTGTATGAGTGCCATTCCTAAATCCGAATTGTCGACAAATTTAAGAATAGCTTGTGCACAAAAGGCTCGCTCACAACTGTGAATCAGTTCACACCGTTCCCTCAAAGGAGCTGTTCAAAAGACTTCAATTGTTCGTAGATGTCACATCTTTGACGCAAACCACGGCAGAGGTAGGCCAACAAAACAAAGGTAGATGGGCAGATAGTATAAAAAGATAAGATGATAGAAGATAGCTTAACATAATGTGGTAAAAAGCCACAACAAACACACAGCACCGTTAGAGTCAAATAGTGTATCTCTTCAGGGTGTCAACATCTGAACGTGTAAAGGGATACATGGATAACAAATCGTAACCATTTAGAAAAATCAATAACTGTTTACACTTCATTTTTTTCATCCTCCTCCTCCTTCATTTCTCACTAATTTATATAGTATTTTTAGTGGTGACAATGTTGCCTGAAAGCTTTAGATAAAAATATTAACCAACTACACACTTAAATGTTCCCACTAGTGCAGTTATCCGCATATAGGCCCATAATAGATGGTGAATGGGGTGCAATGTTACATTAATAACATTATATTGTTTGTTGGTGCTCTGCTGGCTTTCCCCAACCTGATCATAAATCCTCGCGTCTAAAGAGGACTAAGAAAACACATTTTTTCTGACAGTTAAGTGAATAATAAAGAGAGTCCCCCTCTACTTTTTTTTTTTTTTACTTTGTGCATGTAAAGGTGAAGGTTTTTCCTCTCACAGCTTACTTTGGCTTCTTTTTTAGTTGCTTTCTCTCGCCAATTCTAGATTATTTCTGCTATGAGACATATTAAATTCAGACGTGGCTCCCGTTGTGAAAGAGGAATGCAGTTTGCACTTTAAGTTTAATATTGTACAATAGCGAGCACAAGTTAAAACAAACAAACAAAAGGTTAAACCTTTATTCAGCTATCACTTGTACATTTTCTTGTCTGTCATAAATAAATATTTTTATTTTCACCTCTTACTTTCTGTCATAAGGAGGCCTAAGCCTTAAAATGGTGAGATGGATTGCCTACTTATTAAGTTCTGCTCGCTGAAAAGTCTTTGTCTGATAACTACTGTAATGTCTTTGATTTAATGGAATAAGGAGGTATGCTAAAAGAGACCGAACCCTCTAGTGGTTATATAGTGCAACTGCATTTGAAATCATTAATCTCTGATGTGGAACCGTGTACATGTCAGTTAGTAGCGTTGTGCACATGGTTAGTAAAAATTCTACCAATCACATCCCTAGTATCTATTGACTGTAGGCAGAAACAACACTTCACAATGTCTCCCAGTTTTGGAGCTAAGCTAATTAGCAGTGGGTGAGCTTTGTTTGTCTCTTCCTTGTTACTGCACGCACAGTCAAAAGCATAGTGTCCATCTGCTTGTCATCGACAGGAGTGAGGCAAGACACGAAAGGACAAAAAAGTTGCTGCATGCCCTTAAGCTTGGCAGTCAAGGTCATTTTCATCCACACTACACATTGACATTTAACTCCAGTAGTGATTAAATCTACCAGGATATGTGATGAGCAATAAGCCCCTCACCCTACAGCTTCGAAAACACTTTAGAAAGGCAGAAATGTGTCGGTGCTACCTCGCAGGTGTTGTAGTCTTCCGAGTTGAGCAGGTTGCAGAGCTGAGGCAGCAGCTCGGGCCATGTCTGCAGCTCTCCTTTAGAGGCGATAGTCGTGATCAGGATGCCTAGAGAGACGGGACGAGGAGAGGGTAGACTTCAGCTGGGGATGTATAATTAAAATGAGAGGGTGCAGTTGACTCAGCAGCACAGCTCTGGATCAGACAGTATGAATACAAAAACCTTCACTGACATTCAGACAGTTTAAATGTTTAATCATCTCCAGAGGGGGAAAAGAGCCACTTGAGGAGGAGAGTGTGATGGGAGTGTGAATGATGAAGAGCTTCAGCGCTTTAATCTGTTATGACTCACCAATCGTAGCACGGATGAGTGGCGAGGGGTCTCCGATGTTGTTGAGACATTCCTGTTTGATGAAGTCGGCCACAGTGGGGGGGAAATTCTGGTAGTGGGCTTTCACATTGTTCTTGAGAATCAGACCGCTGAGAGAGCGAGTCGGCTCGTCTGTTAGGCGAAGAGAAAGAGGAAAAGTTAAGATATGCACAGAGAAATGGGGAGTGTAGTGTGCACATGTAAAGGTATTACAGATCTGACATGTTTATGAAGTTTAATGGGCCTCAGAGAAGCAAATTTCATCTGTTCCACCACCTTCCTTTCTGAAACTTTGTGGTTCAAATGCCACAAATACAGAAACAAAGCAGACTCTTTTGATGTATTAGCTAAACTGCACAGCTCAATACTGAAATGTTGGAAAGAGAGTTTGTTAATGATAAACAGCTGACTTCTAAAATTCACAACTGAATAAAATCTAAAATGATCCTATGCTCATATGTTTAAGGCTCAATTGGTTCTGGCACGTCAAACTGGTGCAAAAAGTTTTTTTAAATCTTAACTAAGAGTCCACACATGAAGAAAAACAGCCATTTCGCAGTTTTGTTCCTGTAGTGTGTAGCCATCAAAAAACTAGCTTCGCAGCTTGTGTCCTTGTGTGATCAAACCAGACTTAATCTAAATAAACGTGGCAGACAACATCCGGAGGCTAAACACAGCTAGCAGTTAGCTTCCACTAAAATCTGTGGCAGTTGTTGAGCATTTAATCATTTTGTTGCACGTAATTTACGGGTAATGTTTTTTGGACATTTGTGTTCTTGACAGAAATCCACAGGTTGGACCTCCATTTTGACGTCCATCTAACTTTCTCCTTTTCCTTTACGGAGACCTGTGAGAGTGTCCAGGGCTTTTAACGGTTTTCGCCTGAGCACGGTAATAAAACAGCAGAAAGGGTGTTTGTCTGTCCACACTAGATAGCTTTGGTTTCCGATTGAAGACAAACACATTCCTGAACATGTCAATGCATATGATGCTTACACTTCAGTGTTTTGTATTCTAGGGAAAGAGATTTCAATTAAATGGTCTTATAGGGCTTAAGAAGATGACAAAGTATCCACTTACCTTCAGTTTTGAGCCGTGTGAGGACAAAGATGAGATAGTTGTTGAAGTCGGGGAACTGGTTGAGTTGCTCAAGTTTCTGGTGCAACAGTTAAGGAACATTTCACTCTGAACATTTACTCAATAAAACATCTGAGTCCTTATAACTGTGTATGTTATGCAAGGAATAAAACATCTGAAAAAGTATTCTGAGAGAACAAACCTCAAGATAAAAAGAACATCAGCATGTCTGATTGGGGTGAAGGATCTACCATTATTGGATCGAAATTGCAATTTTAGACAATGCAATGATGTGATCACCAACTCTGCTGTCTTCTGCAGTACTCCCTGCCTGACCTAGGATCTGTTGCATCAACTATTTTACCCATACTAATCTACAAATTTGCATCTACTGAAGTGCTGGTAAGCACTTTAGGAGTAGAAGTTGGAGAACCCCTGCAATAATGAAAACAGTTTATCATCAAATTAGATGAATAAAAGCAGAAAACACAGATGTAGGCAGAGAGTGTATAGTTATGTCATCATAAAACCCCAGGCAGCAAAAATCAGAGCATTTTAAGTGTTGTTTTCTTTAACAGTGTATGACATTTTTCTCTGTGAACTGAGTTGTCAGATGTGTCACACTCTTCTGCTTCCCAAGAACCTAAAAAATGAAGAAAATAGATTTTGGAAGACATCATACCTTTAAATTAAGCACTTTGGGCAGGTTTTGACACAAGCTGGAACGTTTATCTTAGTTTCATATAGCTGTTGCTGTTTGTGACCTTTATCTGTTCTTGTAGGTTGGTAACTTAGGTTGTATGGTTTTCCTTACGTTTGGCACTACAAATGGAAATTAGCATTGTGATACATCCTGCAATGAGATTCTGAGGGAAAACTGGCTCTTTATCTTTACAGCTGACTTTACTAACACAAACCTGGGCTTGTCAATAGCACAAAAATACCTACTAACTTTCTTCTAAATGTACAAAAACATGCCTTAACATGCAGAAACACTGGACTTTCAGCTTCTTATCAGGTCCTTAATAACAATAAATCAACACTGAGCATGCTTTGAACGCCTTTGCACCAGAACAACCATAAAGTCCTGCAGAGAAGTGTCATAAATCTAACTTTATTGTGCAGCAGCAGGATACTTGTTGGACAGCTCTCTGTGTGACGGTGTTGGGCGACTGCGAGTCTTTGAGCAGCTGGAGGACCTGCTGGAGTCCTTGCTCATCTGGCTGCCACTCCATCCTAAAAAAAATTAAAAAAAGAACACGTCACCTCATTGTCCAGAAGTTTAAGTGCATTTACAGACACTTAAGTAGGACTGAAGAGCGCGGTCAGGGGTGTGGTCTTCGGATCAGACAGTATGAATACAAACACCATCAGCAGATGTCAGTTAGTAAAAATGCATCACTTCCAAAGTCCACACCCTCCTGACCGGGTTTGTTTGAGTCCAGTATGAAGCTCACACTGTCAGGCTATTTATTCTTTTGATATAAATCCTAATTTTGACTCATCTAAAAAATTATTTATAGCTCCAGATTATGCCAAAGTGGCTCATATGATCTTAACCTCTGACATTAAGCGTTAGACCCCAGAGTGTATTTATATCTTTGGTGGATTGATGTGCACATGCAGTACGAAACTCGGTAGAGACGTCAAGTCAGCATATGCAAAAGCTACATGTGGTCCTTTAAAGTGAAACATTCCTCAAAACGTAAATGCCTTTCAAGAAAATGCGTTTAAAACTGAATTTGAAACATGTGTCTGCACCAGGGCTGGGAAACATGGCCTAAAAATAAAATCCCAGATTTATCCACAACACTTAAGGATTTTGTTTTATTTCCCCCTCAAAAAAAGAAAAAAAAACATCCAAAAATGTTTTGTTTCAACAGGTGAATAAATGAATGAAAGTATAATCATCGTTTTTCTGAATTAATGCAGCTGCAAAACATCAGTATTGGCTATAACCATCTGTAAAACAAAATTTAGGAGCTGCAAATATGCATTCAACAACATCAGGCTACTTTTTGGACCATAAGGCCTGTGGTTGGTTTCACTCCCATTACCAGGTGCAACAAAGTGGTGAAAGACAAAGCAGCGGCGGCCGGCCAGCTTGTTCTTACTTAATGAAGAGTGAAAGTGATCTGCCCTGCACATCAATCAGAGGAACTTAAGAGGACAGCAACCAATCCTGCCCTTTCTTCTTCAGTCGGGATGGGAACTGACATGAATTATTGATACCAACGCCATGAACGCTTCTGCTTTAACAAGTCTTTTACCAACTGCTGCAGATTTTCTGTGCGAAAAAATTGTGCGTTTAGGTTTTCAATGAGAATAATGTCTAAGACTGGTCACTCCTGTTTTCACATGGCAGTTTCTGCACTAAGCATCAATGTTCACAATTAAGACAACCCTGGCCAATCTTAATAATTAGGGATGCACCGAAATGAAAATTTGTGGCCGAAGCCGAATAAAATATAAATGCTTGGCCATATACCGAATACTGAAAACAAAATATTCAATGCGGAGGCAAAGTAGTTCACTATATTTTTAATAGTGCATTAATAGCTTAGAGTATATTTTAAGACATGTTTTTAAAAGAAAGTAATTGTTTATTGAATATTATGACATTTTTTAATATTACAGTTGCCTTTGCTTTTCAAAAAAGCCCAACAAAGTTTTTCATTCATATTAAGCCTTCAAACAAAACAAAACATGCATTTAAAAAATACTAAAGTGCATTGAAGTTGATATAAACCAATAAACCAATAATACCAACAAATAAATAATTGTCCTTTTGACAAAAGACTGCTTTACGGCTTTCACTTTATATTCAATATTTGAATAACCAATCGAATATGGGAATAAATATCTGTAACTGAATTGTAAATAAGTATTTGAATGTAAAATATTGAGTGTGGCAACACATCAGGCCTGGAGCAGTGGACCAGTCAGTCCAACAGAGGGCGCTGTGAGCGCAGCTTGACCGTCAGTTACATTCGGTGTTCTCTTGACCTCAGTAAACAAAGAGTTTCCACTCCGAGTGGATATTAACAGCTCTGAATGTTCTGAGGAGAGCTGTGTGGAAGTAGTTTTGGATCTACGCCGTTGATGGCAAACTTAAAATCAAAGACCAGGCTGTGTTTTCTGCGAAATTCAGTTTAGTCACTCATCCTCCACTTATTTGTGGGCTCAGCCGTCGGCTTCTCATCCAAGCTATACGGCCGAGTGCAGCGGCGCTTCGTCAAGAGTTTAACCCTGTGTGACCGTTTTTTCAACAGGTCGGATAAGAGAGTCTCTGTCCCTTACTGGGGCTGTAATCGAATATCTTCGATTATTTGGGTGCATGATTGAGTTTGATTTTTAGAAAAAGTGACAGCCTCAGTCTGTTTAGCCACAGTCACACGCAATGACATAGTTGATTTCGTCATTGCGTCACACGGTACTATTCGGCCTTGCTATTATCTCATTTCACTGAAGGCTGAATATGGCTTTTTTTGCATTCTGCCAAATATATTCGGCCACCGAATATTCGGTGCATCCTTATTAATAATGTCAATCGATGAATGTGATTGACAGAACATAAGTCCAATCACCTGCTGCACATACTTCTGAAAGTTTCTGCCCTCTCCAAACACCTTCTATGGACTCTTTCCCAGATGGACCAGTGACCCACAACATTTCATCTATTGTGTCAGGTTTCATTAAAATATGGGTATGTAGAAATAAAGTAAAGTAATACTTTTCTGCTTATGACTTTGTCATATTCATAGTTTAGGGATGTACATGAAGGGACTTTTGCCAATACTGATTTTTTTTTTTTTGGACAAAGTATGAACTCTTAACCTAATCAAAACTGACGTGTTCCTTTATTCAATGACATTTTATTGGCCATAGAAACAGATGTGAAACAAGGACATTATTTTAATCTTTCTGGTAAAGAGTACGTTTTCCACTTTTGCCTTTAAATTCTGCCATGGCATTACTTATCTTGAAATAGGCTTATATTTTACTCCACTTCAAAACTAATTTGGTAGAACTGGGTGCAAGTAATTTTTTTGTTGACCATATAAAGGGTAAAAATATCGTTTTTAGCCATTGATATTTGGTATTGATATCTCCAAAAATAAGTTGGCTGTTTTCATATACTCTCTGGCTGAGTGTAATGGGTGCTCATTTTTTCAGGGTTTTGCTGATTTACTGTGGTGACAAACCTCCATCACAGATCCAAATTATTACAAAATGTCAGCGTTGAAATGATTTTAATATTCATTGTCTAAGTAATACTTGGGGTGACATTAACTTCAGCAGATCAAGTGTTAAAGAGCTTTGTGTCTTTGTCAACAGAGTGGCAGTGTCAGTATTTTCATACAAGCTGTGCCTAATCTGTGAAAGAAATTTGAGGTTTTGAACTTAAAATTTTAGTTTATTTTATTAATAATCCATGTACCATACTCTGGAAGACAGAGAAAAGTCCCAAAAGTTTGTTTGGACTGTCGACTGAATCCATTGTGCATCTTTAGGGTGGGCACCAGCCCTCTAAATCAGACTGATGAGCTGAAAAACAAAAATCTCCGATTGCCCTTGGGATCCCAAAACACTGTTACCTAAAACTGTAATTTTGCAGCCGGCTGATGGCACAAAAACGGGGACATCAGACAACAAGACCAGCTAAAATCTCTGTGACCCGGCTTAACCACTCCGACTTAATCCTCCCCCCCTACCCCCACGCCACCCGGCATGACGGGCTGGTGCTGCGTTCAGGAGCTGCTGGACAGGCTCGATCTCTTTCCCAATATTGAGTGTTTCTGGAATACTACATGTAACAATGCCGACCTTTATGTGCAATTATCAACAATTTTAACCCTGGCAAAAGGAATCAAACTTGCCTCTACACTCTCATTTTGGAATACTGTAACTTAATGTAACTGTATTATTATAACATGATGCTTAGTGAGTAACTCTGATTGTGAAGCAAGGTTTACATCCTTGTACACTTCTCTGCACTAAATCAAGGCAATTCTGCATTTCATGATGTTTCTGTACATTTATACCTTCCTGAACTGTTAACTTAAGTGACCTTATGGCCCCCATTTTGAGGACACTGATCAAAAAATACATCTTTTATATAACTTCTTAAAACTCATGTTTATAAGGTTGCTTTAACATGACGTTTATTTCATTTGTGTACCTACTTTCCTTCTGTCATTTCTTTTAAAGTTTGGTAATTTTCTTTTAAGCTCTTCTGCTCTTGTACCCTTCATTGGATTGTCATCTTACTTTGTCCAGGTTTGACCCTCTTTTCATGTTTTAATCTACTCCCTTTGTTTCTTTATTCACTCTAGTCACCAATATCCCTGATTTGATGTTGTAATCTATTCACTTATTGTGTAAGTTTTCTAAATCTTTTAATAATACTCTTCTACTGACATTAAATCAAACTACTGTGTTTTTTTCACATGGTCCTCTAAATTTTCTAGAACACTCTTTGTATCTGCTTTAATTTCCAATAACCCCTGAATTTGCATTTCTTTCCTGCCCTCTTGTTTGACTTTTTGGAATTTCTCTGTATCGCCAAACACTTTCAGATCATATGACTGTGCCCTGGATTTCTATTAATTTCTCTGAAAATCACTCGGAGCATTTCTATTAATTTCTCTGAAAATCACTCGGAGCATTCTCTCTTTTTTAAAGGTGCTGCATGCATTTCATTTGTATTACTTATAAATAACGCCTTTGTCTCTTATTTTTGGACAAGTTCGAATTGTTTGTTCTACTAACCATTTATTTTCGTCTTGCACGTTATTATGCACGTGTAAAACACTTTGAGATACATTTTTCAGTGAGAAAAGTGCTGCACAAACTGAGTCTGATTGACTGATTACAGGCGAGTTCAAATCATGAAACTCGTTTTTCCGATTTTTCAGACGCCACGTGAATGCAAGGTAGACTCCAGAAATGCGTGGTATGTTAGGTTCCTCTTTACTGAGCTTTATTAACGCTGTACACTTAATCACATTGTTTGTAGGCTCAAAACTAGCCAATGAATCCTTACTAATCGTTAATCATGCACATTTTAAAGGCAGAAAAGAAGCATAATTAGCAGTGAGGCTACTAAGGCCGCCTTCCACCCAATAATAACATGCGAAACTACATTTCTAACATAACTGGGGAAATTACTTTAGAGCTATGACTCATCATCAATACCAGAAGGTTAACGGCATAGATTACGTCAACCTTTCTGATCACTAAACTTGAGTAAATGTTGAAGGAGTTGCCCTTCTTGCAAAGGCCTGGTCGTCTTGGCTGTCTTCTGAAGGGTGGTCACAATGTGCCGGGCGCTCCAGAGCCGTAATTTAAGGCTATTTACGGTACTAACACACCCTATATCGGCGTTACCTTTTGAAGCGAGGTAATACCTGAACGAACATGCCCTACATTCCAGATATCCCCACAAAAACCGCCGATCACCGACACAAACTCGATGAGCACGTTTCGCGATCTAACGTTAGCCGCTAAGCCATCTAAACACACAGGTGGTGCTAATGCTAACAGCCGGGCTAATGCTAAATAACGGACATTAGCTCTGGTTTGATTATAACGGAACAGCGGGCGCAGAGAGGCGGTCTGCTCGGTGATACGGGTTTAAAATGGTGGTTAAATGGAAGAAGAAAGGAGGTATACGTACAATATTGCCGTGAAAGTAGACTCTTCGGTACTAGGCCGCTCCTCTCCCGTGCTTCGTAGCGGTTCCTCTTGTTCAAATGAGCACGCCGATTGAAATTGACCTATGGCGGCTTCCGTTAGACACACATTTGGGCGACAACGCGAGATCACGCGAGATCTCCGGAGTTTGAGCTACGTATTTCAAATGCTGGTGAATGATTAAGCCCCAATCAACAAACAACCAAGTACAGGTCAAACCGTGAACAATTAATGTTCTTATGTTGGTAATGTCATGCTTTAACAGAGGCTCTTTGATTTCGAAATGCACATCTTTAATGATTTAAACAGGTATTTGTCTGAAGTATAAGTCAAGTATGTCAATAGAATGTGACAAGTACAAGTTGATACACTAAACTAAAATGTATAAAGCTTCTTTAAGTAGCTATAACAAGTAAACTAGTAAAATAGTATAGTAATTTTTTGTTCATTAAAGTATACTTAAATTAAATAAAATCTGGATAAAGTATAATTGAATGAACTAAAATGTGGATTAGATGGCATTAAAACGAAGAGTGTACTTGTATTCTACAGGTATTCTGTGGACTAGAAGTATACACCTAGTAGGACACTAGTTGTATATAGATGATGAGTATATTTGTTGTATACTTCAAAGTGTTGTAAACCTAAAAATGACCTTATAAAGTAAACTTTAAGTATACTTTCATTACAGTTTAGTCAGACGTACTATTACATTATTATTTAGTAGGCCTACACTACAAGTACATGGTCTGTAGTCTCGGCCACTTGCTATACTTATACTCAAGTGTACTTAACAAAATTAACTTTAGCCTACTTTTTGCTAAGGGCGAAAGAGGGCCTCAAGTTCTTTTTTTAGTTGTGTGAAGATGTGCCGGCACATTCATACGGAGGATGTAATGGTGAGGTTGTAGGGCGACCATAACTCCTCCCAAAGCCATGTGACTACAGCTGTTTAATTATCAATGGAGCATTAAGAATGCTGCTGATGTGTCATAATTGACCCTGACACAGAAAGTATAGCTATTAAATAATCAAACTGCACATATGAGCACATCTATAATGTGCCTTTTGACATAGTTCAATATCAGCTTTGTCAAGTGAACTTTGTTCTTGATGCAAACAAAACAAAACTTGTGCTTTTCTTACATCTTCAAGAATATCAAAAAGTACATTATCAGAGAAATTTGTTGTAAAAAATGGGGAACAAATTAAGTTGATATTTTCTTTGAAGTACTTAGTGTTCATACTTGATGACAGATTGTCTTTTAGAGAGCACATCTGGTGTATGAGTAAACAGATGAAGGTCATATTGGATTTGTATTACAGAAGTAAGTCCCATGCCTTCTTTTATGTAAAAGAGTTTGGTAGAGATGATTATTTACCTGTTCTTGATCATCATGGTGCGTTTTACAGAGCCTTCACGTGTTTGTGTTCATCGTGTTGCTCTCAGATTCATCACAAACTGTGGGTTTTTCACTTATCCTTGAACTTTATATTCTAAAGTCAGTCTGACTTGAGCCTTTCTAAGAAGGATTCTAGATTATCTCCTCTTTTTTAATCCCACAATCCTTCATTACTTGGACAAGTTGTTGTTCTGAAGTCCAGACTGTTTGTGTGACTGTCCCCCAACTGATGATTTATTCTTGATTTTACTGTTTAATGTGTGCTGTATAAGTTTGTGTTTGTTGACACGGTGTGTTGATGCCATTCTTGGTCAAATCTTTCTTGGTCAGAAAGATCTGATCTCAATGGGACCACCATGGCTAAATAAAGTGTAATTAAAAAGAATGAGGATAAAACCACAGGCTACAGAATGCCTTATAATAACTCCCTTAAGAAAAAGTCCAAAAACAAAATAGCTAGCATTTTTCACATTGATCAGGAGTCAGGAAGTTTGGGACGATTTTACTTTTGTCATCTTCACTTTTTCATGCCAAATTAGCTGAACTGCCTCTTTAACAGAGGAGACCATTTCTGCTGTCATTCCTAAACTGAGTCGTATATTTTTTCCAACAGCTTGTTCAATTGTTAAGAAGGTTAGAAGTTTTTGATGATCATTTAGACTGTGCTGTCATTGAATCTTTTGTGCCATTCAAACACACGTGCACATGACATGCAGTTTCCTCAAACACCTCAGTTAATGTAACAATAGATTCAGCTGCTGTTTTGTTTCATTTCACCAAAGTTTCAAGTCACTTGTCACTCAACTTTAAGATGATTGTTTTCCAATGTCTTAGCGAAAAGATGGGAACCTCAATCAGCTGTAGCAGTGAACTAAAGATGTCACTTCTTATAAACTTGCAGCAGTTGTTGGTGAATACCAAACCTTTCATATCTAACACTCAGTGTGAATGAGAACCACGTGATTTTAGCCTAAAAAAAAAAAACAGCCTCATTAGTTTATAGCCATACCCCAGGGTGCTGGCTTCACAGGGTGTTGGGCAGCTGGACACATCCCATATGAGCTGGTCGGTCTGGGATCAACACCCACCTGTGGCCCATTTGAAGAGGGTCCTCCCCTGCCAGAGCCAGTCAGCCCATTAGGCAAAATAGGCAAATGCTAAGGGTACCACAAATTGGAATAAAAACCCTGCCTTGTATACAATTATATTAAAACTAGTTATTACTATTAACTCATAAAATGGAAGCAAATGTAAAACAATGCCTAATTAAATTACTACAAATGATAAAACTAAATAATTCCATGTAGCATGTGTGTTCTATAACTTTGACTGTAACTCGTATGCTGTGCCTTATAAATTAAACCCAGCATTTATTTGGAACGGGCGTCTATTTATCAAAATGTGCTTTGACACCTGGCATTTATTTGGGACCTGGCAATGAATTGAAACCCAGCTATTATTTGGTATTTACCGTGTGTCAGGTGTCCATCAGTATCAGCCAGCACATTCTCACCCTTTCACACTGATGTAGGAACTTGGGGCTAAATGTTTTGTCCAAGGACACATCAGCATGTGGCAGGAGTTGGAATTGAAACGGCATCCTTCTGATTGTTGGTAGAGCCACTACCAGACTAAGCAGCCAGTGCTGCTATTGCTGACGTGTGTACCCAGGGCTGAACATCAGTGGGATTAAATGGTAATGTAATTCAGGGGGTGCTGGTTTGGCGGAGTGGTTGGCAACCAGGCACCCCATATTCGTACTTCTGCCGGTACAGGTTCGAATCCCGCCTGTGACCAGTTTGCAGAGTGTCTTCTCCTACTCTCTCACCCCCTTGCACAAGCCTATCCACTGTCTCTCTCCTATCAATAAAGGCACAAAATGTCAAAAAAATAAATTATTAAAAAAAAAAGATAATGTAATTCAGACCTGGCTGGCCCATGAGGCCAAAGTCGGCAAATGCTAAGGGTGCCATGGCCTCCAGGGGGCGCCACAAAATTGGAATAAAAGCCCACCCAACCTCCAATATAATTATATAAAATGTAGCTATTACTATTAACTCTTAAAATGGAAAAGCTCACATTGATTTAAATATAAAACAATGCCCAATCATATTAATAAAAAATAATTATATATAGTTTTTTTAAATATTGTTATTGTATGGTTTTGCCTAGTGTAAATGTAGCTTATGTATGGAATGATTGTGTGAAAACTGTGAAGTTATTTAGATTGTTTGATGTTGATTTTTATATCAATAATTAGATACTATATTTATTATTCATTAACATAAATATGGGATATTTTGTATTTAATTTATTTGTAACTTCATTTAAATTAGGTAACATGTATCTTATAAATCAAAGAAAATGTTGAAAATAATGCTATTTGATTTCTTCTGTAGCGTATGTAAATCGCCGATGGAGGGGAGCATCACATAAAATCTCACCTTGGGTGCCACATTGGGCAGGGGCGGCTTTGTCCCCTGCTCTTTTGCCTCTTACACAGGCCTGTCCACATGTTAAAAAAAAAAAAAAAACTTTTATAACAGCCATACTTCATACTGCATATAGTCTCAACTAAACTTTAGCTCAACCTGCTCACAGGTGTAGAGGCCGTGCTGAGGTCAGTATTCATGCACTCTGAGTCCATAACTACTCTGTGGACTGGAAAACTGGAAAACCTCGATATAAGAAAGGGTTACATACATCAAAAAGGACTCAATACATGGATTACAAAAAGCAAAACTTGTACTTTATTGAGTCCTGTGAATTTCTTTTTTCTTTAATGAAGCTGAAAAGTTTGTAAAAAAAAAAAAAGTTGCTAGCTTAGAAAGTATCAAAAATAGTCATTATTTCCTTATCAGTAAACTTGGCTCTTTGTCATCTCTGTAAAACATTCACTATGCACCTTGTGAAATAAAAAAAATAGAAAAAATGCAGTTCAACCAAACACCACCTCTAAACACTGTCAAAAGGATGAGGCTCAGGTTGAGGATTCGATCACTCCGCAAAGCTTAACTGGATGCATCATTTCTTTAACAGAGTTCGTCCTGCAGAGTCACTAAAGCAGCATCTTCACAAGTCTCTAAAATCACATTTCTTTTCAAAACATTCTTACAAGTAAAAATATAAAACATCATCTTAAAAACAGAGGCACATCAAGCAACTTCCAGGATTTCCAGAGCAGTGGGCATGAAGTGCTTTTCGTAACCAGACTCAAATGCTTCTTCTGTTGAGGAGCTCCAACTGTCCTCCTCTTCCTCCTCCTCTTTTTTCTCCTCTTTTTTCTCCTCTTTTTTCTCCTCCTGCTCCTCATCCGAGTCGACTATTTTGCTGTATGCCTCTCTGCCATACTTCCTATGACTCTCATCTTTAACGACCTCCTCATTCCCACTGTCTTTGCAGTCCGTCTGAGAGCGACCAGCGCCGACCGCCGGCCTCGTTGAGAGTTCGGGGTTTGAGGTTTTCTTCAGGGTGGACTTAAAAGACCCAGACGGGACTTCCACAACCTCCAACTGAGAGATCTCTGGATGTGGTTCAGTGACAGGAACGCAGATCCAAGCCAGAGGGTCGTTCATCTGCAGGGAGAATACAAAGAGAGCCTTTTCACACCAGAAGTGGGACCAAGTCATTCTTTCCAGTCTCAAGTGCAGAAGAAGAGAACTGTCTTTTTTTGATTTTTAACAAACATTTTATTTACAGTAATATTCTACATCTGTTCAGCTTAGACATTTTTAAGAATTCATTTTTCCATCAGAAACATTGCATAGAATCCTCTGAAAGCCCCACAACTGTAAAAAATCATCCATATTACAACAAGAATAATAATAATAAGAAGAAGAAGAAGAAGAAAATATTTTATTGATTAATTTATTTGTTGATTACTGTCCTGCTCAGTATTATTGGCACCCCTTCATCATCTTCATTTCTTTAACAATATCTTTAGAAATAAATTGAAATGTACCAAATTTATGTCATCAGGATCTTTTAATTGAAGGTCCAAAATACTTTAACAAACAAAAAACATTTTTACAAGTTACATATTGTAATTTCAAAGAGAGAACTGAAAAAAGCAAGTGCAGCAATTAGAGCACCCCTCTTCAGTATTTTGTTGCACACCCTTTGGCACTGATGACATCCTCCAAATGTTTCTTGTAGCCATCTATAAGTTTCTTGCACTTCTCAGATGGTATTTTTTGTGTTATGATGTTAGCCATACCAAAGATTTTCAATCGGATTGAGATCAGGACTCATTGCTGGCCATTTTAAAACAGGCCATTTTTTCCTTTTCAACCATTCCTGCGTGCTTTTGGATGTGTGCTTTGGGTATTTGTCTTGCTGGAGGGTCCACAATCTTGGACTAAAACAAAGTGTTCTTACACTGGGTAGGACATTTCGCTCTAAAATTTCTTGATAATTCTCTGATTTCATGATTCAGTCAAGGCCTCCAGTACCCAATGCAGCAAAGCAGCCCCAAAGCATGATGGAACCTCCACCATGCTTAATTGTTGGTAGGGTGTTCTTTTCCTTGTAGGCTTCAAGTTGTTGCAATTAAAATTGCCTTATCTAAATATGACTGCATGATCATAGTAGCTAATGAAGTATAATTTACAAAACTTAATATGTGAACATTACTTCTGCCAAGTTTGAGTCTGATAAAGTGATGCAGAGCAAAGTTAGAGAGGTTTGTAAAGAAACTGTACTGTCACATTGTGTACTTAAACTTCATGGGTGCCGATAATGATGAGTAGGACTGTAAGTGAGTCAAAAGTCTGAGTCTGGTCAAATTTAGAAAACAGAAAAGTCAAGTCAAGCGTCTTGAACTTTAAATACTGAAGTCATAACAAGTCATAAGTGGTGTTTATCAAATGAAATGACATTTTGGTGAAACAATATCTATTGGGGTGTAAGGGGATTTATTTTGTATTTCAGATTTTTTGTATGTATTTGTAATTTGTAAAGAATAGGTAAAATGCTATCTTATAAATCAAAGACAACGGTGAAAATAATGCTAATTGATTCTTTTGTAGCGTATGTAACTCACCGATGGAGGACGGCACCAAATAAATCTCTAAAATCTCGCTAAAATCTCGCCTAGTGTGCACCAAAGGGGTTCATAATCTTAAAGTAGATTATATCAGAGGCAAACTGAGCTTCTACCCTGGAAGACATAAGTAGGAGGCATGTCTCTTCTTGTTTGGGACATAAGCGCAGGGCTTGTGGTACAAATAGGTGAGCCTCTGGGCAATTATCATCTTGTATGAGTGTGTGTGTGTGTTTGTGTGTGTATCTGTTAGTGAGTGCATCCATGAGTGACGCCCTATGTCCATGCGTGTGGGTAGTTTATGTAAAACAGGGGTGGGAAGGTGGGTTTAAGGAAATGTTTTTAATTTTTTCTGTGTAAAGCTCTTTGAGTTGCATTCATTGTATGAAAAGCGCTTTATAAATAAAGTTTGATTGATTGATCTAATGAGACGTGTGTGACATGTGCAGCTCATGCCAGCAGTCAGAAAGCCGACTTTATAACACAAACATTTTCACACTGTTAAAATGTATCCTGTGTAAAATCTGATATCACTTCCACTGTGGTCTTTCCTTTTACGTATATAAAATGTCATTTAAGTTTAAATGCTGGCAGTCTCTCACCTGAATCTTCACCTGTCTGAAGATGTGGCTGTTACGAGGATCTGGAACCTTCTCGAAAAGAAACTTTGGCAACATTAGCCGAGCTTTCTTTACTGCCATAAAAACACTGCAAGGAAACAGAAGAGGGAAACAGAAATATGAAATACCCTCATGACTGAAATTATTTGTTTCGGCTTTCATGGCACATTCCTCTTTTGGTTACAATTAGATTTTCATTTATTACTTGACTTACTTGTTTTATAATATTATGATAATACAGTAAAGGATGCATATTTGTACTTATGTAAAGGTAAAAATTTTCCAAAGGGAACCTCTGAATTTTGGGAAAAAACATAAATTAATTGATTTCATATTGTTTTCACATCTACATCTGTGCATAGATGTCAAATTATGGAAAGTTACAATAATTTAACTGTGTGACAAATTCTTTCAGGTTAATTTAAATTGTTCCAGGTGCATCTCTCCAAACCAGAGTGGTTCAATGTGATGGTTATTTTATCAATTAATTAACAAACTGCTACCTTTCAATTGTCTTCTTTAAAATAAACCATAAATGAGCCTGGCTCCCTCCGCTCCTCACTTAAACTAAAGTGAGAGCTGGTGTGGTGGTCCCTGTTATCAACTCATTAATTTCAAGTTAATGAAGACCCTTAACATCCTTTTCACTTTTGCATTTTGTGCATCATTTGCTTTGTATTGTACACTCAAATAAACTCTTCGGTCTTGAATTACAAATATAAAAAACAGTTAGTCTAAACTATCATGTTTACATCAATTTATCAATCAATTAATGTGGAATAAAGCTGAATGAATACAACACATTTAAGTAGGGATGGGAATCGAAAACCAATTCCAGTTGAGAATCGTTAACAGCTCCATCAGAGAATCGATATCATTAATCTTTTTGCTAATCAATTCCCTTATCAATTCCTTCCACTGACAGGGTTCAGAAGCATCAGAATTGTAGCTTAATTTTCATTGCACCTACTACACAACCTTAAGTGAGTGGAAACACCAGCAACTTGCAGAAGCAGTTATCTATACGGTGACGTGTTTGAAATTGCAACTGAAAATCAGACCAACATTTGCCCACTCGCAAAATCTGCAGGAATCGATAAGGGAATCGTTAAAGAATTGGATCGATTAGCAGGATCGTTAACAGCATTGGTATTGATAAAATCTTATCAATTCCCATCCCTGCATTTAAGACATCTTGTATGTGAAGATGATCTCACCAGAGCAGTGCGACACAAACACAAACTACGAAAGGTAAAATGATCCAGAGCAGCATTGGTCTGAGGTATTCTGAAAGAAAAAGAGAAACAAACCATGAGAACATTTACCTTTCATCTTTTATATTTTTATCATCACTGAGTGCAGTGTTTATCTTGACAGCATTTTTAATTTAGTTTTGAATTAAGTATTTTGCCTAAAATATTTTTTAGTTTTAGTCATAATTTCATCATCTAAATTGTTTTAATTTAAGTCAAGTTATAGATGATGAAATTTCACATTTTAGTCGTCAAAATCTACTGCAAATCTAAAAAATGAAGAGCAAAGCGTAAGGCATTTTTCATGTTTCCTTGAATTTCTGAAGTCATATTATAAACTCGGATACAATAAAAAAATCTAACAGCCCTTTACTGAATGCTAGTAAAGTTCAAAGGTCTAAATGAACAGAAACAAACTTAAATTCTGTGTGAAATGCAGTCACCTTTATTTAGGCTACCTGGCAGAGCATCTCAGTTACAATACCAGAACTGACAACAAACAGTGAACCTGCTCTACATGAATATATCAACTAGAAAGGCACTTGGAGAGCGCAGACCTCCGCCAGCGCCTCAGTCCTCAGCCATATCGTGATTTTGACCCTAAATATAAGTCCTACCTTTATTTCATCAAAATATTTAGATTCCTTGACCATGAAAACATACCATTAGCAACTGGATTCATAATGATATCTATTTTAGTTCAGTAGGTATTCACCCAAAATCACATTTTTCGTCATGGCGGCCAGATGCTGATCCAGATCAACACCAAAATCGAATCAGTTTTTCCTTTTCCCATGCTGAACATTTCCTGAAAATTTCATCAAAATCCATCCATAACTTTTGAGTTATTTTGTTCACAGACGGACGGACAGACAGACAAACTCTCCTGAAAACATAACCTCCTTGGTGGAGATAATTAATAAAGAGAGCAGCTCTGATTGGATCGCTCCACAACATATCCCAGCACCACCAAGCTAAGGCAGCTGTGATTGGATGTCCCTCTTAACTCATCTTACCTTTCCACACAACCAAAGTAGCTGTGATTGGATCGATTTTAACTTGTCTCTACTTTCTACATGAACAAATTAGGTCTGATTGGATTAAGTCTCTGTCAAACATTTTAGTCTAGTTGTTATTTGTTGACAAAAATGTCAGTTCATGTAGTTTTAGTTTTTGTCCATGTGCACTTGTTTTTATTAGTTACTGTCTCGTTTTCGTCAGGGGAAAAAAGGTTGTTGATGAAAACTATGACGAAAATAATTTGTCAACAAAATGAACACTGGTAGAGTTGTCCCCAGGCCACCAGTTGCCCGTCCCTGTTCCAGACGCATCACATTACAAATAAATACAGTTTATTAAATGTTATACCAGAGGTCTTAAAGGTGATGGTGGAGTTTTCTCCAGGCCCAGCTGCAGTCACAGCTTTTATCCACACCTTGTACTCCTGACCTGGACTGAGGTGCAGCAGCTCGGAGGTTTTGGATCCACTCACATTGAACTCTAGGAGAATAAAGAAGAGAGAGTTTGTGGTTTAGGGAACAATGCCATAAAGAAACATTAAACTTAGTGAATATCTGACATGTCAGCTCAGTACAAGGGTCACATAGATAATTTTCCAGTACTGATTTGATGGAGGCAGCTTTGATTTGGGTGCCATCTTAAATTCAAGACCTCTCTTAAGAAATATGTGAAATTCGCAAACTGTATTTATGAGGCACATGTCAATGACTTATTCATTTGCCCCTGCAACTGCAATCAGCTCCACCCTGACCATGAGGAGCAGAGCTGAAAGGGATAGTTCGTTTTTTATTTTAAGGTGGTGTTGCCAGAAGCCCATAGCACTAGTAAAGACAAGTGCCAGTAAAGGAACTTGTAAGCTTTGTCCCTGGGGAGAGATATCCAGGGACGGTCGGTAGCCAATACATAGCAAGTACATGGTGGCACGGAAAGTCTTGTAATTAACCCACTAATGGGTTAAAACTACGATGGCTCAACTACATGATACAGTAAGATTATGGGCCTCGAGCAACCCCACTTTAAATAGAGAGAACTATCCCTTTAATTTCACTTTAAACTGTTGTTGGCGCTCCAAAGGTAAATCACAGCCCACAGCAGGCATCAGTAAATCTGTAAAAATATATAAAGGTTTATGAATAAGTTTCTCTGGCGAAGGATTGACTGAAATTTGCCTTCATGAGCTTCAAGCTTTTCTGACACATTTCAACACCAAAACTAGGAAGCACTCAGAGAGCGCAACCTCCACCGAAGCAGCTCACATACTGCTGAATCCACTGGGCTAACAAAGGTCCTAGTTAATTTGATTTGAAGGGAATGAGCAGCTACAGTAGCCTAAAAACTGCGTGTGTGTGCCAGTCACTTTACAACCAACTACTTCTTCAACTTCAGTCAGTTCAACACAGGACTGGCAACAAGACTGTTCCTGGATCCAGGATCAGTACCAACAATCTGTCGCCAAACCTGATGATGGAAATATGACTATTTTAATGCTGTGTAGTACTTATTTTGCTCATTGCTATGGCCTTATGCCAACAGCAGGAGTAACTTCGATGTTCATGAATGTTCATGTTGCTTGTTGAAAGTCTGAAGGGTAAACTCCAAAGTATAAACATTCCTACATTAGTCAAGAAAGATTAACAGTTAGCTGAATATAATCAGTCCTTTAGCCAGGAAGGTAGGCTAAGTTGTGGCTGTCTCCCACTGCGGTGACGAGGCTGTGGTTAGCATGTTGTGTGTTAGTCTGTGATATGTAAGTGAATGGGCTAAGCTGCTAACTGGCAACTGGCATGAACTAGAAAAGCACTCGGAGAGCGCAGACCTCCGCCAGCGCCTCAGTCCTCACCCATATTGTGATTTTGACCATAAATATTAGTCCTACCTTTATTTCATCTAAATATTTAGATTCCTTGACCATGAAAACATACCATTAGCAATTGGATTCATAATGATATATATTTTAGTTCAGTAGTTATTCACCCAAAATCACATTTTTTGTCATTTTTTGTCACTTCTTTCTTTTCCCATGCTGAACATTTCCTGAAAATTTCCTCAAAATCCATCCATAACTTTTTGAGTTATTTTGTTCACAGGCAGATGGACAGACAGACTCTCCCAAAAACATAACCTCCTTGGTGGAGGTAATAAATTAAGGGTACATGTGTTTTCAGGACTGTAAGCAACACGTGGCTGCAGTACTTGAGTGACGATGCATGTCTATCGTGAATTGCCAGTATGTACCTGGCTCTGCTCTGGCTCATTAGCATATGAAGGCGACTGCCCTCAAAACCAGCCATTCTGAACAGAGTGGTTATGTGAGCGTGGAAAGAATGCAGCTGTGAGTTATTCATAAACTTTTTGGACCAAAGCATGTTACTAACATTTCATGAAGACATCAAGGATCCGTGCTAAACTGCAGAAAAGGAGAAAAATTTGGCACCTTTGACATCAGAAGTATTCACTTTCATGTTATGAATTCCTATTTGGTAACGCAAGATTGTTCCATTCTGCTTGGGGAGGGGGACAGGCTTCCATATCAGGGTTGCATGAGTGTCAGCGATGGAGGTCACGTTGAAGTCCACCACTTTGGGAGGGACTGAAAAGTCATGAGAAGCAGACATGAAGAAAACATTTTTATGTTTTAAATCTAAGAAGAAGCTAATAAGAAAATAAACATACTTCCTTCAAGAGAATATCCAACAGCTGAGGAGAGATGACGGACTTGGTTGTTGCCTGACACTGACAGCAGTGACACTCTGTATGGCGTGTACTTTTTGAATTGACCTGCAGGAGGCGACAAACATCAAGTTTTGAATTTAGTCTAGTTTGTACAATAACACAAATTCCCAATAATCATCTTAATATTTAGGCCACAGTGTCAAATAATGAATCATTTGTAGTAACTGTAGTATTGCATTGAAAGTGCAAAAAATCACAAATCAGGACAAAATGGACTGAGACTGTCAAACCTGTAAGGCCAGACTATATTTGATCGGATGAAGTATACAGCATAAGCATCAGTTAAGTGCAGTAAATAGTTGGATCATCTATAAAGCATATTAAATGAATTTCTATTAAATTATGAACACATCTGAACGTGCTTTATTGATGCATTTAACTCTCTAGATCAGTGGTTTTACAGTACTGTAAGACATTAGGGAAGCACCTGCTGTTCATATTTTGAAAGAAAACTGAAGAATGCCTTTTCAATCTTGCTTTTTAGTTGATAATATTTATTATTAAAATTATTTCATCTTATTTATTTATTTATTTTAATCCTCTTAATCTGTTTTATTTTTCCATTTGAGTTCAGCTAATTCACACTTCTACTTTTTATTTACTTTATTATTTTTTAACTTTCTTGTCATTTTATTCCTTTTTTAGATAAAGCCTTCTGTGCTCCAAGATTCTGTTTGCTTTATACAAATACATTTTGATTGACTGACAGTGTGAGGTGGGCCAACCCAGAGGGGTAAGAAGACTTAAGGGAAGGCGTGTAAAGAAAATGTGAACCAGAAAATAATGTTAATTTTCACCAACTGTTGGCCATGACACATAGGAATAGTCCACTTTGGTGATGGTCTGAATCAAGATGAAAATTTGGGAATTTGTTTGATGTTCAGTCGGTCAGTTTTTCATGTTTTAGCTAATAATATGCTGACAATGCCGGTGATGCCTTGGTGGAGGTTTGTGCTCATAGAACACTTCAAGCTGCGATTAATATTGTGATCCCAATTAATGAACACAATTACTCATTCACTTATTGAAATTTTCACCACAAACAAACTTAATGTTAATATTATTTTTGCTGAGGTTTAACTGACGTCCAAACAGCAAACACTGACATGTTTACCACACATGACAAAAGAGCACCATCACCTGCAGCACAGTAATCCTTATTCTTCATCATCCTCATTTTATAATTGTGGTCTCATAATTGTCACTAAAACTTGATTACCCAGCCCTACTCTGGGCCATCAACAGCTGGAAGGGTGACATGCTCGCCCCTTATACAGAGACCTACTGCTGGTGTGGGCTCAAATATTTTGCTGCATGTTTATTTTCACCCACTGTCTCTCTACTCTATCAAATAAAGACAGCTAAAACTGAACTTAACACTAAATAAATGAAAGAAGAACTTACATGAAACATACCTGTAAAAAAAGCTGCCGTATTTTCTGTGGATACTTTGACCCAGTCGAATCCTTCCCCCAGGGGACGCCCTGCTTCTTTGTACTGCACAACATAATTCAACAGATTAAGAGGACGCTGATGGGGATGCTTCCAGGACACCGTGAGGTTCACTTCGGTCATCTTGAGGTCAAGTTTTCCATTTTTCTCTTTACCTTCACATGAGACAAATACAAGAAAAAGCTATAAGTTGAGTAATAAAAGAGCGATACAATAAAACTGACCTTTCTGATGCTTCTGGTGGGACAAACTTTAGCCCAAGCCAAATACTTTTAGCTGCCACGGTAAAATTATGACCTTAATTGTGTGCACTGAAAATATTTGATGATCTAGTAATGTTAAATCTCTGTAATGTTTCCTAGGAGCAAACTTGAAAACGCTATAATTCTTTTATGACTGAGGTTCAATGTCAACTAGACTGGCAGTAAGGAAGACAATCGGGCACTAGAAACTTCTTGTTTGACATTATTCCTCACAAATCTTTCAACAATTTCTTCTCTCTCTATCATATATGTGTGGTCCTGTATGAAAAGACAACTTCCCCTTTTCGTGTGTAGACTGGATGAACTTTCACTGGAGAGACTCCCTGTCAGGCCTGGCCAGCTCACAACACGTGCACGTACACACAAATACACACTTTTCCGTCATGCATGTATTTATTAATCTTTAAATTATCTCCCACCCATGAGTTGCTGCAACCCTATGCTACACATATCAATATTATTGCTTGTTTATCTTTGATGTGACACACTTAATCTCCCTTGGTGACCTGAATTTTCTGTAGTCTAGTTTATATGTTACATTCCCAATAAAATATCAATCAATCAATATTTATTTCTAAAGCCCTTTACAGTAACCCAAAAGGCCCCCAAAGTGCTTTACAGTAGTGTCAGAAAATAAATAAGAACACTATGGATAAAAACAACATAAAACAACACTGGAAGAACAATACATAAAAGCAAATGATACATAAGAATACAACAGGAGGTGTGACAGCAGCAAGGTGCATAAAAGCCATTCGGAAAGATAAAACAAAATAAAACTAACTGACATGAGCCTAAATCTTAGACACCTTAGTCAGGGTTAAAAGCCATTCTAAAAAAGTGAGTTTTTAGTTTAGATTTAAAAAGACCAAAGTCAGTTGTGGTGCGGATGTCTGGGGGCAGCTTGTTCCACAACATAGGTGCAGCGACAGCAAAAGAACGGTCCCCCCACTGTTTGTATCTCGACCTTGGAACATCCCAAAGGAACTGGCCAGAAGAACGCAGGGCCCTCGTATGGCTGCGTAAAGTTAAAATCTCTGATAAACATAGAGGAGCCAGGCCGTGAATGGCATTAAAAACAAACAACAAAAGTTTAAAATCAATTCTAAAACGAACTGGAAGCCAGTGGAGAGACGACAGCACAGGGGTGATGTGCTCACGTCTTGGAGTGTCAGTTAGAAATCTCGCCGCAGCATTTTGAACGAGCTGAAGGCGAGAGAGGGAAGACTGGCTGAGGCCGAAATAAAGGGCATTACAGCAGTCCAGGCGGGAACCTTGGCCAAGAGGTGCAGCTGAAGAAAGCTCGTTTTCACCACAGAGGTGATCTGTTTGTCAAATTTTAGGCTATAGTCAAAAGTTACCCCCAGGTTTTTTACCTGCGATTTAAAAAGACGAGACAGAACTCCGAGAATCATTGTGGCTGCATATTGCGAAGAAGGGCTAAAAAGGATATATTCCGTTTTGCTGTCATTCAAGTGCAGGAAGTTACGTGCCAGCCACTGCTTGATGTCAGTGATGCAGCTCTGTAATTTACTGACTGTTGAGCCTTCCTTTGGGTTCAGAGGCAAATACAACTGTAAATCATCCGCATAAAGGTGAAACGACATGTTATGCTTTTCGATGACTGAGCCCAAAGGAAGCAGATACAAGGAAAAGAGAACAGGGCCAAGAATAGATCCCTGTGGCACCCCATAAAGAAGTGGTACATTTGATGAGCAGAGGTCACCAATCATCACAGAAAAGCTTCTATCTGACAAATAGGACCTAAACCATTGAAGAGCGGTCCCACGGATGCCTACATGCTGCTCTAGGCGAGATACAAGGACTGCGTGGTCTACAGTACCGAAAGCCGCTGTGAGGTCGAGCAGCACCAGCACCGTGGGGTTCCCAGCATCCACAGACAGGGTGGTATCATTATGAACCTTAAGCAATGCTGACTCTGTACTATGTCGGGATCTAAAACCGGACTGAAATTTATCCAGGATCGAGTTTGATTCTAAAAATGACTGTAGTTGTGTGAAAACAACTTTTTCTAAAACCTAAAGGTGCGTTCACACCGGACGCTACCTGTACTACCTCGGCGATCACTCTCCATGCAAAGTCAATGTACAGTCGCGATGGGGCGGGGCTAACCCTCCCGCGACGCGACAGCCGGCGACAAGACGACCGCTTCACTCGTCGCGCGATGTCAAAGTTAAAAAAAAGTTGATCTATTCAGGCGATGTCGTGAGTGGCTGTGCAGGATCAACCAATCAGCGGTGTGTGTACGTGTGACGGTGCTGTTATTCATCCGACTACAGGGCGGATGACTTCCGCATAGGCGGAACTAATCTCAGTGAGGACATTTGCAGACGGACCGCAGTAAACTCACAGAGGATGCTGCTGCATCATCAGCCGCAGAGTTTTGTGTTTGATAAGTGAGTGAAAAGGATACAGCTGGAATAATGTCCGCTTATACACCCTATTATGGGATATATGATACGATCGCGGTAAAACTCGAGCGGACGTGACGTCACCGAGGGACGGCCGACGCCAGGCGACCAAACAGGTAGGCTATTTATGGACGCGCGACGCTACCTCAGAGGGCGACGCGACTTCGGTAGCTGGGTCGCTTGCGGTGTGAACGCACCTTTAGAGAGAAAAGGCAGGTGTGAAACAGGTCTGAAATTAGACAGCACAGAGGGATCAAGATGGGGTTTTTTTTAACAGAGGCCTGACCACGGCATATTTAAAGGCAGTTGGGACAAACCCTGAACAGAGACAAGAGTTAACAAAAACAAGCAAACTTGACCCAGCAACATCAAAAACCTCCTTCAGGAGCTTGGCTGGAATGATGTCCAGGGGGCAGTTAGTAGGTTTCATGCCACTAACCAGCTTAGAGAGGGCAGGCAGAGAAATTGCCTGAAACTGGTCGAAGATAGCAGAAGGTGCAGGAAAAACACACACATCACCAAGAGATAACAATAAGTTATTCACACTCTGCCTGACAGATGTCGCCTTATTAGTGAAAAAGGTGACAAACGCTTCACAGGTAGCTGTGGAAGCATCAGACAGGACAGAGGGACATGGGTTCACAACAGAGTCAATAATGTTAAAAAGCACTCTAGGACGATGAGAGCTGTTGGCTATTACGGAGGACAGATATTTAGACCTAGCCTCCCTCAGGGCTCTCTGGTAATCGGCCAAGCTGTCCCTTAACATGCCCTAGGATACATGTAACTTGTCCTTCTTCCAGCGACGCTCAGCCTGCCTGCATTTTTGCCTTAGTGCACGGGTGGAGTCGCTCAACCAGGGATCCGCCTTGGGCTTGATGGTTTTTTTGCGAAAAGGAGCGACAGAGTCCAAAATCTCAGAGCACGTAGAGTGGAAAGCAGAGAGCAGGCTATCTGGGAAGATGCTGCGTCTGCAAGCTGGTGAAACTGGTTTATCGGCAGGATGGGGAGCAGCAAAGTCAAAGATAATGGGGAAGTGGTCTGAAATAGATGTGTCAACTATTTCTTTGAGGGAGAGAGAGAGCCCATGTGAAATAATAAGATCGAGAGTGTGTCCGAGCTCATGTGTTCGACCATTAACTGACTGAGTGAGACCAAAAGAATTAAGAAGGCCTTTAAAGTCATTGGCTAACTGATTTGCTGTACAGCATACATGAATGTTGAAGTCCCCACAAATTAAGAGTTTATCAAACCTTGGAATAGAGTCAGACAAAAATTCTGCAAACTCTTGAATGAAATCCTTATTGAATTTGGGAGGACGATAAACTGTGGCACACGGAACAGGGCAAGAGAGATCAATCACAAACAACTGCAGTTCAAAGCTGGAATAATTATTCGCAGTTATCATCCGGCATTTGAAGCTGTCCTTGAATACAGCAGCTAAGCCACCACCCCGACCAACAGCGCGCGGGGTGCTGAAGAAGGAAAAGCCAGGAGGGAGGAGCTCCGAGAAGGCGCTGTCATCACCTGGTTTAATCCAGGTTTCAGTCAGCAGGAGGAAATCCAGATTGTGCTCCATGAAGAAGTCATTCAGGATGAAGGTCTTGTTTATGAGAGATCTGGCATTACACAACACCATGTGAACTGAGGATTCTGTCATCGGCTGAGAGGCGCGACCGAGCGGGCGGAGATTACCGGAGACGCAGCCCCGCCGGGAGATCCGCACCAGCCGACGACGCGGAAGCGACTCCCCGGTATCCGGAAAAGCCGGTCGGAGCCAACGGTACCTGTACTCCGTGGAGCTCCGTAGATCGTAGCCGCCGCATTCCATAAAAGATCCAGCTGGGCGACAGGGACCATGAAGAGAAGAGGCAAGGTGGGTCTTCAGCCGAACGAGGACTCCCCCTCGCTTACCGCGTCTTCTACGGCGACTTCTGTGGGGTAACCGGCAGGACAGGTGCCATAGAAACGCCGGTATGGACGCCAGGAAAGGCGGAGGCGACTTTGAATGTCCATCAGAGCCACCGATCGGTAACTTTTCCAGCGACTCACGGATGTTAAGAAGAGTCAGGCGATCATACACCCGCAGCATTGACACACTCCGCGTAACAAGCAGCAAACACAGTTAAAACAACAGCAGACCCAGGAGAGGCAGACGGCAAACCAGACACAGGGGCGCCATCTTGCCTGCGTTGGTTGACCAAAAACCAGAATATCCAAAATATTAAAACTCTGTACTTAAAACATAAAGTAAAAAAAACATTTCGAGGAACATTATTGTAGTATAACAATAAATTCAGTATTCCATGATGTTAGCTTACTAGTGCTAATATCAACTAGCAACTTAGCATGAATATTGCTTTTTAAGGCAGATTCAAAGGCATAACACATGTCGTTTGTCTCTTTCTGTAAAACAAACACATTAACTCTTTGCCATGCTAAGTGATCTGACATTAGAAGAAACCACTGGCATCAGATATTGGGAATAAATAAATAGGTTAAACAAGTCTGAAGGATTTCAAGACAAATTCAGCAGAAAAATAAATGATCAAATCAATAAAACCTCAATTAAAGTCAGACAAATTACATGCTATTTCCATTTTTTTTTAAAAATCGGAATAAGCTAGTTTTAAACCTACAAAAGCCAACAAAAACCTATAGGATTTTTACTGTTTTGGATCATTGTTGATAATAAGGCATGTAGAGAAAAAAGTCAGGAAACATAAATGTTCTACTCTTTTAGATAATTGTAACAAAAGACCATTTTTTGAGCTTGAACGTAGAAGTCAGGTGTGAAAAGCTATGAAGCTTCTTTGGAACTACAACATGGCGGATCAACTAAGAAGCAACTACAATTTCCTATTTTTGACATTTTATTGTGACCTCTTTTTTGAGGATTTCCTCTTCATTAAACAACCTTAGCCCTCAAGGTTGTGGCTATTTTGCACAAATTATTAATTGTTTACCATATGGTCCTCTGCCCTTTTTAAAGTCCTTGTTAACAGTTAGTAAGCTGCGGCCATTTTAAACACACAACAACGGTTTAAGACTCAAAAGCAGATGACATCAGAAGCATCTGATTATTTTAGATCAAACATTAAAATCTCTCGTGTAGGAATGCTAAGCTGGTTGGAATTCTTCTGGACATAGCAAGAAAGACTCTTCTTAACTTTTGGATCTCTAAGGACACTCCTACACTAGATGATTGGTACAAGGAAATACTGAGAGTTCTTCCCTTGGAAAAACTGACCTACACCTTTCATGACAATGCTCAGGGATTTGTCAAGATTTGGTAACCAGTCCTGGAAAAGTGAACCATGATGGACAGACTTTACCTCTACTCAGTTAGCATCATGGAAACAACGGTGATTACAGGGATCCTGGACATTATTGCACCCGCCTGGTGGTGTAAGTGATCTGCCTTGTTTAGGTCTTTTCACTCTTTTGTCTTTGTCTTTTTTTCATTATTTTATATTATTATTTTTAGATGCATTTTGTCTTATTGTCATTATCATTTATTTTATTTTTGAAATTATAATTTGTCCTGCTGTCATATGTTGTTGTTTTGTTAAGTTTGATCAACATTAAAGAAAAAAAAGGATTCTATATTTGTGGACAGGACTATAATGCTGAATGTCAGAACCTCAATAAAAATAAAGTAAAAAAAAAATCTCATGTGCATGTGTTCATCATGAACCTCATATTAGTCACTTTCTAAATGCTATTTACTCTGAAGGGTTGGGAAACAGGAAGTGCTAAATGCTAACTCACTTCTGCGTTTTTAGACTCATTCCTGTACCACATGAGAAATGAAAACCAAGGAGGGTGGGGCTTCTCAAACAGTCACTTAGAGTTGCATGAAAAAGTATGTGAACCCTTTGGAATTACTTGGATTTCTGCTTAAATAGGTCATAAAATATGTTCTGATATTCATATAAGTCACATCACTAGACAAACACAGTCTGCTTAAACGAATACCACACAAAAAATGATACGTTTTCATGTTTTTAATTGACACCTTATGTGAACAGTCACAGTGCAGGGTGGAAAAAGTATGTGAAACCCTTGGCTAATTACTTCTCCAAGAGCTAATTGGAGCCAGGAGTCAGCCAACCTGGGGTCCAATCAATGCGATTAGATAGGATGTGTTAGTTAAAGCTGCCCTGCCCTATAAAACACACACCAGTTGTGAGTTTGAGCTCTCAGAAGATCTACAATCAAGACTTGTTGATTTTCATGAAGCTGGAAAGGGTTACAAAAGTATCTCTAAAAGCCCTGATGTACATGTGTCCACAGAAAGACAGACTGTCTACAAATGGAGGAAGTTCAGCACTGTTGCTACTCAGCCAAGGTGTGGTCGTCCTGTAAAGATGACTGTGAGGGCGCAGCGCAGAATGCTCAATGAGGTGAAGAAGAGTCCTAGAGTGTCAGCTGAAGACTTACAGAAATCCCTGGCACACGCTTAAATTATTGCTGACAAATCTAAAGTACGTAAAACATTACACAAGAATGGAGTTCATGGGAGGACACCATGAAGGAAGCCAATGCTGTCCAAAAAAAACATTGCTGCAGGTTTAAAGTTAGCGAAAGAGCACCTGGATGTGCCACAGCACTACTGGCAAAATATTCTGTGGACGGGATGAAACCAAATTTGAGTTGTTTGGAAGAAACACACAACGCCATGTGCGGAGAAAAAAGGCAAAGCACACCAACATCAAAACCTCATTCCAACTGTGAAATATGGTGGAGGGGGCATTATGGTTTGGGGCTGCTTTGCTGCCCCAGGGCCTGGACGGGTTGCTGCCATCCATGGAAAAATGAATTCCTACTTTTTCAACATACTTTGCAGGAAAACTTGAGACCATCTGTCTGCCAACTGAAGCTCAACAGAAGATGGGTGATGCAACAGGACAACAACCCAATGCATAGAAGTAAATCAACATTGGAATAAGCCTCTGGAGTGGCCCAGTCAGAGTCCTGACCTCAATCTGATTGAAATGCTGTGGCATGACCTCAAAAGGTCATCACATCAGATATCCCAGGAATATTAGAGAACTGAAAAAGTTTCATACAGAAGAATGGTCCAAAATTCCTCCTGACCGTTATGCAGGTTTGATCTACAACTACAGGAAATGTTTGGTTGAGGTTATTGCTGCCAAAGGAGGGTCAACCAGTTATAAATCCAAAGGTTCACATACTTTTTCCACCCTGCACTGTGACTGTTGGCATGTTGTGTCGAATAAAAACATGAAAACTTATATTTTTTGTGCGGTACTCGTTTAAGCAGACTGTGTTTGTCTAGTGATGTGACTTATATGAATATCAGAGCACATTTTATGACCAATTTAAGCAGAAATCCAAGTAATCCCAAAGGGTTCACATACTTTTTCATGCAACTGTATACCAAAATGCAGACAGAACAGCACCCAGCAGTTCCCCAATTGTTTACTCTCATAGCAGCCTGGTCAATTCATACCTGAAACTGGAACTGAGAGGTTGGAAGGCGCACTCGCACCGAGACTATTGAATGCCGATACACTGACTGATGTCACATCCTTCAGGGTGAGGTTCAAGGGGTACTGCACCTTCTGGCCTTTTGTCTCAGCCGTGGAGATGTTCAGCTCCTTCCAGCTGTTTTTGTTACGCAGACTGACTTGGTAGCACAGAATGACACCACACGCCTGGGACCAAGTAAAATTCTGGACAGGATGAAGAGGAAAGAGCAGAAAGACTAAGAATGCATTAGGCAAACATTACCTTATTATGCAACTTTAGGAAAATGACAAATTGTTCTTGTACTTTTAGCAATGATCCCGTTAGTTTAGTTTAAAAAAGAAACTTGAAATAAACCATGTGTGACCATGTTTCCATTTAGCAGGAGCTGTGCTGTGTCCAGGATCTGCAGCATAATTCAGAGGTGCTAAAACTTTGACTTAAGCCAATGTTAGCCAAAGCAACACTGCACACAGAGAAATGATGGGAAAAAATGACGATCCCCAATAAACTGACAATCCTAATAAATTTAGATGCCAAACAAAGCAAACTGTGATGAAACCTGGGGGGGGGGGGGGTCAAAGTCACTGCTGCAAATGTGATGTCCCAGCTCTTATTGTGCTCCAACTTTTCTTTCAACTTTCATTTGCTGTGTTTCTCTGAAAGCAACATCTCTAGTCTGCCTTTTTAACACAGTGCTTTTTGCCTTTTCCATCAATTTAGTTCAGTAATCTGTACTTTGAAGGTTTTGCCCTGTAATTAATGAAGACCAAAGAGAAATCAGGAACTTATGTAATTCTATACTGCATGACACCAGCAGTCTGGTCAGCAGAGCAAATGTTCCAGCTGATTTTGGCAGCATTTGGATCAATCGGTGCCAGGAGTTGAAAAGACAGTGATGAAATTTGGTTTGCAGCTTCTTTAAAAGTGTCTTGTGCTTCAAATGATTCGAAAACGCTGCTAAAAGGTTTAATCTCCCTGGGATTCTACAAGGAAAACAAGTCCTGTTTCTCTTTTTATGTCAAAAACAGTATCGCATACTCAATCTTACTTGAAGATTTAATAAAAATAATCATAAAAATACTGATTACAGCACCATTACAGTTCTAGTACCCAAATCATCTTACCTTCCAGGTTACTTTACAGTCAGAGCTCTCAGGGTCTATCCCGCAGTCCATCCACACATCAAGCACTCCAACAGGAGCTGAGCCAGAGACAGAAGATAAAAGGAACGAGACATTAAAACAAACACAGGAAAGGGACGGCTGTTTCTGAGTAAAAGGCAAGTTAAAAGGACAGCAAATTTTTTTTTCAACATAACATTAACTAGTTTGTATTACTGCAGAGCATCAAACTGACTAATGTTTAAGTATCAGTCTTAATGTGTGGTTTTCCAGAGTCTCTGCTGGTCTTTCAGGAACTGATTCCTTGAAATTACAGGCAAGGCACATCTGTTCTAAAAACAGAAAACCTCAGTCAGCTCACTTCCTTGTTTCAAGTCCTTTACGTGCTGCCACTTTATTAAAAGTTACATTATTTCTCTGCATGACAGCAAACTTGCTTCTTCCTTAAATATTGAACTTTTGTTCTACAGGAACATGACTTGTTAGGATATGATGACTCTTTTGGCTCAATGTTAGCATCCTGCTGATTCCCTAAACTAAAAGCCTAAGCGATTCATCTCTGTGTTTTGGATCATAGCAGATACTTAGCTCTGCAGAGAAAAAAAAGTGGGACACATGTTCTGTGCTTTTTGATAACCTTAATGAATAAACCCACTAATCACAATTTTAAGCTTAAACTTTATCATTTAGAGAAAAAGCTATTAATCAACTTTGGAAATACAAGATGGTGGTTTGACTTAGAGGTAACCACACTTTCTCTGTGTTGAATGTCCTATTATGACCTCTTCTTTGTCAATTTTCTCTCAACCAAATGACCTGGTGAAGCTGGTCCTTGTGGCTGTGGCAATAGTGTAAAAATTAGAAATGCTCAGGTCCTCGGCCATTTTTGTAGTCCTTGTTAGCAGTTAGTTATGAACAATCATTTTAAACACACAAGGGTTTAAGACACCTTTTGGCCTTTATAGACTCAGAAGTTACATGTTTATCAAAAACCCACCTGTTTCTTTGCTAGTTATTCGTTTGGTTTCACTCCAGTCACTCATTAAGCCTTCGTCAAAGGCACAGCGGACCTGAAATTGGTAGACCACGCAAGGCTTGGGATCGCCTACTGAATAGCTGCCTGTCAGGTTACTCTCCTGGGACGACAAGAGAAAAATCTGCTTCAGCATTGCATTCTACTTGTGACTCCATCTGCAGAAGTTCTTCCTCTGTGAACTCTGGTTTATAAAGATATCCTCTCAGACTGCCGTTACTAAAGTCAAAATCAGTGTTAATCATAACAGCACTTCATAATTTCATTTGAGTTATATAGTCTTTTGCCTAAAGTGTAAGGCATTTTCTATTAGCCCTTTTCCATTAGCCCTACTCTACTTGACTCTACCCGGCTCTACTCTACTCGCCTTGTGCTACTTTTCCATTAGCCCCAGTCGCCTGCCCAACGGGGTGCAGTGTCGCTGTAAACAGCTGAGCGGCACTGCGGTGACGTCATTTTGAGTGCGACACAACAATCTGTGGCTTTTTAGTCACAAACCGAGTAAAAAAGGATAGCAGAAGAAGGCTGCAGGTGGTAAGAAGAAATACCCCTTGAGAAGCACAGGAGAGTTTTGGAAGCTATACAACAGAATGAAGCCGAGGACGAGAGCAATCGAGCTGCAAAGAAAAGACGTATGAGGGTAAGGTAATGGTAGCTACCGCTAGCATGCTAGGTCGTTGCGCTCATGACTCATTGATGATGACACTGTATGACCAATCAGTAGCCGGCAGTCGGTGACCTCATCTTTAAGTATCGACTCAGCTCGCTTGGAACCAGAGCGGAGTAGGTACTAAAACTAGCTTGTTTTAGGAGGTACCAGGCTAGTGGAAACACGCTGCAAATCGAGTAGAGCCGAGTAGAGTAGGGCCAAAGCGTGCTAGTGCAAAAGGGCCATATGTTTCCTTGAATTTCTGAATTCATGTTTTACACTTTGATGAAGTGAAACATTTAATAGCCCTTTACTGAATGCTAGTGAAGTGTGAATGTATAGATTAAAAGAAACAAGTATAACTTTTGTATGAAATGCAAAAGAGAGCATCACACTTATCCCACCAACATGAAGCTAACTCATCCAACCCTTCCACACAACCAAAGTAGCTATGATTGGATAGATTCCTAACTTTTTTCTGCTTTCCTCATGATGAAATTAGGTCTGATTGGATGAAGACTCTGTCTGACATTTTAGTCTAGTTGTTTATTTGTTGTTACTGTCTAGTTTTCATCAGGGGAAAAAGTTGTTTATGAAAACTATGACAAAAAAAATAAGTCAGCAAAACTCATACTGGTCAAAACCACTAATTTTAGTTTGGTACAGTTAGTGTTTGTAGTTTCCTCTGACTGCCTGACCAGTGTTGGGGAAGTTACTTTTAAAAAGTAGTGTTAGCTCATCACTCATTACTTCTGAAAAAAGAAACTTGTTACCTTACTTAGTTACCCTCTATGCAAAGTAACTTTTCACGTTACTCGTTACTTTTACGTTACTTTTATCTTATATTTTTATCTGTTCCTAAATGTGAAGGCCTACAAAAAGTTCTAGAACAGAGAACATAACAGTTTTTTCTTTTGTGATCTTTATTTTACAAAATGTCACATACCCTGTGGAATGAGAGCTCCTGCCCAGTATTTCCACATTTTGCTTCTTAAATAAGCAACCTGGTCGATAAAAACAAGCCCAAATCAAGCAACCAGCTATTTCCTTTCCTAATGTGATATACTACTTGTTAAAAAGAGAAATGTACATAGAGTGTGTTAATTTTCGTCAACATTACCTTTCAAAACCACAGTACCGGGGTGCTGGTTTGGCGGAGTGGTTAGCAACCAGGCACCCCATGTACTTGCTTCTGCCGGTCCAGGTTCAAATCCCGCCTGTGACCAGTTTGCAGAGTGTCTTCCCCTACTCTCTCACCCCCTTTCACAAGCCTATCCACTATCTCTCTCCAATAAATAAAAGCACAAAATGCCCAAAAAATACATTTAAAAAAAAAAAAAAACAACACAGTGCCAAGCATCTGATCAAGAAAAGAACTTGGCTTATAATAAGTAGACCTGGCAACTTTGGCTCTGGAGCATGTGCTATGTGCGTGACCGTGTTTGGGGGCGTGCAAACTGCCTATCGCAGTCATGTTTTGCATTATGTTAGGGTTTGAAGGTAATCAGGGCGATTCACACTAAAACAGAAGAACCCCAAGAAACAAATTCACATTTAAAAACAAACCCAAAAAACAGTGACTCGTGGCCGTGACTCACAAGATTTGCGGCCCTTCGACGCTTATAATGAGCAGACTTGGCAACGCTGCTCATGTCTGTGCAAGCAGCTGAGAAGGCAGCTTCAGTGTCAGATCTTTCCGGGGAAAAAGTAACGCCGCGACGCATCAAAAAAGGAACTATGTTTCGTTAACAAATTTTCAGTGGTAGCGTGTTACTTTACTTTTTACCCGAAAAAGTAGTTACATTACTATAACGCGTTACACACAACACTGGTCACAAAATTATGAAGTTAAAAACACAGGCACTTTGCCAAGGAAAAGTTAAACACTGTTAAGATTCTCACTGTAGTGTATTGTCTAGCCAAAAAGTACTTTTTTAGAAGTTTCAACCTGTAAGTTGGTTAATTACAAGGCTTTTGATGGCACCATTTACTGCTGCCATCCGTCTCCCAAAGCGAATGAGTTTCTTAATTGGCACACATATTTACTAATGCTATGGACCTCGAGCAACCCCATTTCAAAAACTTGAACAACCCCTTTAAGAATTGTAGGTTTTTATAAGTGGGAAATTAAACAGTGGAAGAAAACATCAAGACACCTGAATCCATTCTTGGTCCTCTTCAATCCTATATCGGCCATCACAGCTTCCAAAATAGTGGGGCTCTGGGACAGAAAAATTCCAGTTAATCTCCAATGGATCCTGGCCCGTTGTTGTGCTTGGAGGAAATGGCTTGTCTAGAGACAGAGACAGAAACCTGGTTAAACCCTGCATGTACATCTGTGCTGGGGCTACTCATAGTGTTGTGCTTAACTAATCCTTTAAATCCAGTAATTTATTTAGTTGTTGTTATCTCACTGGAGATAAAAAAATATTTATTGTAATTATTTCATATTATTATTTAACATATTAGCATTTAATGCAGCTTTAATTTGATAGAAGTGGTATATTTGCATCAGGTGATATGAATGAAGATCTTTTTCATCACTGCAAAAAAGGCCATACTCAGGAACTGGACAACGAGACTCAAACTCAATGCATCACACTGGCTAAATATCCTGACAGAATATATATTAATGGAAAAGCTCACAACCGCTCTCCAAGACCAAACTCATTATTTTTAAGCAACCTGGACCCTGCCTCTTCTCAGAGCCTTACATTTAATGTCTTAAAAATATTTAGGTTTTTGCCATTTGCTCTTTCTTTCTTGTATTTACTTACCAGTTAGTTAATTATTGTTGTTGTTCTCTTTATTTACTATTGGTTTGCTTGTTTTGTTGTTGGCTTTTTTTTGTCTTTTCTTTCTATTTGTTTCTTTAAATTATTATTATTATTTTCCTTCCATATTCATTTTTCTATCTTCATTATGCTATAGAAGGTTGTGCCCTGGAACAACATAAAATTTACTCCCCCACACACTCAAACAATAGTATCTTTTGTCACATGAAGACTTAGGACTGATGGCCTCCCATTCCTATCTCATTTTTGTTTTGTTACCTTTCCTGTTTGCCTTTTCATTATTACTATAACTGCCTTGTATTTTATTATGGTTTGTATAATAGTTTTGTTTCTGTCTCTTGTATTTGTCTTGTTATCTTATGTATTTCTTCTAAATTTCTAGTTATTTCTTTTGTGTTGTTCGTGTTGTACACTGACCCTTTGTATGTCTTGTTAAATGTTTGCAAATAAAAACATGAAAGTTTAAGGTTCTGACTCGGGTTGGGAGAAAAAATTGATTCACATAACTATTGGGACTTTTTGTTTGCCGATTTTTAAATATATTTTTTTCTTCAAAAATACATTTTTTTTTCCAAAATTTAAATCATTTTAGTCTGTGTTAATAAGCCATTTTCAATGCAGGCTTTGAAGAGAGAGTACAAACAGCTGGTTAAAATATATTGCTGAACAAATTCTAAAAACTGACTCGCATGTGATGTGTATTTTTCTTGATATAGTCTATAGGCATCATCATTGTTCATCTTTTTTGCCGGTGTTAAGAACGCTAACGAAAGATTGCAAAAACCCGCAATATCGTAGAATTTCAATTTAAATTGAATTGACACATAAAGAAAATGTAAAAAATCGAATTGGAACCATGAAAGATCGAAACCATGTAGATAACAATTACGTTTACACTTTTAAATGTATAAAAGAAGTGTAAATTAGTGAATAAATATACAAAAAGAGAAAAAAAGAATAAAGACGGGCAGGTAAGATAGGAGAGGTGGATAAGGAGAGCATGCTGCAAGGGCACAAATTTGATTCAAAATCTTTGAATTAACTCAAATAAATCTTTTTTCCTTAGACATTGACATTTTCTGATCCTGTGTAAGCTCCACTCTACCAGAGTTTACACATTACATTTGTTTGTTAGTCACTTTCTAAATGGCTGTCATTGTGTCCTTCACTGATAATAATCAAACTGTTTGGATGTAAACAGTTGTAGGGTCAACAATGGATTTACTCACTGATTTTCCCTGTATTGATGTTCAACTCTGGAGATTTTCCTATACCATGCTGGCTTTCAGCCTGCACCCAAACAAGGAGGTCTTCATTTTGGGAAAAGCGTGAACGAGGGATCACACCACTCACACTGGTCTCACTCAACAAGTGCTGAGCCCTGAAAGACAGAGAAGAGAAATCAAACTTACTCTCAAGTCTCCTTCATTGTTAATTAATTATCACTTTCCAAAGAGGACAGTTAGGAAGAACAGATGTGATTTGATGTTTACTCGCTGTCTGGTTGCTCCCAGTGCAGGGTGTAGTTTGCTGGATTCTCAGGGTCCAGCCTCAGGTCCCAGGTACAGTGGATATCAATTTCACAGACTTTATAACAAGGGATGTAGCAGTCAGGGCGAGAAGGGGGGACGGGAGGACCTGAGGGTAAAAGAAGCAGTGGTACTCAAATGGTGTGGCAGGCACACTGGTGTAGAGTCATCTTATTACTTCAACTACACAGCAGAGGATGATGATTTAGACTTCAATTCACTCTATCAGTGCTTCATTTACTTTCATTCCTGTGTCAGATGGCACTTTCAGTTACTTAAAGCAAATTTAAAACAGAAAATAAGCAGTTCAGAATGGATACTGCTCCATTTGGGATTTTTCAAAACCTTAGGTAACAAAATGGCCAAAATATCTGACAGTCATTACTTATTTAAGCTCAAGTGAATCAGTGCTGAGCATCAAACAAACCAAAGTGCCACACACTTTGACAATCAGTTTGTAATTTTCCCAGTAGGAGAACAAACTGTTATTTCAAGTCTTTCATTCCTTCTGCCATCAGGCTGTTAAACCTGGGGGGGCTATCCCAGCTGTCATTGGGTGAGAGGTGGGGCACACCCTGTACCGGTCACCAGTCGATCACAGGGCCACATAGAAAGACCGGCAACCATTCACACTCACACTCATACCTACGGGCAATTTAGAGCCACCTATTAACCTATAATAGGTGAATATTTTTGATCTGTGGGAGGAGGCCAGAGTGCCCAGAGAGAACCCACGCATGCACGGGAAGAACATGCAAACTTCGCACAGGAAGGCCCCTGTCCAACCTGGGAATTGAACCGCGAACCTTCTTGCAGTGAGGCACGTGCACTACCTGCTGCGCCACCTTGCCGGAAATTGATTTGCAAAAATTTAACAAATTTAATGGTAACTAGAAAAGCACTCAGAGAGCGAAAACCTCCGCCAGCACCACAGTCCTTAGCCATATTGTGATTTTGACCACAAATATTAGTCCTACCTTTATTTCATCAAAATATTTTGATTCCTTGACCATGAAAACATACCATTGGCAACTGGATTCAAAATGATATCTACTTTAGTTCAGTAGTTATTCACAGAAATCACATTTTACGCCATGGCGGCCAGACGCTGATCCAGATCAACACCAAAATCAAATCACTTCTTCCTTTTCCCATGCCGAACATTTCCTGCAAATTTCATCAGAATCCATCCATTACTTTTGAGTTATTTTGTTCACAGACGGACAGACAGACAGACAGACAAACAAATTCTCCCGAAAACATGACCTTCTTGGCAGAGGTAACAAATGGGGCTGTAATATCGTCAGAAAGTTTAGTATATATCAGTGATCATCAACAGGCTGATCGTGGGCCACATCAGGCCCTGTAAGCCTCCCCTCTGGCCCCCAGAACATTGGCACGGTCTGGAAACATGAGGTAGACAAATATGCAGGGTTTTGAGGGGATTTTTTTTGTTGTTGTTACATCCCTAGACCTCACTTAATCTTTATCAGTTTCAAATATGACAGCTACCCCCAAAACAATGAAACTGGAAGGACGTCATGCTCGATCTGACACCTGAATCCATCATTGTCTAGTTTTGAACCCTAGGATCTAGTAAACTGAGGGTCAAAACCAGTGATGGATAACATGACAGCCCCAGAAAGCAGAAGGCAAAATATCTTATGCTCTGTGTGGCTGCCAGTAGTTTTGGTGATAAGGACTAATCTTTGTAAGGTAAAGATAAAAGCATAAAATTGAAAAAATAAAATGTTAAACCAATAATGGCGTGTTATTTGGTGGGTCCCCAGTGGCTAGTAATTGGCTAGCATTTGGCTGGACTTTGGCTATCTCTTGGCTGGAAGGGGGAAATTAAACAGCCAAATGTGTATCTTAGTCAGACCTAAATACTGGAATTATGATATTGTTTTAAAATCCACCCCCACCCCACCCCACTCCAACCTCCACGCCTATCAAGCAAAAAACTGGCCCTTTCACAATTGTAGTTGATGACCTCTGGTATATAAATAACACTGACATATCAATAGCGTTATTATGTGTAAAAAGCTGTTGAAGCTCTTTCTAAGGTTGCACGTATAAAACGGGTCCATCAGATCATTAGAGAGGTCAGGGGTGGGAATCGAAAATTAATTCCAGTTAAGAATTGATAACACATTGCTATAAGAATCGATATCATTCATCGTTTTGCTTCACAATTCCTTCCACCTGTATCTGCCTCACAAACCCAGTGCCTTGAAATGCAATGAAATTCAGGAGAGCCATGTCTCTGCTGCTAACCTGTGTAGACCTCTTTGGGAACACGTACTAAAATGTCTGATCATGAATAATACCAACATGAGTCACATCCTGGAGAGGCTGGAAACTTTTAAGGATATGAGTCAGATATAACTGAACTCCAAAGAAATGCACCCACAAAGACAGACAATCCCTCTAACTGCTAACCATAGAAATAAAGTGATACATGAACAAAGACTGGGTGATCTGGTATCTAAAACACAATGTGTTCCAAAATGATAAGGCCTTCAGTAATTCAGTTATCAGAGGTAGCAAAGGAACAATAAATTTGATATTCAGCCCTAAAAGAGGCAGAGAATCCTAGTTAAGTTTGAATGGATAAAAAAATTGAACTTTGTGCGAAATGCAGTCACTTTTATTTAGGCTACCTGGCAGAGCATCTCAGTTACAATACTAGAACTGACAACAAACAGTGAACCTGCTCTACATGAATATATCAATTCATAAAGAGAGCAGCTCTGATTGGATCGCTCCACAACTTAACCCACCAACATGAAGCTAAGGCAGCTGTGATTGGATGTCCCTCTTAACTCATCCAATCTTTACACACAACCAAAGTAGCTGTGACTGGATAGATTTCTAACTTGTCTCTACTTTCTACATGACCAAATTAGGTCTGATTGGATTAAGTCTCTGTCAAACATTTTCATCTAGTTTTTATTTGAAAATGAAAATGTCACTTAAAGGTGCTATGAGGAGAATCTATTACCGGCAACGTAAAAGACTCTGCTACCCATGAGCCCGTGCGGCGACTGTCGTAATGCTGCGTTCCAGTAACCGCGGAACTGGGAGTGACATAATCTCAGAGCTATCAGCGTTCCAGTTACAAAGTCGGAAAACATGCCGATCTACCAGGCTATTGTTAGCTGTTGTTAGCACGCCCTGCGTTGTTGTTCACAAATATCACATGAAGAATGTGATTATCACTATGGCAGCATTTCTGTAAATATAAGTCTAACAATACGATGCATACAGCTGATCTAGAGCGACACACCCCAGTCAGAAGTGCAGATAAATTGATTATTACAGGAGCTAAATAACTGTTCACACTGGGGGCATCCATCTTTGATTGTCAACCCGAGGGTGTGGCGAGGTTTCACCGCATTCCTTGGAGGAAATTCTGACTCTGAGGGACGTTCCAGTTGCAGTTTCCTACTCGGAGCTCAAAATTCCTACTTCTGACTACAACTGGAACACACCGCAGATGTTTACATCCACAGCGTGTACTTGTTTTGAGGCTAATGGATGCAATAAGGACCTTCCTCAGAACTCTGCATTGCTTTACAACTTCGTTTTTTCAACAACTTACAGGATGCAAAGCGATGAGGTAATGTATCTTTTTCTAGTTACGTAGCGGTAGTTTTTGATGTGTGACAACAAGCATTTTTGGAAAACTTGTTATCGTAATTGTAGCCGGCTATATATCGCTACTTACAGCCCGGTGCTCCAAGACGTGTAATATAAATAATAAAATAATAAAAAATTCGCTCTAGTTTTAATTTTCATGTTCCAGAAGTTAGCCAGTCCAGCCCTGTCTGACCCGAACGGAAGGCTAAGGAATAACATTTATAGATAACCTATTTTGATGCTATAAAACTCATCAGTAAGTGCGTATTTCGATCAGGCATATATCAAAAAGTGAGACTTTTTTGTCATCACTTCGAAACTCCTCACAGTCTCTTTAGTTTTAGTTTTTATCCATGTGCACTTGTATTCATTAGATACTGTCTAGTTTACATTAGGGGAAAAAAGGTTGTTGATGAAAACTATGTAGAAAATAATTAGTCAACAAATTAACACAGCTGTACTCAGTCTGATCCATCTTGAAAAGCTCAAATACACAACAATTGTGAGCAGCACAAAGCAGGGAAGCCCAATCAGCTGCATTCGTAGGAAGAAGGTGGGAGCTTCGAGTAAGACGAGCAGAAAGTGCCTGCTAGTATAGAGATTAGCATAGCAGTTTTATCAGAACTGGACCACATCAGAGCTGGAAGGAAGTTCTGGCTCCACTTCCAACATGTTTTGGGGAGAGTTTGTTTAACAAAGTGGTTCATATCTGTCCTTTACACTGCTGCAGCAACATCCGCCCACTACATTATCTGATTGGCATGTAATAAATGTGACTGATGGAATGATCGTCCAATCATCTGCCAGAATATGCCTCTGAACAGTTCAGCCCATTTCCAAACACTTTCTACTGGCTGTTTCCCAGATGGACTCAAGAAATATGTTGAATGGTCAATCTGGAGGGGTTTAAACATTCACTGAACACTCACTTTTACCCATTAAAGTATGTAAAGATTGTTTCTTTAATGGTTGTTTTGAAAATATGACTCCCCTATTTACAGAAAAAAGTTTGATCGAGGGGTGGGCAATATGGCAAAAATATCATATCATGATATTTTAAAAATAAAATCATGATCATGATTTTTTACATTGATTTTTCTAGACTAATTTGCATGTTTGACCATCGTTTCCCGATGTTTAACATATAAAACGTGTAAAACCCTGAAAGAAAAAAAAGACAATTAAAGCCAAAGAAATTTTCTGAACAGGTTTCAATTTAAATAGTGCAGTTTTTATAAAAATGTGCAATAAATGTAAACATAAAAGGTAATGAACAACAATATCAACATTATCAACAAGTTACAATTATCAACAAGTGCAACAATTTAGAACAAATGTTATCTAACTGTGATGTCTATAACCTGAGTGAATAATACAGCTGCTTTAGAACAGATTTTTGTTCAGACATCTTCAAGCTTTTATCTCCTTTTTTCTTTCCGCCATGGCTTCACACTACATAACCAAACAGGAGATCAGGGGTGCGCGTCAAAGTCTCTGCGCCCACACAGATGATCTGACAATCTTTCTGCTTTATGAGATCATCCCCACGTTATAATCCTTAACAATTCAATATTGTCATATCGCACACCCCTAGTTTGATCCATTGTTGTTTTATTTCTGCTGTGAGTGGAGTTAGTGAAACAGAATCAGAGGATGTATTAATCCCAAAGAGAAAGACAGTTCTGCAGTATCCCAAACTATGTGCCTCTACAAACATACCACAGACAGGTATTTCAGGGACAATAAAATAGTCAGTGCTTTGACAAACATACTCTCTGACACACAGAGACCCTTATGTGACCCCTGAGGTGACATAAATACAAACTAAACCGGCAACTATGACTCATCTTAGAAGTTTTTGCTATTTTTCGTCATGATTGTCCATGGGGCCTTTCAGAGGATCCGCCATTTCTCTGCGCAGGCTTGGTAATGACTGTCTGTGGTTGAAAAGTTGAAAAAAAAACAAGGTAAAAAGCATGAGAAAGAAGACAAAGCTAAACCACACAACCAGAACAAAGACAACTTCTGGCTCATACACACAGCCTCCCCTCCCTGACAGAACACACTGTAACGACACATGGGAGTCACCTTTATTTCTTGTAAGTCTTCATACCCTGAAAAACGACCAGCTCGATGTCTGCTCACTTTGCTGCAAGGAAATGGCTAGAACATTAACAGGAAATAACTTCTGCCTGGCTCCACATGATGGCACTCGTTCTATAACCACTTCCTTCTTGACTGTCAGCCTAAACATCTAGAGGTGCATCTTTAAGGACAAAGGGCTTTTTATAAGAGGATGTGAGGCCTGTTGTGTTACTTTCATTGAAAGTGCTGAGTATGAAACATGCTGCTCATTACTACAGTAATGTTAGGGGGAAGTTTATTTAACCTCCACTCTGGTGACAGCGTATGCTGGATGCAATCCATTGTATGTTTTTCTTTAGTCTGTACAAATCAATCTGAGCTGAACTTGTTAAAGCAATAATTCTGAAACTCCCTCAGATGCTCCCATCAAACTCAAAAGTTTACTATGAGTCAAGGGTAATAGATTTTGAGAGCAAAGACTCAAAGGTTGTTCTTGCCAGGTTAAATTTGTGTGTTTGTTAGCAAGGTTATGGAAAAACTACGGCATGGATTTTGCTGACATTTTCAGGAGATGTTGGTAATGACCCAACCAAAAAATAATTAGATTTTGGTGGTGATCCAGATAACAGCCACTAGTGAATGACCATTTTTAATCAATAACTGTCTAACTAATAATGATATCGACATGATTCTGAGTGCTAGATGTAGGTTTTCAGGGTCCTGAATAATATCATGATGGCAACTTTAACATGGAAATATTGCTCATAGATGTTACAGCAACATGTGAGCATTATTACCCGTACGGCCTGTGCAGATGAACAAACCTAATTCACTGTCTGTAATCTGGCAGATCCATTTTGCCAAGCTTCAATCTACAACAACTGTGAGCAGTCCAAAGCCAGATTGCCCATCAGAGGCCTTTAGAGCAGGAAGAGGTGGAGCTATGGGTAAGACAACAACAGGAAGTGACTGCTTGTACAGTGATTAGCATAGATGCTAGCAGCTTCAGTAGCAGTTTTATCAGACTTAATAATAGACCTTAATAAATGAAAAGCAAATAATAACACTAAAAGCTTCTCTGTAATAAGGATATTTTCACTTCTGACGTATTTTAGAGAGTTTGTTCTACAAAGTGGTTCATGTTCTGTCCTTTACACTGCAGTAGTAGCGCCCGCCTACTACATTACCTGATTAGCCCATAATGAACCTGTCAGGTATGTGCTTGAAAGGTTCTGCCCATTTCCAAACACTTTGTATGGACTGCTTCCCAGAAAAATATTTAACAGTCCATCTGGTGTGTCAGGTTACTGATAAAACATCCTTAAATAATTCATTTAAGAAACCTTTAAAGGTCCCGTGTCCTGGTGCGTTTACATCATGTTGTGGGTGTCTGTTAATCCAAGGACTTCAAATCATAGATTGGAGCTTTGCAAGATTAATCTGTTTGATTACAGACATTAAATCAGACCGATCCAGCAAGGTTATCTTAAAGGTATTTTGTTCAAAACTGGATAAAATATCAATTCTAACAAAAAAAATCAACTCATCAAACTTTGCATACAGCAGGTCAAAGGTAAATAGCATGAAGCCAAATATCTATACCTTTCTTGTTACTTTATTAAGTCAAAAAGTGATTGGTATTGTAGAAAAATTGACAAATTTCTACAATGATTTAAAAACAAGCATGTTGCATTTTTTCAAAATCTGTCATGGGCTAATGGCATGGAGCCTCATGTTTATCCCTGATTTATTAGTGAGACAGGGATTTGGATATTTATTAGAGATATGTACATATGACATATGTACACATAGCCTGAGGTCCTTTATGTTGAGCACTTGTTTATTTTGGATGCAAAAATCTCCAAAGAGCAGTGATCAAGTCCTTTATGTCGACCCAACTTTGAATCTGCTGCTGCATTCTTGTTCACATAACTCCCAGTGAGAGTTCAGCTCTAAATAATTGGGCTGTAAATCTGCTGTTCTGTGTTGATTAAGAGACGTTAAAGCTTACCTGATGAAGAGGAGCACCTTGACAGGCTCAGCACCCAGATGGACAGAAGCCACTTGATTTTAAGTGTGGCCATTACATTTGGACCCCGGCCTCCAGTGCCTGCTTAAATCACACAGATCAGCAGAGGTTATTGCATTTTGTGTGACAGATATATTCCTCTTATTAGTCTTTATTTTGTTCTTTTCAGATGAATATCTGAAAAGTGAACCTGGTTTCTATCAGATTTTATTAGACATGATTTGACTATAAACTGACATTTACCTTATTTCCATTTAGAATTGTAAAATGTAACTTTTATTGTTGATTTTTAAATTATATATTCAGTATTTCTTATACTGTCTTGTCATGTTCACTTAATTTCTTTATGTTTGCATGCCTAATCATTCTAAAATAGTTTTTTATTAATATTATGACGTTAATTTAGTTCGGCTTTAACAAATAATTTCTTGTAATCTTTGATTTTTTGCTTTGTCTTTTTTCTTTTTTGCCCCATCTAGCTTTTTGTTAACTTTAGCTATGTTAGTGTGTCTCCCTGTCATCTTACCTACTACCATTTTGACTTTATATACCACGTTTAAATAAACTTCTGCTGAGTGTTTAAGATACAATAAGCTAAGATCACCCTTCACTGATTCCCAGAGGGGAAATTTAGTTGTTGCAGCAGTACAGGGATAAGCACAAGGGTAAAGTAGCATGTATTTAAGGTCAATAAAATGAAAAAAAAAAAACATTTAATATAATGTAATAGTTGTAGACTAATAAACTGTACAAATAGCGAATGAACAAAATACAATACAATATGCAAAGATACAAACAGTGAATAAACAACATAGAATAAGTATAATTATTTACCAAAATTGAAATAAAGATAAAATTAACAGGGTAAAGTGTCATTTAGGAAAAAATGGTATTCTGTTCAGTACATGCAGGTAAATGACAGTGGTATTAACAGTGGCACAGTGTGATAGGTAAAAGTAGTTATGTTGACAATGCAATGTAACAGTGCAGACTATTTCATCATTACAAAGTAGTAGAGAAAAATCAAAAGTAAATACAGTGATTATCTTAATTATCATATTTTTGTAATTCTTCAGTCAGTCACTTTTTCTGCTTCCTTTTAAAGCAACATGAACTGCAATTGATTTTATAGGAAATGTTCCTGTAAATAAATGCATGCTAAACGGACCTCTTTACTTTAGAATTTGGCGTAACATTAGGTGGAAAAACTGTCTAATAACCAGTGCTCTAGTGTAATATGTAAATTCAACATTATTCATTTCCATTTTAGGATATTTATGCAATTAATAATGTTAATAATAAAACAGTACAGTGAGGCACAGAGGTTGAGGCATAACATAAAAATATAAGATACAGTTGCAGTGCAGAATGTATGCTATGCTATGACTTAACTAAGCGTCTATAAATATAACTTTATGATAGTATGAACACAATTAACTCAGTTTAATCTAATGACGCGTATTAATAGACAGATACAAACGTATATCATGCTTAGAACAGGTGACCAACATGTGAGCCTAAATATAGGTTTGCTCCCATACATGCTCTCGTTAACACTTACATAACGTAAATAAATGTAAGTAAATTAAAAAAGCTGATAATGGCGGAGATGTCTCAAACTGAACCTGTTACAACGGTTTGCCTCCAAACTAAAATAAAAGTTAGTAACATCCGCAGATACGAGCAGCGTGTGAATATTGATCTGTCTGATTGATTTAATCCCGTTTTAATGAACTAGCTCATATGAACGTTGATTTAAAGTTCTTTACCTCATTGTGAGAGACCATGAGCGTCCCGTCGGTCATTTTACCGGAGAACTGGAGTTTGTTGTGAAGTCGCTGCAGCTTCCGTTACTTTGACCATCAGGCCACGCCCCTCTCCGAAACTCCTGATGACGTTAGTGCAGACCACACACGCGCGTGCGGTTGACCAAGCTTACGTTTTGTCTGATAAAATCCGCCGAGACCAGCCTAAAATTTACTTCTTCAACAAAGCTGGGACGTTTAGAGAAGCATTAATAAGACAGGATGAAAAAATAACTTATTCTCAACCTTGACTTAGTTGAATACTCTACAAAATAATGTTCAAACTGAAAAACGTTTACTTTTTTGCAAAAATTTTCCCATTCTCAATTCGGCATGCTCACTAGTGTTACATCACCTTTCCTTTTAACAACACTAAATAAGCATTTGTGAACTGAAGACACTGATTTTAAAGCTTTGAATGTGAATTCTTTCACATTCTTGCATGATGTCAGACTTCAGTTGCTCAGGCAGAATGCATCTTGGCATTGTCTTACTGAAATAAGCAGGGGCATCCCTGAAAAAGATGTCACTTGGACAGCAGCATATGTTGCTCCCAAACCTGTAGTCCATCTGGTGTGTCAGGTTACTAAAAACATCCTTGAATAATCTATTCAACTTGCCCTAAGTCCCTGCCCGTTCATTGCAATATTTGGAGTGACTCTGGATAATCGCTTGTCCAAAGCACAAGGTAGTTTAATTTCTTTTGTGTACTTTTGGCTCGTAGGAGAATTTTGTTGAATTGGAAGGATGTACGCCCACCTGTATATGGGCTTTGGGTCAGAGATGTTGTGTATTACATTCAATTAGAAAAGATAAGACACACACTAAAAGGTTCCGTCCAAAAATTTTATGATATTTGGAAACCCTTTCTTACCTATTTTGAAGGTGTAGAGGAAAAAGACATTGCGGTATAAATGTTTATATTATTATTATTTTGTCTGGCTGGTTGGGGTTGAGGGTGGGTTTTGGGTTTGAACAAAAAAATATATATGTTCAATGATTGTTTTTCACATTGTGATGAACCTTTTTTCTTAATAAACAGACCTTGATAAAAAAAAAATCTATTCAAGAAATTAATTGTTACATCACCACTCAATTAGTATTTGTGAACTGAGACCACTATAAGCAGGGGCAGCCCTGAAAAAGATGTCACTTGGACAGAAGCATATGTTGCTCCCAAACCTGCATGTACCTTGCAGCATTAATGGGGCCTTCACAGATGTGCAAGTTACCCATGCCATGGGCACTATCACACCTGCATACATTACAGATGCAGATTTTTTTTTACTTTGTCAGTGTAACAGTATGGATGTCCCTTTGGACACCATGTCCATGACTTACAAAGACTGGAGTACTGTCAGGCCATAGCACACATTTTCCTTTTTGTGTCTCGGATGTTTTTCTTAAGTGTTCCTGAGCCCATGTGCTGATATCCTTTATAGAATGATGTCTGTTTTAATGCAGTGCTGCCTGAGGGGTCAGAAGTCATGGGCATTCAGTGTTAGTTTGTAGCTCTTGATGGTTGGATTAACTGAGTTTTTCAATGATATAATGAAGATGATCAAATCCCCAAATTCCTTGCAAAGTGTTGGACTATTCGCTCCCGCAGTTGTTCAGAAAGTGTTTAACTTCGCCCCATCTTTCCCCATGTTCCCTTTTTCCCCAATCATGACTCTCAGCAGTTTCCAATTAACTTGCTCACCTTTGGAATCTTCCAATCAGGTGTTTTTGAACATTCCTCAACTTTCCCAGACCTTTGTTGCCCTTGTCCCAGCTTTTATGGAAAGTTTTGCAAGCATCAAATTTAAAATAAGCAAATATTTGTTAAAGAAAAATAAAGTTTATTAGTCTGATCATTAAACATATTGTCTTTGTAGTGGATGTGTATGAATTCTATTTTTATATATGTTTTACAAAACATCAGAATTTCCTTGTAATTTGGGTTTTGACCTAAGTCTTACAATCTACATTTTTATTTATCCTCTCAAACCCGAACACGACCTCAACATTTAACCGTTTAACATGAGTTTGGCACATGGGCTACTCAATTTAGTCAAAAATCCAAATTGCAATTGTTTTCATGAATATTGAGATTACAATTATAAAAGATGACTAATACAATAATGCACCAGTTGTTATCATTGAACTTAAACGCTTTTAACATTTTAATTTTGGACATTAACATAGGAATGAAAATATAAAAATATATAAAATATAAATGAAAATATTTGTGAAAAATGGCATACAAATAGTAATAGATGGGCAAAGACTGAGCAAGTGCATCCAGTAGTCTTTTCATATGTTATAGAGGCAGCTATTGAAAATAAAACTGAAACACCAAACAGTTGTTGAAAATAAAATTGAAAAACAATACAGTTGTTGCTCAGCCCTGTCTGGTATCGTTCTGTCTGTCCTTCCTGCCCAACAGGTTTTTCCTCTTGCTCCTGTAACTTTTGCGTAATGATGAAAGGTGATGCACTCATGGTGGATTCATTTATCATTATAAAATGATAATAATACAGAATAAAAATGAATACATATAAATGATATGGTCTTAAGTATCTTGAAAGGGTGTTTGACTGAACTGACATTATAAAAATAAAGATTAATTGAAACTGACTGATTCACTGCTAATTAGATAATTCATTAAGTATCAACTGCACTTCAACCCTTTATATATTGGCAGTGTAATTATTTAAAGTTGTAGGTACATATGTAAATATACCAAGTTGAAGCTTTTCTACTTAATTATTTTTTTTAATATATTTTTATAGTTGTATTGTGTTATCCACGTATTTACTTGTTTATTTACTCCCACCTTGTGTTTTTCTCCCCTGGGAAATGAATCAGGGGACTGAGGGATTATTTTCCATGAATTATTTATTTTATTTTTTCAATCATTATTATTTTGTGAGGATTCACCCTCTCCAGTTTTCTTCTGCTCCTCCCCCCCTGCCCTCTCAGGCTCTCCTCTCCTCCTGAGTGCTGCAGCAGGGGCGTGTCCATGGAGCAGACCTGCGCTGGATCCTCACCTGTTTTCCTATTGCCCTGATTACCTTCTCTATTTAAAGCCGGGAGCTTCGTTGACTGATCCCCGGCTGATTGCACTACGTTTGTGGTTCCACAACCTCAAGTCACCTTAGTGCTGGCCTTAAGCCCTGTCTCCAACACTCAGAGCTCATTTTGTTTCTCCTGATGGTTTTTGTGCTTATGCTCTCCTACCTGCAGACTCACCTTCTCTCTCCATGTCTTTTAGGTTTCCATGAGCTCCTGCCACCGCCATCACCACCTGTATATATTCACTTTTGGAAAGTTTTTTTGTTTTTGGAACTGTTTGGAGAGAATAAATCCTGAGTTAACCCTTTTTCTGATCGTCTGCCTCTGCTCTGGGTCCAACTTTAAATCACACACGATCATATCCTAACATATTTATTATACTATTATTATTGTTTTCTCTTTATCTATCTATATATGTGTGTGTGTGTTCGTGTGTGGATATGTGTGTGTGAAAAGGGAATTTCTCTGTAAACTATATTTACAGGTCTACTTGTAAGAAGGCATATGTAAAAAGATACTTCTTGTTTGGATCTATTCCATTTCAATTAGGGATGCACAATCTCAAAATGTTGTTTAACATCACTTATAGCTGAAATATCATCAGAATGAATGAATCACAATGATTCACTGAAGTATCCCTGGATGTTTACATGAAAAAATAAACAGTATTACTTTTAGAGGGAGACTTGTTGTTTTTCTTGCATCATGTCTGTTGATAACACTAGTAAATTGTCCCACTGTAAGAAACGTGTACATTTCAATTAAGTGGAGACTGCATACTTTTTGCAGAACACATCAGCTGTTATAATGAGTCCAGAAGTCAGTACATCAGATGTCGTCAAATATCCAGTATTGTGCATCTCTACTGTCTATTCACTGTAGCATAAATATGTCTTTATGCAAATACAGCTAACCAGGGATAGTTATACTGAGAGGATTTGAATGCTGCCGACTACAAACTACAAATAAATCCAATCCAATCCAATCCACTTAATATAAAAAGCACATTTTACAAACAGAGCGTTACCAAAGTGCTGCACATAAAAAACATAGTAATGAAAACAGTAAAACAGCTCCACCAGTTCTCATTCAGGTAATAAAAATAAGTAACAGTAAACAAGAATACACTAAAACAATAAATAGTACATAAAATAATAAATACAAATAAAATAGATAAAAATAAAGTTTGTGGTCTTCTGATGCAAAAACAATAAAAGGCCAATACTTGTGTGTTATTTCTTGTGTATATTTAACTCTAAACATGTTTTGTTGCAACCTAACACTACTGCATTTCTCTTTGAGCCGTACTGGTTTGGATGTTGGCCATGAGATGAAAATAATCTCACATGTCCAAAAGCATTTATAATTTTCTTCGTGACACTATGTTCTTGCCTGACAGTAAATGGGCCCTCATATGACATCTATTAATATTAAAGGGAGTTGGAAGATTGATGGTAGCACAAGCCTTCTGAATTATTTTTGCTACTTGATCAGCCTGGAACTGATGGAAAATGTGGTAGTTACAGGTTGTAGTATGGCACACACCAACACTAGTATCTTTAGTTAGGCCTTTCACAGCGTCAATTTCACAAGACAGTTCAGATCATTTAAAAAAATATGGTTTAATAATCTGAAACACGCCTTGAATCCTGCCAGGAAAAACATTTTTTTAGGAGCAGAGCATCTAAGGTTTGATCCTAAAGATGGCTCGAGGAGCAAAAGAAGGCAAAATTACTGACTGGTAATTAGAAAGCCACAAATTAATTTTAATCAACCAAAAATCATACAGAAACATTTGGACTCATGCAGCCCTTTCCTTTACATAGCACTGATATTCAAAATAAGACAATTTAACAGCTTAACAGTACTGGATTTAAAATTATTTGATGCAGAGTGGAAAATACTGAAGGGTTGATGTAGAAATGCTTGTTTTAAACGTCATTCGCTGGCCTGTGTCTTCTCTTGGATGTCTTTAACAGAGGGAGCTGATCTCGCTCTTGCTGCAGCCCCACTTGCAGCAGGCGTTGGACAGACCCACCACCACGTCCCGGCCTTTACGGTCGGCCTTACGGAGGGCCTCCAAGATCTCCTCGGTGATGAAGGAGCGGGCCGTCCTGCTGAACACACCCCCCTGGCTGTTTCGTGGTGTGATGCTTAAATCTCTGGTCCCTTCCAGGAGACCCTCCACCACAAAGTTTTGACTCAAGGCCTCTGAGGATTCATCCTGAGGGGGGCTGAACATGTCCTCTGGAGAATCTAGAGATGAAGCATTAGAGAGTAAGAAAACAATCATGGACACTCAGAAGGCTCAAATAATAACTGATGAAGTGGCTGAGGAGGTGGTGCAGCAGGTAGTGCTGTTGACTTAAAGCACAACTCCAGGTTGGTCAGCCTTTCTGTGCAGAGTTTGCATGTTTTCCTGGTGCATGCAGGGATTTTCCAGTTTCCTCCCACACACCAAACCAATCTCCCTATACTATCACTACTCCATCAGTTCCTGGAGAAAAGATATTTTTTCACTGTTTTTACCTCTTATATTTGTTGATATTTGTTAATAAGCAAACATAATATCCAGTGCAATACCCAGTCAAACGTTGTCTTCTGTCACACAGTGCAGTCATTTTATATTCATATATTCATTGTTCATCAAATATCTTAGCCTTTTTCATAGTCTCACTCTACTTGTTTCATTTATTTTTCCTTCAGAAGGAGGTTGATATAACTTAAAGAACTCTGCATGTTGCAACCTGCTTACATATTTTTTATGCTCTGACCTATTTTGATGTCTTTATTTGATATTCCTACTGCTATAATATGTATAAGAGCAGCAAACCAAATTTCCCCTTGGGCATTAATAAAGTATTTCTGATTCTGATTTTGAAATTTCAAGACCTGAAACTAAAAGATCTGGTATCACGAGATACTTTTAAGACAATGTTGAGCAACTTGGAGGCGAACACATCTGGCTGCAGATGTTTTGACTGATGCACTTTATCTTTCTCTTGTGGACAATCCAAGCAAAATAAGCTGTCTGATTCGGGACTTCTCTTTCTTAATGTATTGAATTCTTGTTTCATTTGTTTAATGACTGCATGTGTTTATGTAAAACTGTCGAATGTGCTGCTGTCTTGGCCAGGACACTCTTGTGAAAGAGATTTTAAATCTCAATGAGGTTTTCTTGGTTAAATAAAATGAAAAAAATGCCTGATAAGTTACTTCCGGACTCAAATTTCCTTTCAGTGTGAATGTGTCTGAGAGGTAGACTGCCTCTATATATTTGTCCTGTGGTTGACTGACAACCAGTTCAGGATGTACCCAGCTTCTGGCAGGATAGTCTTCTGCTCTCATGACTCAAAAATAGATGTGTTGCTAATAGAGTGATGCAGAAATTACAGATTTATCAGAGCAAACAGGAAGTTAGCATCACACTGGTTCTCTTGACTAAAAGCCTACAAGATTTTACACAACGTTCTTGGATAATAGTTGATGATATGGTCTATGGGGAACAAAACTTAATGGAGGTTTGTTCATCATGATAATCTTCACAAACAAATCAACTTTCATGTGTGTAGACTTCAACAGGAAAAGCAAGAAGAAAAAGCTTCTGTGGAAAATGACAGTTTAACTTACAAACAGCCACCACACTCCCACCTTATAACACTTTGGTGTGATCTCTTGTTTGAGAATTCTTTTCTCACCAAAGTTGGTCAGTAGAAGATTTTAAAAATGTCACCTGGCTTTAATATGTACTGCAAATTCAGATTGAGTCATAATTTAGCGTAAACATCATTACAGCATGGGTCCATCCTGCCTCCTGTCACACTTTGGGCCCCTTAGCACTAATGATCATCATCCAACCCCCACAGCCCACCTGGATGTTGTTGCTGATCATGTCCCTCCCATCATGACCAGCGACAGTGAGATCACTGTTCCTTTGGGATGTATCATGTCAACATGGACAACAATCTCTAAGAAATGTTTCTGCATCTTGTTGAATCTGTGTCATGAAAAATTACAGAGTAGCTTGGCAGTACCAGCAAAGTGTACCTAATAAAGTGGCAAGCAACTCAGATGAAGGCACCATTTCAATCTATAAACACATACTTGTAACTAAAACAACTTAAAGACACTTTTACCGTTTTTTAAAAATTATTTTCGATAGACTTTCAGAAATCTTTTACTGCAAGCCCTTTCTTCTAATTTTGAGTCACCAGTCCAACCAGTTACCATATTTTTGGTCTGGGGAGGAAACCACAGTGCCCAAAGAGAATCCAAGCACACAAGAGGAGCAACCAGCCCCTCCTTGCAGGGCAGCATGTGCACTTCCTGATGTGCCATCATGTTGCCCTGTTTAGCTTGTATGTACACAAACTGACCTTTTGGTTTTGAGTTTGTAAATGACCCATCAAATGTTTAAAAAAAAAGTTTGAATGGGATGCTGGTTTGGTGGAGTGGTTAGCACCCATGCACATCCCATGTACATGCTTCTACCGGTCGGGGTTGGATTCCAGCCTGTGACCAGTTTGCAGAGTGTCTTCCCCTACTCACTCAACCCCTTTCACAAGCCTATCCACTGTTTCTCTCCTATCAATAAAGGCCCAAAATTCCCGAAATAGGTAAAAAAATGTTTTAATTTGGAAATACAATATTTATCCAATCTTTAATACGGTGTTTTTCATTTTTGCAATTTTGAAAGGAGAGGATTTGGCATGACAGCAACAATATTTAATTGAGATATAAATCCAAAATAATTATGTTATAAACAGTTTGCTGTAAAACGTAACCTGTTAGTATGAAACCATTCAACAAGCAGCACTTTGAAGACCGAGACACTGCTATGAAGAGTTTCAATCAATACATAAGTATTCAGAGACCATCGTTAAGGTCAAAATTAAGCCTCATTCGTGTTAATTTTATCGTAGTATTCATTAACAACCTGTTTTTCCCTGATGAAAACTAGACAGTTGCTAATAAAAAAAAGTTCACATGGACAAAAACTAAAACTACATTAATTGGCATTTCATCAACAAAACATAAAATGTTTGACAGAGACTTAATCAAATCAGACCTAATTTGGTCATGTAGAAAGTAGAGACAAGTTAGGAATATATCCAATCACAGCTACTTTGGTTGTGTGGAGAGGTTGGATGAGTTCAGAGGGACATCCAATCACAGCTGCCTTAGCTTGGTGGTGGTGGGATAAGTTGTGGAGTGATCCAATCAGAGCTGCTCTCTTTATGAATTGATATATTCATGTAGAGCAGGTTCACTGTTTATTGTCAGTTCTGTTTACCTCCACCAAGGAGCTTACGTTATTACTGGCATCTGTTTTGTTTGTTTGTTTGTTTCTCTGTCAGCGACATAACTCAGAAAGTCATAGACAGATTCTGATGAAATTTTCAGGAAATGTCCGGATTGGGACGAGGAACAAATAGTCAGATTTTGGGAGTGATCCGGATGACCATCTGGATCCAAGAATTTTTTAAAGGATTCTTTAACCTTGTGAGATAGGATCATTTTCGGCTTTTGTGCATATTTGCATGTTCACATGGTCAAGGAATCTAAATATTTTGATGAAATAAAGTTAGGACTTATATTTCTGGTTGAAAATCACAGTACGGGTGAGGACTGTGGTGCTGGCGGAGGTCTGCGCTCTCTGAGTGCTTTTCTAGTATTACACTGAGATGCTCTGCCAGTTAGCCTCAATAAAGGTGACTTTTCACACAAAAGTTCTGTTTATTTATGCATTCAAACTTTACTAGCATTCAGAAAAGGTTATTAGAAGTTTCATTTTATCCAAGTGTAAAACATGACTTCAGATATTCAAGGAAACATAAAAAGTGCCTTACACTTAACACTTCATATTGTAGTTGACTAAACAAATCAACAAATTACAAGAAAAACATACAGTCAGATAAATGATAGAAATGTCCTCAAATGGATAATCAGTTGCCAAAAACACCTAATGTATTAAATGAGATATGAAAAATCTATAAGTTTAATTTTATGGACATTTTGATTTTTATTGATTTCAGCAGAAAGTGAAACAAACATTTCAGCTCCAAAAAATTAGACTTTCTAGCTATAATCTATGGTCTTGGGCCTTAAAAGGTTAAGACTAAAGCTAAAAGATATGTTAGGAAAAAGACTTAAAATTAAAAAGTGCTGTCAAAATTTACACTGAGCCTCATACCTGCACTTCTGAGTGACCGCCTCCATCGTGACCCTCCACATGTGAAGATGACCGCCCGGATGAACTCACGGCCGCAGAGCTTCACGCCGTACGATGGATCGTCCATGGTCTGAACCCCAGCTACCAGCAAACACAGTGCCAGAACAACAGCTTTCCACATGATCCTCAGAGGAGAGGAGACAGCACAACAGGACTGGTTAAAGGAGACAGGGGATGTTTGTCTCTCTGTGTCCTGTTTGAAAGAGCAGTGTCTTCATCAGTGACCCGGGGTGGGTTTATAAAGAGGTTCAGAGCCCTGCCAGGGAGACATGCAAACTACGCATGCAGGCCTTTTCTGAGAGGGAGGGACAGATTGGAACAGAGATACAGCTGGAGACCTTTATGGAGACAAAAAGAGGACCAAAGGTGACATATTTAATGAATATTTCAGCCTGCAGTGATATAATTGAGTTTCAGCATGAGAAGCACTTTTTTGTCACCTTTAATGTCCCCCAATGTGACGTCATCTGAGCCCATTAAAATTCAGCACGTAAACATTTCATAATAAGGGGTCATATGTGAATACAACAGGAAGGATGATAACACCGATGTTGACATGAAGCTTTTGTTGTTAGTTACAGCTGCTGTCCCACATAAAGCAGGGCCTGATCCTCTGTTTTCCTGTGGTGCTTTGACAATTAAGTACAGGTTTCAATTTCCCTGATCTTCATGCTCCAAGGGGTCTCAAAAAGATAATAGTTGAGTGTCAAATGTAAGGTATATATCTGAGATGAATATTGTAGAGTTTGTTGGCCAAAGCCTAAGCTTTTTTGAGGGGGTTAGGCTTTTGAGTCCAATCTGCTTTGGCTACCACGTTAAAAACATTTCAGTTCTGAGTAAATCATCAACAAAGGAAAATGGGGGCAGTATTAAAATTTCACCAACCTCACAGTGAGAGTACATAGATATAAAATATACTTTGATTAAAAACTGTTTTGAGGAGACTGTGAGGAGTTTCTAAGTAATTACAAAAAAGTCTCACTTTTAGATATATGCGCGCTCGAAATACACACTTTAAGATGAGTTTTATAGCATCAAAATAGGTTAGCTATGAATGCTATTCCTTAGCCTTCCGGTCAGGTCAGACAGGGCTGGACTGGCATGGATACTCAACTTTGGGAACAAGACAATTAAAACTAGAGCAAATGTATATTATTTTATTACTTTTATTACACATCTTAGAGCACCAGGCTGTAAGTAGTGATATATAGCCGGCTACAAAACTATGATACTAAGTTTTCCCAAAACTGCTTGTCACACATCAAAAGCTACCGCTACGTAACTAGAAAGAGATACATTACCTCGTCGCTTTGCATCCTGTAAGTTGTTGAAAAAAGAAGTTGTAAAGCAATGCAGAGTTCTGAGGAAGGTCCGAGCAGCATTTATTAGCATCACAACAAACACACGCTTTGGCTTGGGTCACGTCTTTTGGTGCGTTCCAGTTGTAGTCAACAGTAGGAATTTCCGGGTTCCGAGTAGGAAACTGCAACTGGAACGTCCCTCGAAGTCTGAATTTTCTACTGGGAACTTGGTGATACCTCGCCACCCCCGAGTTGACAATCAAAGATGAATGCCCCCAGTGTGAACAGTTATTTAGCTCCTGTAATAATTAATTTATTTGCACTTCTGACTGGGGTGTTCCTCTAGATCAGCTGTATACATAGTATTGTTAGACTTATATTTCCAAAAATGCTGCCATAGTGATAATCACATTCTTTGCGTGGTATTTGTGAACAACAACGCAGGGCGTGCTAACAACAGCTAACAATAGCCTGGTAGATCGGGATGTTTTTTTCCGACTTCAACTGGAACGCTGATAAGTCAGAGATGATGTCACTCCCAGTTCCGAGGTTACTGGAACTCAGCATTACTACAGTCGCCGCGCGTGCTCATGGGTAGCAGAGTCTTTATTTCACCGGTAATAGATTCTTCTCATAGCACCTTTAAATCAAGGTGTAAAGATTTGTATTAAATCTGTAAAACTCAGATTTTTCTTACGTACATTAATTCATGTGTTAGGCGTCTGCAGTCAGCCTCTAGTGGACACTTGGGGTACTACAGCTTTTGGTGCTTCCACACAGGTCTCCATTTTCACCCTGGTGGTGCTTGGTCTGAGCAAAAAGGTAATACATAATTATGATTGAAGAAAAACTACAATGCTTAAACAAAATCTAAATAATCACAAACTCTAAACAACAACAACGCAACAGTGTTTAAATTTTAATAATGAATGACTTTGCAGAAACAGGGAACACATTTTCTTTACATAGCTTCTCTTTAAAAAATATTGAGCAAATTTGTCAAACAATCCAAACTACACAGTCGAGGTTTTCGGCTCTGTGGCATCAACAGGCTTCTTCCAGATTGGCTGGATGAGGCTTGCGTTCTGATTGGTGGCCGAGGCACCCGCAACTGCTCTCCAATCAGTCTCACAAGGGGAAAGGCATCAGTCTGCATCAGCTCACACAGTTTTAAAAGAACTTATTTTGTTTTCTATGGCAGGATAGATTTTGTCCATATCTCTTTAAGGTAGACGAGGTCTTCTTCATGTCTCTGTGACACGACTGCAGCATCCTTACAACACTAGTGAAGGAAACAGAGGCGATAGAGTGGTGGAGCCTTAGTTGCCTTTTCTCATTGTGAGAAGATCGTTTTTGTTCTGAACGTTTCTCTCATGTAGACTCTTACTTAATGATGACATGATTCAATCTTCAAGGACAAGGGTCTAATGCCAAGATCATGGACTCTCATCATCAACCCATGATTTTGAATTTTTGAAGTATAACAAAAAATGCTTTGAGGGATTTACACTAAACTTTCCAAAAACATCCTACAGGACACACGCACGGACCAACTAGAATTTGGAGGTTAAATGTCAAGGTCATGAAGGTCTACGTTACTGCTTTGCCTTTAACTGCAGTTCCTCAAGACTGCCTTTAAAGGTGCTATGAGGAGAATCTATACCTCCTACCCATGAGCACGCGCGGCGACTGTCGTAATGCTGTGTTCCAGTAACCTCGGAACTGAGAGTGACATCATCTCCGACTTATCAGTGTTCCAGTTGAAGTCGGAAAAAAACATGCTAATCTACCAGGCTATTGTTAGCTGTTGTTAGCACACCCTGCGTTGTTGCATGAAGAATGTGATTATCACTATGGCAGCATTTTTGTAAATATAAATCTAACAATACTATGTATACAGCTGATCCAGAGTGACACACCCCAGTATGAAGAAGTGCAAATAAATTGATTATTACAGGAGCTAAATAACTGTTCACACTGGGGGCATCCATCTTCGATTGTCAACTCGGGGGTGGCGAGGTTTTACCAAGTTCCCAGTAGGAAATTCCGACTTCAGGGGACGTTCCAGTTGTAGTTTCCTACTCAGGACCCAGAAATTCCTATTTCTGACTACAGCTGGAACGCACCAAAGACGTGACTGAAGCCAAAGCGTGTGTTTGCTGTGATGCTAATAAATGCAGCACGGACCTTCCTCAGAACTCTGCATTGCTTTACAACTTCTTTTTTCAACAACTTAAAGGATGCAAAGTGACGAGGTAATGTATCTCTTTCTAGTTACGTAGCGGTAGTTTTTGATGTGTGATAACAAGCAGTTTTGGGAAAACTTGTTATCGTAGTTGTAGCCGGCTATCGCCACTTACAGCCCGGTGCTCTAAGACGTGTAATAAAAATAATAAAATAATATACATTTGCTCTAGTTTTAATTGTCTTGTTCCCAAGGTTGTGTATCCAGGCCAGTCCAGCCCTGTCCAACCTGACCGGAAGGCTAAGGAATAGCATTCATAGATAACCTATTTTGATGCTATAAAACTCATCTTAAAGTGTGTATTTCGATCAGGCATATATCTAAAAGTGAGACTTTTTTGTAATTACTTAGAAACTCCTCACAGTCCCTTTAAATATTTCTGCCAAACTTTGCACGTGTCCTCTTGCATTTAAACTTTTGGAGGTTATCAGGCAAAGATTTAGAGCTTCTTGCCTGTTTATGAAAAAAGCTTTGGGGATGTTATTACAGTAAAGTGTTGCATGGATGTTCACTGTGGCTTAAGGACAAACTGGTACGATTTTGGCGAGACAAAGGTAAATGTCACTGTGCCACATGATCATGTCTTGCTTTCTGGCTTAATATGTGAATAATAATACCAGTAATATGTGGTTTGAGGTCAGAGGCAAAGTCATCCACAGCCACACTTTCACTCTCTGGTGACGTATTCTCTGCTGCCTGTCATAGCCAGAACATCTTTGTAAATGACATTGTTAATCTCAGTGAGACTTTCCTAGTTAAATAAAAACCTTGCAGAGCCATCTGGTAGTTCTGACTGAGGCCATAAACAAAGGAATTGCCTCTTTGTCCCATTATATTTAACCTTGAAGGACTCCACTAAAGGAAATGTTTGACCACAGACACCTGTTCACTCATTGTAAGCTGGTAAAAGAAAAAAATATTTGTATGCGTCATTTTGCTTTTCCCTTTTAACAGCTCATTCTATCATCTCATTGCCATAAGGTGAACAAGAGGACTGAGGCACTTCCCCTGACATTTTAAATTTCAGATAACATGGAAGTCTTATTATGAGTCAGACAAAACTAAAACACATTCTTATCTGTGTATCCACATAGCCAAAGGTCGCCCGTTTAGGCTATTACAATGGGTGTGATGAATTTGTAATTAGTGAGACGATATCAAGCAAACTAAATGGCATTTAAGGAGGCTGTCCACCGTGACATTCATTTACACAGGCCAACAGACCCCCTGAGGTCACGCGAGCAACATGAAAATGCAATGGCTTACATTTTTGGAGCATTTGTTGTGTATAATCATGCATATATTTATACAAGGACCATGCTGTGGGGATTTAAACATGAATTGTAATAATGAAAATATAATTTGTGAAATAAATCTCATTATGGTTTTCATTTTTATTTCATGTGCATGTATTTTAAAGTCTTTAAATGTGAGATAAGTACTAATCTTTCACTGCTGCATGCGAGAAAGAGCCTAGTAGCTGAGTAAATAGGTTGTTTTCATGTGAATTTGTCCAACTCTCTATCCATCTGTTTGTTAGCAAGATAACGAAAAAGTGAATAGATTTTGGCCATGATCCAAATCTGTAAGAAGATTTGGATCCCCACCAAAATATCCAAGTATTCTTAGATTTGCATGATCCAGGAATACTAGGAACTGCTCTGCAAATATATAACAAATCAGTTTGCAATGTATCATCATGGCAAAGAACCTTAATAAAAACATGACTGTACAATTGAGACAGCACTCATACTCCTTTGTCATTTTCCTGCCCACCGTCTGTATTGTACAATAGGCAGGGCTATATCTGGAGAACCACCAACTTACCGCCACATTCTTCAAACATTTCCAGCATATTTGCAAAATGTTAGTACCAATTATCTTGGAGACATATATTTGTATTGTTATTTATATTTTTGTTTATATCAATCTTTTAAAAATCATTTTAAATGTTATACTACAATGCCACCGGGATCTTAATTCCCCAAGAGCGTCTTCCAAAGCGATTAATAAAGTTGTATCTAATCTTATCTAACCTAATCTCAAACAAATTACATTGATAATGTATCATCATTCCACTTAATAACTAAAAATGGATTGAGAATTTATAACAGTTCAAATTTCCATTAATAGGTTGGCATAATTGAGATATGCTGGAGGATATTCAAAATATATTTGTATAGTTTAGACCAGACTTCCCCACTTCTTCGATCAAAAACATATATCTAAGGATCAAGCTTTTGTATTTCAAAAGACTTTGAAATTACTTATGTCTTCTCATTAAGCAAATGATTGTCAGATAGGTGCAAACAGACACTCAGAGGGGCCTTATTTTGGCTGTCACCCCAGCCCTCAAACTATAACCACCCCTGACTCTTCATAATTACATTCAGTTTTTTATCCCCTCTCTACCAGCCTACGTTAAAGATTTGATCCCATATGATTGCTCTGTTTTAATCAGATTACTTTTGAATAGCATGGCCTAGATGGAACAGCTGTCTGGCCTTCACCACCAAGTGCACACATTAGGCGATGATGCAGTATTACATACAGAGCTGGCCCTTTACAGGGCAGTACAGGCACATGCTGGGACACAACGGTCCGTAAAGGACACCACTGGCACCCCATAGTGAGGGAAAAATCCTGAATCCTGATAAAGACAGAAGAGTGTGTTTAATTATCATGTGATTTTATATTGTATCATTTTCATTGTGTAATTTATTGATGTTGTTAAAGCAGTAAAGACTAGATAACTCACCACCTTTTCTAAAAGGCCCTGTTTTCTCACTTACAAAATGACCCTCACACATCACAGTCCCACTGCTTATTACCTGTTTGTTATGAAGGAAGGAGGGCAGGCAAGTTATCAGAAATAGGATGAAAAAAATGATGGAAAATCCGTTTCATAGATGAGTGTAATGATGGAAAAAAAAGTTTTGAGGAATTAAAGAAGCATCCCCAGTGGTAAACTGTTCACAAGTAATGATGGGGTGAGGTTAACCACTTGCAAGTGTAACTCTACAAAGGCAAAGCCATATGTCAACAATATAGAAATGGCACCAGCTTCTCTGGGCCCAAACTCAAATGAGATGGTCTGACACAAAAGTGGAAATGGAAAAATGTGCTGTGCTCTGAGTCCACATTTCAGACTGTTTTTGAACATTATGGGCATGGTGTCCTCCAGGCCAAAGAAGAAAAGGACCATCCAGACTGTTATCAGAGCAAAGGTCAAAGCCAGCAACTGTGATGGTATGGGGTTGTGTAAGTGCCCAAGGCATGGGTAACTTGCACATCTATGAAGGCACCATTAATCCTGAAAAATACAAACAGGTTGTTGGGCAACATCCTGACATGCAAGTGACATCTTTTTCAGAGATGCCCCTGCTTATTTCAGCAAAACAGCCAAGCCACATCCTGCATGTGTTACATCAGTGTTGTTGTGGTTTGAATTTTATGTTTAGGTATTACTGAAATGGTTTAAGTTGTGCTGTTCACCTTTCTCTTTTGTTTCTGCAGTGCAGGCTGTGGCTGGGGGGCGTGGCTGACCTGCTTTCTGGCAGAGTGCAGCAGGGCACACCTGAATGCATTTCCCAATCGATTCACCTCTCCATAAAAACTGGCTGAATCCTCACTCCTCTGCTAGATAATTCCGTCTCACTTGGTAGTGCCAGGCTGAGAACCTCATGTTGTGTTCTGCTCTGTTTTTTGGAAAACTTTTCGCACTGTTTTTGACAATCTTTTTTCTGTTTGGTCTGTGCCCTGCTGCCTCTCTTTGCTTTTTGGTCAGTAGGCAGCCAGCCTCCAGCGGTCACAGCCTGCAGAGACATAGTTATATATTGTCCTTTTTGTGTTTGTTCTCTTTGGTGTGTCTCCTTTTGAGACAATAAAAAGACTTTGATTGTGGAAATTTTGACAGTCTCCTGCTCTTATTGGTCCACATCAGGCCGTAACAAGTGTGGCTTTATGGTAAAAGAGAAGCAGGTGCTAGACTGGGCTACCTGCGGTCCAGGCCTGTCTCCCATTAAAAATGTTTTGAGTGCTGCTTAAAGGAAATGTAATGTAACACAGTGGTAAATATTAGGGGTGTCCCGCTACAACTTTTTCACCTTCTATATTGCAGCCTTGAATGTTGGCTAATACTACTATAGATCCGATAGGATATCAGAGTCATACAGACTTTTATTACTTATTTTGTTGTATGGGCTGTTAGTAAAGGCTTGATTAAGTCAGATTACTTAAACAGAGAACAGTAGTCAGCAACAGTACGTATGAGAAAAACTGACACAACTGTAATCAATAAATGGGTTGAATAAAATTTAACCTTAAACAAATGAATATACTACAATTAGATAAAATAATAAAAAATAATTTAGAGGACCCTGAAAAGTAACCTCAATAATGTATGTATGTATATATATATAAATACATATATGTGTCTATATATATATATATATATATATATATATATATATATATATATATATATATATATATATATATATATATATATATATATATATAGATATAGATATATGTATATATATATATACATATATATATATATATATATATATACATACATATGTACACTCCTGATAAAAACCTTAAAACCAGTTGAAAAATTGCTAGAATTGGCCTTTTGCACTTTTGGATCTTAATGAGGTTTTAAATAGAGCTACAATATGCAAAAGCAAGAAGGGGGAGTGTGACAAAAAGCCCTTTGAAAAAGTAATTTATTGAAAACAAAAAGAAAACTGAAATAGGCTGTTTATCGGCTGATCAAAAGTTTAAGACCATTGCTTAAAACATGACAAAAAACTCTCCAAACCAGAACAAAAATGTTTCTCAGTAGGTCTCACTAATGAGTAGCTCCACCGTTCTTGTTAATCACTTCAAAAATTGGTTTGGGCATGCTTGATGAGAGTGTTTCCAGGAAGCTTTTGGGAACATTGCTCCAAGTGGTGAAGATGGCTTCACGAAGGGCATCAACTGTCTGGGACTGACGGCCATTTTTATAAACTTCCCTTGCCATCCATCCCCAAATGTTCTCTATGGGATTTAAATCAGGGGAACATGTGGGATGGTCCAAAAGAGTGATGTTATTCTCCCTGAAGAAGTCCTTGGTCAAGCGAGCATTGTGAACTGCAGCGTTGTCCTGTTGAAAAACCCAGCTGTTACCACACAGACGAGGGCCCTCAGTCATGAGGGATGCCCGCTGCAACATCTGCACGTAACCAGCCGCCGTTTGACGACCCTGCACCGCCTGAAGCTCCAGTGTTCCACTGAATGAAAAAGCACCCCAGGTCATGATGGACCCCCCCTCCACTGTGCCGGGTAGAAAACATCTCAGGTGGGATCTCCTTGTCATTTCAGTAACGTTGAAGCCATCTGGACCGTCAAGGTTACATTTTTTCTCATCAGAGAATAAAACTTTTTTCCACCTTTCAATGTCCCATGTTTGATGCTCCCTGGCAAAGTCTAAACGGGCAGTTTTGGGGCGTTCAAGGAGACAAATCTTTCAATTTGTTTTTTGTTTTTGAAACCCTTTTCCTGCAGATGCCGTCTGATGGTTATTGTGCTGCAGTCGGCACCAGTAAGGGCCTTAATTTGGGTCCAGGACCGCCCTGTGTCTTGACGGACAGCCAATCGGATCCTCCGGCTCAGCGCAGCTGTAATTTTTTTGGGTCTACCACTTGACTTTTTTGTTCCATAATGCTCTAGGGCTGTCACAAATGACTATTTTGATAGTCGACTAGTCAACGACTACTTTTGCGATTAGTCGACTAGTCACTTCATGCATGAACTGCAGCGTACTGCACCAGCATGCAGCTGGTGGCCCAAATCGCTTATTATGAGCAGACCTGGCAACTTTGGTGCCTGCGTAGTTGTGCATGCGCCACATGCATGAGTGTGTTTTGGGGTGTGTTGGTTTGATTCCTGCAGGTGTGATAACCAGAAAACAGGACAGATAGGCAGACAAGACAGCAGAGGTACAGCGGCAGTTTTGTGAGGAAACACACCTAAAAAACAAAACAACTAGTCGACTATTAAATTAGTTGTCGACTATTTTGATAGTCGACTTAGTCACGACTAGTCGACTAATCGTGGCAGTCCTATAATGCTCAGTATCTTTCAAAAACATTTAGAATGACTGCTTGTATCAGAGTGCACCAGGGATTTAAGTTGCAGGCTGATATAATACGATATTTGTTTCTTGCTGATATTGGACCAATTTCCGATATCTATATCGGATCGGGACACCCCTAGTAAATATGTCTCTGTCCCAGCTTTTCTAGAATTATGCAGACATCAAAATAGTCCATTTTTGCTAAAAACAAGCAAATTTATCAGTTTGAACATTAAAAAAATCTTGTGTTTACCTTGAATTTAATTTCATTTGTGATGTACTAAACGTCCTAACTTCAGTGGAACTGGGATTTGTAATACAGCTGCATTATTATTTGCTTTAAAAATGAATGTAATAGAAAAATGGGCTCCATAAATGGGCGTGGGGGCATTGTGATGAAAAAGTGTCGCCCCTGTGCCTTTAAGAAACATCACCACGGTTCAGCCAATCAAAAATCGACAGGTTCAGCCAATCGGAATCTCAACAGGATTCATCCAATCAGAATTCCGCCACATGTCGGCCAATCAGAATTCCGCCAGGATTCAGCAAATCAGAGCGCCGAAGGAGGAGGAAAGGGAGCGGGGTGGGTAGCAACAGTTGCCCTGGTGAGGACGAAGCGCCATATCCACGGTAGCCCTGGCGACAAGAACCCAGCAACGAGAATCAACAACAACAACATCTGAACCCTCCATCAAAATACAGAAGCTCATCTACAGGTGAGAAACGCTCAGGTGGGCCCTCGGGTGACGCTCCGTACACGCAGGAAGTGTTTTATGTCCAGTTATCGTGCTGTAGCTGTTTTCCCCTGTTGTTTCAGTAGCCATAACCTGCTCTGCCCTGCCGTCTGTGGTTAGCAGAGGCTAACCGTCGAGCCGTCTCTCAGTCCGGTCTGAATGTGCTGAGCGGGGCGGTTCGTGTCTGCAGCTCATCTCGGTGACGGCGGAGTGTTCCTGCCGTGACCACGCAGCCACAGAGGCACACTCGGGCAGGCCGTTGTTATGGCGATGTCAAATGCAAAAAAGGTACAAAATGGCGGTTGTTGTAGAGACCAGCTAGCTTGATACCCCATCAGTGCTGTCACGACAGGCGCGTGCTCGCTCCATCAGTCGGTGAACGCCAACGGTCGGTTTTCTGGTTTAACGGCTGTTTTAACGGAGGATTTTTAACGGTTTAGCACTTCATGGTATCCTGATACACAGCCCACTCCGCTAGCACATATCGAGGAATCCTCGAAAACGAGAGGAAACGTGGTTTTCAGCTTTACAGTGTAATAACATGGTCATATTCTGAGTTATTGCAGTGTTACAAATGAGATACGACTGATAAATGTGGCTCTGTGGAAAGGGAAAGCTGCACAGGTTAGTGGGGCAGGTGGCGGACATTTAACACCAGATGGGCGTGTCTGAGGAGGGCGTTCTGCAGGTGCTGCTCAGATCGGACCATAAAACTGTGACATCTACACTCTAAAGCATGGGAACAGTTCTTTTTACAAAACAACTTTAACAAGGACGAGTCCCTTCACTCTGAAGCCATACTTAATGTCATTTTTAACACGGCTATGCAATGTTATCTGCTCCATATATGCATTATATGAAGGCCCACTGAAGACATAGAAACTAGTAGTGCTCTGGCAGCACAAACCTCCACCAAGGCATTTCCAACATTATCCAAAATGCAGAAAATGCTCTACTGTGCTGTGAGACCCGAGGACAACCAGTGGAAGCTGAACTAGGTTTCCAGCTTTCTTAGGTATAAACTAGATAACTTGGAGAACACAGACCTCCGACAGTGCCACAGTCCTCTCCCATATTGTGATTTTCACCATAAATATTAGTCCTACCTTTATTTCATACAAATATTTAGAATCCTTGACTATGAAAACATACAAATATGCACAACTTCCGAAAATGGTCCTATCTCGCAATGATAAAGAATCCTTAAAAAAATTCCTGGATCCAGATGGTGATCCAGATCACTCCCAAAATCTAATGATTTGTTCCTTGTCCCAATCCAGACATTTCCTGAAAATTTCATTGAAATCCGCCCATAACTTTTTGAGTTACGTTGCTAACAGTGAGACAAACAAACAATAACATAACCTCCTTGGCGGAGGTGATAATGGATGCAAAAGGTCCTCGAGGTCACGACCACCAGCTAAAATCAATCTGAATGAATGGGTCTTCAGTTTGGTATCAGTGTTTGCAGATAATTGCTGTAAACTTAATATATCGTAACTATAGATGTAAATGTTTCTGCGTGCTGGTTTATTTTCTGTATATATTTTCAAAATAGCCTGAAATGCAGAACAAATCACCTCCGTATTGGCTCAAAGATGGTTGCACCATTCAGTTGCCAAACAAGGGCCAGATTCATCTTTCAAGAGATGGTAGCAACCCTAACCTGAACACACAAAAGCATGGCACACATTTCTTTACTTTTTTCTATTACAAATTTCCTTTTCATGTATATTTAATCATAATTCTTTTTTTTTATCTCAACTTATCTCAACAACTAATTTATTATCACAACCCTACACATTTCATCATAATAATTAACCATTACCTCTTGTTTTCATTTTTTTATATTTACTTTTATCTTTTTATTTTATTTTCATTAAAAGTATTTCTTTCGCATTCAAGCCAGTTCAGCTCTTCAAAAGGAAGCTTAATTAAAAATGAAAAAAATTATCTATATTCTGACTTGTCATTCTTTGAAATAAAAAGCCAATGTTATGAGATACCGATAAATTAGTTTCAGATAAAAAAAAACAAAATTATGGGACACTGAGTCATAATTATGAGAAAAAAAGTCATACTCGAATGATATTGAGTTATATTCATGAGATTCAGTCATCATGCTGATATTTCTGAGCTAATGTTTGCAGATAATGACATTTTTTGTCAAGAGCACAAGTTCTTATTCACCATAAATCGACCTGTTGAATTTCTGCCAACTGTTTGTGTCAGAAACAGATGGAAAGCCAAAAATCAACTTTTTTTGTTATGTAAATAAATGATACTTTTGATTTTAAAGAATAACACAGTCCATCAGCTACACATATTGGCTGTTTATATAACACAACTACAGTAATTCATCGCTGAGTGTCCACATTTAAAACATCACAGTATCATTTACTTTGAAATCAGATGTTCTTTTGGTTTCACTTCTGTTTTTTTTAAAACAAATGTGCTTTCACTATGAGTAGATCAGACAAGTTCTTTAAAGTAGCGATTTTTGACCAAAACATGAGTAAACATCAGTTTCAATATCAGCTTGAATTAAAGATTGCCCAGCAGCATGTTCTATTTTGGTCAAAATCCAATATTGTAAACCTCTAACAACTGTTATGCAAATACACCAGTGTAATAAAGTGTAATAGACATTATTTGTTTGAGGGCTCTCTTATTTTTCTCATTATCATCTCAAGAGGGTAGGGAAGACATTCCAAAAGAATTCAGTGTAATCAGGCAAATTGTTTTTGCTGACATGCACATGCCTCAGTCAGGACACAGTATATGAATAAAACATAAAACTGATTCTGAATTATTTAGAATTTAGTGTTTTTCTCTCCAAAATATGAAACTGAGAAAATTTCTGTCAAGTAACAAAAAAACCTCAGAACTTTCCCCTTGTCTTTATAAGGGTTTTAAACCTTGACAATTGGGTTTTCATTTAATTTTGGTTAATTAGCAAACTTGCCAGTCATTCACTTAGTAAAATTAATAAGACAGCTTGTTGTAAATTTACTTTTGAGGTAGAGACAGATAAGGTAATGTTAAACAACTTTATTTGTCCCTTTGCACAGACAACAGACAGGCAAAAACAAAACATGATTAAGTAACAACAGTGCACAATACTAACAAGAATCTTCCACCTATCAGTAAAAACAAGCATATCAAAACACGATAAATGCAAATTTATGATTGACCAATAGAAACGTGGCACTTTAAAACAAAAGTTAACCCTTTAAGGCCCAAGACCATAGATTATAGCCAGAAAATTATACTTTTTTGGAGCTGAAATGTTTATTTCACTTTCTGCTAGAATCCATAAAAATCCAAATGTCCATAAAATTAAACATATAGATTTTTCGTATCTCATTTGATACATTAGGTGTTTTTTGGCAACCGATAATCCATTTGAGGACATTTTTATCATTTATCTGATTGTACTCGGTTTTTTTTGTAATTTGTTCATCATATTGAGTAGATGGAGGTATTATAAAAGTATGTATCAAATATGATACAATTGGCTTTATAGGGTTAAAACAACTCTAAACATTCAATAAAATAGCAAGGCAGATAAAAACAGGTGTAACAAAGGGTCATTATTAAAATAAATAATGTACAGAGATCATTAAAAAGTCTAAAGTGTGTGGATATCAAGAATAGGTTACAGTTGAAAATAATCAACTTTTTACTTGAGGAATTGGTGGTATTTGCCTTAGGGCATAGAAATCCCCTATCAGTGCTTCCTACTGAGTTTTGTGTACCAACTTGCAAATGTTTTTTAACTCTTCTCACAAGAGGCAGTCAGCACAAACAACAGAGAGTGAATCATCACAGTTAAGTATATACAAAACAAAACTAGCAGTGTGATGAGCAATGTTTGTGTGATTTCAAGCTTGGAAACTCCAACAACAAGCTGAAACACCTTCACATCCATCCATCATCTACACTGCTTATCCTTTTTGTGCTGGAGTTGATCTCCGCTGACTTTGGACAAGTGGTGGGGTACGACCCGAGCCAACTACCAGCTGATTACAGAACCACATAGACAGACAGACAACCGTTCACACTCACGCTCATACCTGAGGGCAAATTAGGGTCACCATTTTAGCATGTTTTTTTTCAGTGGGAGGATCATGAGAACACGGACAGGCCACTGACTGGCATGAGGATTGAACTGTGACCCTCTCGTGCACTACCTGCTAGGGATGGGACGATACACTTAAACTCACGATATGCTGCACCTCGATTTGCCAAGGTCACGCTACGATATGTCACGATACAATATCAAGAAAGTAAAAAAAGAAAAAATATTACTGTGTAATTACAACTTATTTGTTTCTGTTTGAGTTGCACACAGGAAAGCACAAGGCCTAACAGGCTGTCTTTTTCTTGTTTAATGAGAAAGCCAAAATGCTGCCAGACAGATGACTTGTATCCAGGTGGTGCATCCTCAATTTCGACCTCATTCGACCCCCATTCGGCTTTTTGGAGACAAGGTAGTTGGTGCTAATGTTTGTTGTCGTCACTCCTGGTCATATTACCGGACATGGCGTCTTTATTTCGCGATCCATTTTTTTCAAAGTCGATACGTTTCATCACGTGCTGTATGGTGATATATTGCCAAACGATATTTCATCCCATCCCTACTACCTGCTGCACCACAGTGCCACAATTGTTGTAGCATGGCACTAAATTTTAGGACTGATAATTGATGTTCATGCATAAAAATTCAGAGAAAGACCTGGATTTATATAAGTTTTGATTGAAAACAGAATCATTGGTGTTGGTATAAAAGTATAATTCAGTTCGATTCAGGTGACTTTGTTGTTCCTCTCGGGGTAGCTGGTTTGGAAGAACCTGCACGAAAACACAGACAAAGTCAAGAGTTAAAGAAAAAGTGCATCACCTCAGAACTTGAGTCAAAGTAGAAATATACCCGATCAAATACAGGTGAAAATAGTCTTCTGAAATACTTGAATGTTGGAGTTTCCCTTTTAAAAATACTTCTTTAAAGTTCTTACCAGAAGAACTAAAAATACTGTGATTTCAGAAAGCATGAGTTTAATAAAACATATGCAATTGCACTTTCTGCTGCATTATGTTCATTTAGAAAAAAATATTCACATGTGATGAGCTAGATCGCAGCAGATTTCAGATCTGAAGCTCCAAAATAACAGAAACAATAAAAGAACTAACCAAAAATACCCAGTGACTAAGGAAAATGTCAGCCGTGATTTACACTGGAAAAAAAATCAATCTTCTAAACAGCCATTTTGAAAGAGCAAAACCTCATGAACTTTGCAATTGTGCTGTTTATTCTTGGTGCTGCTTAGGCTTTTTCATTTCTCTGTAGCTCTCCACAGAAACACAGTTAGGTGTCTTCAAGTGCAGATTTTTTAAAGGAAATTAAATTCACAAGTACAGTAACAACAACATTCATAGAAACATTGTGGAGTCAAGTGTGCTGTATGTTTCTTTTAAATATAGTTCAGTCAAAGTAGTACATTTCCCCTTTAACAATACTCAGGTGAAGTGATATTCAGAAATGTTAAGTGCTCAGTGTCTCTTCACTACTGTCCACCTCTGAATACATGTAAGCCACAAATATACTGAATAAAAATAAGAAAGAGTTCAGTCTAATAAGGGAATTAAGGATCTGTGACTTGAAAAAGTGTGTAAAAATATTAATTAAGGAACTGCCAGTCATATACATTAGCAGAGGAGGCAAACATTTACAATAGTGGTCAACAGTACAAACAAGTACTGTTAAGTACATCCAGATGGCAACAGAGAATGTTCAATTGAAAGCACATGTTCAGAGTAAAATGCTGTCAGTCTGTTTGAGTGTCTGCTGGTTGCAAGTGATTCACATTTTTCTTTTTCACACCAACGACTTCATGACAGATTCTAACAAAACTGCTCCAGCCATTTCTGTACTTAGATTACATGCTCTGAAACCAGCAGAATCAAGAAAAACAAGGGAAGTCCCCATTAAAAGACTAGAAAACAAGAGAGTAATACAGGGCTGACAACAGGCTCCGTAAAAGGAGAATTCTCTGTTGCTCTCTTTTAAAACAAACCTTAGAGTTGGTGTCACATGTATGTTGAGTAATCGAGTAAATCCCCAGTTTTTTGCATGATGAATGAATGAGGCACACCCTCACTAACTCTCTCTTACATCTAAATTAAACACCAAAATGCATTGTATGATGATATACAGGCAGTAATAGTTCCTCTACCCTGTCCTGACATTTTGATCTATCAAATGAAGATGAAGGCAGAACAGATTTTTAGGTTTTTACAAGGATGCACAATGTGACAAATCACAAATTTTAGGATGTTTTATGTGTTATTTCTGCATGTGAAATAAAGCCAAGCACTTGCCCAGTAACAGCACTGCTGCAGTGAAGGAAGGGACTTTCCCAACCTGCGCTCTTTGTGTGAATGGCTGAGGATGAGTGATCACGTTACAGGTAATAAGACACGAGACTGATTGTTCCCGTCAGTGCTCCACCCCCACACAGATACACAGCACATCAGTTACTGTTGTACTTTTAGAGATGGTGCTACAAGTCATTAACCAGTGTTAGGCTGGATGGATGAAAGTGAAGTTTTTTAAGACACTGGACCATAAAAAACAGTTCAAAGGAAAAAGAATAAACTCTATTTAACTAGAAAAAAACCTGCTGATCTGATAGTTTCAATCCTACATGTTTCTGTACCATCTGAAAACAGAGTTACACATTAACTTTGCTTTGTATTAGGAATTTTGCATATGTGGTACAACTAATCAAAATAACACTTTAGCCAATACTGATGCAAACTTGGGTGGCACGGTGGCACAGGAGGTAGGGCACATGCCTAACAGCAAGAAGGTTCCCGGTTCAATCCCGGGTTGGACAGCGGCCTTTCTGTGTGAAGTTTGCATGTTCTCCCGTGCATGTGTGGGTTCTCTCCCCGGGCACTCAGGCTTCCCACAGACCAAAAACATGCTCATTGTGTTAACTGGTGACTCTAATATGCCCTTAGGTATAAATATGAGCATGAATGGTTGTCTCAATGTTGCCCTGCGACCAGGTGGAGACCAGTTCAGGGTCACCCAGTGACGTCTTGGATAGGCTCCAGCCCCCCCACGACCCCGTGAGGGATGAGTGGTATAGAAAATGAATGAATGAATAATGCAAACTCCAATTATAATTAAGTTGGAACTTTGTACAAAACAAAAATAAAACAGAATGCAATGGTTTACAAATCTTCTGGACCTGTTTTCAAGTGAACACACCACAAAGCTGAGATTGATAACATTCAGACAAGAAAACCTTCACTCATTTTGGATTTGAAGTGTGCAACATGTTCCAAAAAAATCTGCGACAGGGGCATGTTAACCATTGGCTTACATCCCCTTTCCTTTTAACAACTCTCACTTTGGGAACTGAGGACACCAATTATTGAAGCTTTTGTCCCGTTCTTGCCTGATGTACACCTTACTTTGCTCAACAGCCTGAGGTCTCTTTTGACATATTTTGTGCTTCACACTGAGTCACACATTTTCAATCAGAGGCAGGAGGACTGTAGGCAGCCCAGTCCAGCACCTGCTCTCTTTTACTATGAAACCATGCTGTTGTCACATGTGCAGGTTTTGGCTTGGCTCTGTTTATCTGAAATAAGCAGGAACGTCGCAGAAAAAGATGTTGCTTGCATGTCAGAATATGTTGCTCCAAACCTGTAGAAACCCCCCAGCATTAAGAGTGCTTTCATAAGATGTGCAAGTTACCCATGTCATGGGTGCTTACACACCCCCATACCATCACAAATGCTGTCTTTTGACCTTTTCTCTGATAGCAGTCTGGATGGTACTTTTGCTCTTTAGCCCAGAGAACACTGCGTCCATGATGTCCAAAAACAGTCTGAAATGTGGACTCAGACCACAGCAGACCTTTCCACTATGCCTCAGTCCATCTCATGTGAGCTCGAGCCCAGGGGAGCTGACAGTGTTTCTGGGTGTTGTTGATATTTGGCTTTCTCTTTGCATGGTAGAGTTTGACCTTGACCTTGTAGATGCAGAGATGAACTGTGTTAACTGATGATGGTTTTCTGACGTGTTCCTGAGCCCTGATGTCCTCTACAGAATGATGTTGGTTTTGTAATGTAGTGCTGCTTCAGGGATCCAAGGTCACAAGCATTCAGTGTTGTTTTTCAGTCTTGCTGCGTATGAGCAGAGCTTTCTCAGGATTCTCTAAATTCCTTGCAATTGTATGTTGAGAAATGCTGTAAACTGTTGGACTATTCGCTCACACAGTTGTTCACAAAGTGGCGAACTCACCCCATCTTTGCTGTTGAATACTGTTAAAATGCCCCTGTAGTGTAAAATCGTCATGAAAAGTACTGCTAGTATGACCGTCAGTGGGATTTTTATGCATGTTTTATTATAAATTCTTTCTTTATGTACTCCTAGTGATGAAATGTTGAATGATGGTAACTTAGTCATTTTTTAACAACATCTGACTGTTTAGAAGTAGCAGGAGAGTTAGTTAAGAAGTATTATGCTAATATAGCAGATGTAACAAATGCCATATTAATGTTTGATCTTGCATAATGTTGGGCTTTTTACTGGTTAAGGAGAGTTTTACTTATATGTTAAATTTTAGTCTTTTAGTTTGGTTGTTATAAAACAGCCATCATACTATTCTTATATTTGCATTCAAAACGTTTATATATCTTCTTGCATATTTCGTCATATATACATGTTTAGTATTACGACTTAATGTAACTGAGAGGTTCTTACTGAAAGTACCATTAAGTACAGAATGTTTTGACTTCGTAGCACCCACCTGTTTACTATTAACCTGTCCACCTGTAATGTTCCAAACAGGTGTTTTCTGAGCATTCCTCCACACCAGCAGTCTTTTGTTGCTCCTTTTACACCATTTTTGGAACCTGTTGCATGCATCATATTCAGTATGAATGAAAAGAGTATTCTGTTTTTATTACATTTCACACGATGTCCCAGCTTAATTGGAACAGAGATTTGTAATGTTATGCTGCTGATATTGTGCAACCCCAGTTAGGACTGAGCAATATATTGATTAAATCGATTAATTCAAATTATTTTCTGCAGAACATTTAAAAATTAAAAATCAAGATTATTTTCATTCGCTTACAAGGTTTGAAAAAATATATAAGAACTCAAACTTTAAAGTTTTCATGATGGTGACCCTGTCAGGTTTTGCACAAGCAATTTTATAGGCTTGTATTTATTTATTTTTAATAAGCTTAAATATTGATCAAAGAGAAACATGTTAACAAGTGGTAAAAAATCCCTCAACTTTCAGTGTTCATGTAGACAAACCTGCTTACATTAGAACTACATAATTAGCATTTTAAGACACCAGTTTAGTTTTAAGAGGGGATATTCAGATTGATTTAGGACTATATTTTGACAACATAAAGGATGAGCTTGATTCATGTCGTTTTTGTGTCACTGGAAGTTTTTCTCATTGAGAGGAAAAAAGATTGATTAAAATTGTAAATCAAGTTTTGTGGGGAAACAATTGGTGATTTTATTTTTAGGCCAAATCACCCAGCCCTAACCCCAGTGGATTTTAGAAGTACTGTTTTTCTATTGAACATGTTATTTGTATACCATCTGCTGCCTCCTCCCCTGCCTTATTTACATAAGTGGTTTTACAGTGGAAACAGACACAGGTTGAATCCTTCATGGGCTGAATTTTGATAATATTAACCTAAAATTATGTTTTTTTTATTTCTAGGGTGATCCCCAGCTCTGGTAATGGCCACCTCAGGCTATGTGGGAGAGATTCAGCCAGCAGCCCAAACCCAAGGGGCTGTTGTTACCGTCACACCGGGGCAACCTGAAGGCAGCTCCACCCCTCCAACTGCCCCTCAGTTTTTGGCTGAGATACAAACCACTGTGCCCACACCCACCATCGTCGCACCCACAGGCCAAACCACCCACAGCGATCAAGACGCCTCCATCACCTCTCAGAAGCCTGCAGCTGGGAGTCAAGCCCCGCCCACTGCACAGGCCCAGCCAGCCCAGACGCAGTACGTGACTGCAGAGATCCAGGGCTCCCCCACAGAGTCAGGAACTACCCAAAGCACTCCTCAGTACATTGTTGTGACAGTCACAGGTAAGACTGAACAGGACAGACTGTTAATGAGTTCTGTTTGTGGCGTCTGATCGGTTTTCACAGTCACATGACGTGAGAGGCGTCGTCGCCTCGGCTTGGAGGGAGAAAAAAGACTGAGAACAGAGTCTAGAGAAGAACACGGCTGAACATTTTGTAGGAGCATATTAGTATTTTGAGGGTGTATTTTATACTTTAAGAGTACTTCAGTATTGCAGTATTGATTAGATTTCCCTTTGGGAAACTCCCACAGGGAAATTAGGATTCCAGTAGCAGTTTGAAAAATAAATAAAAAGATATATATAGACAAAAACACAAATAAAAAAGTTTAAAATATACTTTTAAAAACTATCAAATAAAGAGTTTTAAAAATTATAATAAAAATGAAAAACATGGTAACTGGTTAGCTACTGCTCCTAGGGCTGGGTTAAAAAAAATCTGTTTAATCAATTTAAATCAATTTTCCTTTAACTGGTTCATAATCGATCCATAAAATCCAAAGATCGATCTTTTAACTTGGGTAGTTTTTTCTTCTTTGGATGTGCAGAGAAGCAGCCTGTGGTATCAACCCTGCTAGTCTTGTGTGATCAGCGTTTGGCGTTGCTTTCTACTGAACAAGATCTCATGAGATCTCAAACAAACATGGTGGAAGCACTTTATGGGCACCACTGGCAAGTTTAAAAGCCGATGTTTGGATGTACAGTATTTTAGATTTAACACGTACAAAGAAAAATACGAGTTGGACAAAAACAAGTAATATCCAGAATATGTATTAATGCATATCATTAAAATATGATTAATGTAACTGCTTTGGGTTTAGTTCTTCATGTTAAAACAATTTTTAATGATGTACCAGGTCAAAAGGTCACTTTTTAAAGATCACTATTTTAACTAAGATATCCCAGACTGAATAAATATTGAATTGAATCGTGAATGGAATCGATTTGAGACTTTGTAATATTGAATGGAATTGATCCAGAAAATCTGAATCGATACCTAGCCCTAAATGCTCCTGCCCATCCTCTGTCTTCTTGTTGTTACTTCTCCTTCTCCTCAGTGAGGAGTTGTACAGTCTGATGGCCTGAGGGACAAAAGACAAAGGGATACTCCCATCCTAAGGTTGGGCGTGATGTGAATGAAGAAAAAGCATTTCATGTGCTTGTAATTTTATCAAAGAGGAAAAGTATCATTCAAAGGGATTGTTTTATTTCCAGGATATGAAAGGGAGAACTACCAGGGAAAGCTTTTGTGTATCTGTGCACGATATAAAACTTTGGAACTGTAGACTGATGAACTGAAACAATGTCCAATCATAGAGCAGTTTAAGAAAAAATATATAAACATGATTTTTAAAGGTACAGGGTTGAGACTGTACAATGATCGAAGAAGGTTGACATTATGTTCTCTTGTGTCTTTTCTTTCCTTCTTTTTTTCTCAGACTACTTTTATTACTGTTTGGTTTATTTTGTTTATGTGTGATTAATCTTATTACTGTCATTATTATTTGTAAGTAGGCTAAGTATCAGCTACTTGTGTAAGGTGAGGGGTGGGACCAAATAAGTTTCAACTTCCTCCTCCTTTTTGAACATGCAAATAACACATTTATTTGCATTTTTGTCGTTCTTATTCTGTGTTGAATTATTTGTTCTAGTTCAAAAGAAAAACTGACGAAGGAGAAGAAGAAACATTCAGTTAGATATGCTGACAGTGAACCAGAAGCTTTACGAAGGCTTGATAAAGAAAACATGTGCATGACAAACAGATCCATAAATTTACAATTCTGATGTCTTTCCCCGCTCTTCAGAGGGCTCCCTTCACTCGAGTGACAGCGTGTCAGACTCGAGCCCTCCTCCAGCTGTGGTGCAGACAGGTGTTCCCACACAGGTTGTTCAGCAAGTGCAGGCAGCTCAACAGGTGAAATGTGAACACAGACAAAGACAAACCATCACATACTTATTTTCATAATTCTTTATATTAAATGCAGCCTTCTCTCTGCAGAGGTCTGTGGTGCAGGCCACCTCTCAGATCGCAAAGACAGAACCAGGCACCCAGCTAAGTGTCACCAGTCTACAGCCGGTTCACATCAGCTCGGAGGTCAGTCATACGCTCTGTAACTCAATTAATGTGTGTATTAGTTTACTGTAATAATTCCTGTATCACGTCTCTTCATCTTGCCTGTACCGGCCTCCAGCTCCTCCTGTTTACTGATGTGGCAGCTTTAGTCAGGGAAAGCAAACTAGAAGAAATGCAGCAAGAGCAGCAGCAGCAGCAGCTTGAGATAGGACAGCCAGGGTGCCAGGACAGGACATCAGGAGACCATGTTAACGAATGCTGTGAAAAACCGGTCTACGCCCCCTTCAGCATCCCTGTGGATCTTCTTCAGTTTTACCAATCAACATTCTTACCTTTTGTCCATGCAGACAGAGATATAGGAGACCGCCTTGCTGTCACAGAGCCTGGCGGCATGCCCATGCAGGCTACATCTTCAACTATCCAAGTAGGTCAGGGACACAAGGGAGACCGCTGCCATAGAGATAGGCAACAACGAATCTGTAGCTAAAAATATGTTTGAACAGCAGAACATAAATACTGAGAAAAACAGAGCAGAAAAATGCAGACAGTGGCTTATTGGATTTGTGTATGTGTCATTCTTCAGGTTCCACAGCAGCTCACGCCAGTGCCAGTGCAACATGTGTACACCAATCAGGTGCAGTACGTGGAAGGGGCCGACAACAACTACACCACAAGCACCATGTAAGAATAAGCCTGTTACTTACTGTACATCAGTGGTTCTCAACTGGGCAGATGGGCAAATGTGTGTCTGGAAAAGATGCTGCAAAAAGTCCAATGCCTAAGTGGACATACATCGATTTGCTTTATCTTAGAGCTGGGCAATCAATCATATTTAATCTGAATTACAAACAGAAAAGCACTCAGAGAGCAGAAGCCTCCGCCAGGCAGCTCAGTTACAGCAGTGGCTTTTCAGAACCCCCGTAAAAGGTCCAATTCTGCATCACCACCGCTCTGATCGGACAGTCGAATCTCTGCATTTGGAGAGCTCCTCTGCCCGCATTGCAAGGGAAGATGGGAAATGGAGTCATGTAGGCTTGAAAAATGATTACATCAGTTTGCAAATAAACCCCCACAGCAGCCGAGGAAAAATGAATGTGACTTTCCGTTGTAAACTTTAATGTTTTTCAACGTTTCCTAAAATGCTGCCCACTGTTAACCTGTGGGATTTTTTGTGACTTTGTGAATTTTTTGCACCCAAACAAATATCTGGATCACAACAAAGATGTAATGGCTTCTTCCTTGGACTGAGAACACTGCAGGTTGACCTAAATAAACAAATAAATGCATTTTAATGATAAATGTAATAATAATAATAATAATACAATAAAAAATAAAAGATATATAGTTAATTCCTAAATCAATACATGGATATAATGAATAATGAAAATAATTTTGGCATAATAAGTGATTAGGGATAAGAGGACCCCCGGCCACCCACCTATCCAACTGTCATAGCTACTAATTTACTAATTTCTAATTTATAGTTCTGGTTTGAAAATTGTAAAATATGCGAGATTATCTAGAAGCATTTTTTTGATCATCTCAAGATGGGGAGTATTTGTGAGTTTGCCGAGCTACTTTTGATATAAAGGATTTTTTTCCTTTTTCAAGTTTGTGAGAAACAACTTCTCTGCAGTGATAATGCTGTACGAAAGAAAACATTGTTGAAATTTGTTTCAGTTGTTATGTTGTCTGATATTTCCGCATGATCATCTGTAAATCAGGAACTAGCTGGATTTTAAGTAATTCAGAGGTTTTTTTAAGAAATAACCACCAACTCATTTTTTAGCTAAGTTAGTAATAGAATGTCCAAACCTGCCCTATCTCTTTAAAAGAGTTCTTCAGTACAGATCCACATTCAGGTCACCACTAAAATCTCTTTTTCTTTGTACAATGGCCGCCATCCTTGAAAATCTTATGATATCCATCAACAAATCTGTGAGTTATTTTGCCCACAAACAGACAGATTGACGAACAGACACACAACCTCTTTGGCAGAGGCGAAAATGATTGTGATAATGATTTTTGCGATAATGGAACAGCCCTGCAGTGAGCTTTTAGAGCTATGAGTAAAGACCTATGGGTGGGGATACCAGGGAGGGGCAGATATTGTTATAACAGCTCACTGTTATAACAATTTTGAGCACAGGCTGCACAGACATAAGTGAATCACCAACAAACCTGAAGGTCTGGGTATTTCACTGGCTCTTGGTTGGTAAATATTAAAATAAGTCGTGATGTCTCATGGAGAAGTTTGTTGTAGATCCTGATCCGGTTAAGAACCATTGTTTTTACATCACGTGTCCCAGTGAAGATTTCTAAATAAATACTTTCTCCATTAAATTGCATAACTAATACCTGATATTTTTATGTCTCTCATGCAGTCGCTCTGGCACCTTCCCGTACACCGACACCCCGCTGTACACCCAGACCACAGCTGCGCCGTATTATGAAGGTCAAACAACCCCCGGCACTCAGACCTCCACCCCTGGCACACCTCTGACTGTCTCTGTCACCGCTGGCACAACAGGGGGTGTGTCCATGTTTGTGGCCCAACCCACAACCGCTGCAGGGGGAGGGGCCACAGTGGTGACCACAGGTGGAACCACCAATGGGGCGGGGGACGGGGCAGGCACTAACGGGGGCACAGCAGGCAGCTATGTGATCCAGGGGGGGTACATGCTGGGCAGCAGCAGCAGCGGAGGGGCCGCTGGCAACAGTCAGAACTACTCACACACCGCCCGCGCCTCTCCAGCCACTGTGAGTATTACAGAGGGCGAGGAGAGTAGCGTGCCGTCGGCAGACAAGAAGGTATGCAGAGGCGCCAAGCGCAGGAGTTTCTTCTTGTTTTGTTCTCATCTACACAACGTTTCGGTACCACACGCTGATGATGTCACAGTTTGGTTTCGAGGAAAGCACAATTAAAATGTTTTGATTGTTGATCAGTCATGCTGTCCTGAAAATAACCAAGTGCTCCATCATTATTTTAACTGTGATTTCCTCCAGAGAGATGAACCAAACCATGACCTCATCATGTTCATATCATTACAGTGCATGTGACCAGGGGCATTTTTCAATTTGCCTGAAATGCCCTAAAATATTTTACTCATTCCAAATTCATCATATTGAACCCCATAAAAAATGACAATCAACCATGTTTGGAGGCATTTCATCAGTATTTCAGGTCATTAATTCATTGCATACCAAAGTTGTATGCCACGGCACGCAAACAAATGTTTTGTGTTTTCATTCTTGATTGATGGATGATTTATAGTGAATAATCTGTCTTTTTATGAAAAAAAAGCATGCATCAGTTGTATCTCTGGGTTCTTTAATGCCTTCCTTGTTGGATCTACTTTGCTAATTGCTCCAGCTACCTTGTTTTCATTTCATTGCCTGCCTGCCAGGTACAGTGGTTGCTGGACAACTATGAGACAGCTGAGGGAGTTAGTCTGCCACGTTCCACTCTCTACTGCCACTACCTGCTGCACTGCCAGGAGCAGAAACTGGAGCCTGTGAATGCAGCCTCTTTTGGGAAACTCATCAGATCTGTGTTCATGGGGCTTCGCACACGCCGCCTGGGTACACGGTAAGGCTATGCAGGACATGTCAGACAATACACAACAGGGATGTTACTATACCCTTGGCTAAAGATATTGGGAAAACAATTATTTGCAATAGTTTTTCCTTCTTTAATAATATTGCAACATTATTTAGTAACCTTTAAACAATATTTTTTGCAAGAATCATATAAAATTTTAACTACTTTTTAAAATGACTCCACTGGTTCTGATACACTTAGAATTCAGAATGTGCCTACCTTTTGTAATTTTGCATTGCAGATGGATCCTCCTGATTCAATGTCTGTAATCAGGCAGATCCATCTTGCTACGAGTCTACCACTGTGCCTAGCCCGATGTGCCATGACCCAATCAGTGTCCTTTAGAGCAGGAAGAGGTGAAAGCAAGACATCAACAGGAAGTGACTGCTTGTACAGAGATTATAATAGCTGCTACTGAGTTAAATGCACAGTGCTGATGTGCTTGGGGTTTATTTTCCCTATGCAAATCCTGATTGATGTTTGTGCACCAGTGATTTAAAAAATGACCTTATGAATCACGACCCACAAGGCTCCATTGCCGTATTGATGAGCTCAAGGGTCCTTTTTTATTTTGAGTGTAGGTGCATATTGCTGCCTCTATTTTCAAAGCAGTTGTGTGATGGCCCAGCTTTGTGCTTCAGCTGCTCATGGCAGGAGTCGACTCGTCCCTGCGCTGACTTATGAGCTCAAGTGCAGCAGAGCAAATACAGAGAGAAAAACTGTTTGCAGCCAAACCAAAAATTGAACTGTGGATGTTGCGCTGAATAGTTCAATATTAACCTCCGCTTAGTAGGTTATTTTTTTGCCTGTTTACATTTGTTCTTTTAGTTGTTGGCAAGATTGTGCAAAAACTACTGGATGGATGTTGATGAAATGTTCAGGAGATGTTGGTAATAGCTAAACTTAAAATTGATTTAATTTTGGTTGTGACACAGATGGATGCAAGAAATTCCCCAAATTTAAAAAAACCCTCAAGTTAACATTGGGCAGGAATTTAAAATGTAATATCTCTGCCATTTTAAACAGATTCACTTCCAATTTTACAGGACTATATGGGGTCCATGTCTCTAACATCAAGGTATATTTTACCAGAATCTGCTCCAGATGATGTCACAAAGAAACATTGAACTTTATAATGGAAAATCCATTTGATGACAGTTAGTAATTAATATAAAATCAAAATATTAAGTGATTTCCCCCTCCCCCCTCCATAAAAGTTGTTTTCATACAGGATAGCAACCTCCAGGTATGTGCTGAGTTCGGTCCATATCCTAGCACTAATATGCTTTACAGGGTTGTGGAAAAACCACTGCCAGAACTGAGCTGCTTGGTGGAGGTTTGCACTCTCTCAGTGTTTTTCTAGTTTTGAGACTTTAATACACCCCAATGCACAATTAAGCTTTATTATCCCTGTTTTGTACACTATGTAAAAAATGATTATTTAAAACCAACAACATAAAATCCCAGAGAGAATCTGCAGTGAGAGCGAGAGGTGTGAGTACAGCATTTTCCCACATCGTCTCCGCCTCAAGGATCCAAATCGCCAGCTCGCCCTCTTCACATGCCCAGTGAAACACACACATATAAATATCAATTAGTGTACATGCATACAAATCTCCCAGCAGGAGGCCAGCGGAGATTGTGTTGCAGGAAAATCCATGAAGCTCTCTAGAGCATTGCAAATGTTGCTCAGTGTAGGAGCAGTGTGGGCAGAGATGAAGACAGACAGCATGTGTGTGGGTGAGTTTGACAAAGAAGGGGAGGGTTAGTGAGGGAGAGACTTTTGGACACGATTGTTAATAAGGGTTTGTGTTTGAGTGTATGAAGCTTTGGGGAGGCAGACAGCATTTTACGCTGAGCACATAAACTGTATACTCTCGCAGACTCCTGCTCTCTTGTTTGCAGGACTAACAAGCGATGCCTAGATTGATTGCCATGCCATCTTTATTAGACTATATTGATGACTGATTCTAGTCACGAGTCAGGAAGTGCTCTGTGTGCTGTGTAGTGTTAATGATATAGACTAGAGGTCTCCAATAACTGCGCCGTGGACCAGTACTGGGTCATAGATCATTTGGTATGGGACCACAGAGAGATGAAAACCTCTGGGCTGCTGGAGCTGAGACGTAGAAGGGATGCAGTGCAGCAGATCTAGTGAAAACATTCCCATTGGCTGACAGAAGCTAGGGGTGCACATCCCCATCAGTTTAACACGCTATCAGCCAACATCAGCCATTTTTACGAACATAGACCATTAAAAAGTTAATGTGGTGCATATCATTATCAGTTTCAGATGTTCATTTGTTGTGTCATACCAATTTCATGCTGATATATGACACATGTAACTGCTGTTCTAGAGCATATTCTTTATTCAGGGCAGTAAAGATGACCTGTTGGACAAACTGTGATCAGATTTCATGGTCCTGAGAAAATGGACTGCATCATGGCAGGTTAGCCAAAACAAATAATTAGGAACACATGACATAGGGATGGGTTATATGACTTGTATAATACCATTGGCAGATATTAGTTTAAAAGTTGAACATTAATATTGGAAGATGTCAAAATCTCTACTGATATTTAAAACCAATATTTTGGCATTACATGTTAGCCATGTTCATCACATTTGTTGGCTGTAATGTCCACAAAGTGTATGAATGTAACACAATGCTTCAGCCTATTAGTGCTGGATATTTACATTTAAAATGAGTCCTATATTAGAGAATAAAATGTTTTTCTTAGTTCACATTGGCTTCAAGCACAAAAACACCGTCAAAGGGAGAGGAACAGGTCAGTTTGACTACATGAGATACCTCATACTTTTGCCAAAAATATCAGTATCATTAATTTGTTTTGAAATATCAGCATATTGGATATCAGCAAATATCCAATATTGTGCATTCTTAGTATAATGTTATTATTTAAGTCAATATCAACATAAGTATTGACTTAATGATAGTTTCAAACATTAATATCAGCCCTGACTTTCACAGTCAGTGAGAAACCTATTTCCTGTGCTGCCAATCTAAGATGGAACAAATAAGACATTTTCAACATGGACTCTGCTGCAGATTGATCACCAGCTTCCTTTGTAATGCTGTAATGGCCAACATCACTTGGACTTTGTCCAGTATTTTCTGTGATGTAAAGTAAAAACCTTTATTTGTTCTTTTCAGTGGAAACTCCAAATATCACTACTATGGGCTGAGGATCAAGGCTGGCTCTTCTCTCCTCCGTCTGATGGAAGATCAACAACATCTGGCCATGAGGCAGCAGCCCTTCTCACAGAAACAGAGGTGCATACACATCCTTTGTCTGTCGTCCTCTAACCATTTATCTTAAATAAATAATTATTCATTGACATTTTTATTGCCAATATGCAGCTGTTTCCTTGTGTCTTCACTTTATTCTCTGTGTTTTACTGTAAACAGTCCCAGACATCTGCTTTTGTTCAGATAGACTTATGTTTCATTTCAGGTTTGTTAAAATGCTCTCCTGTCCCTTCCAGGTTGAAGCCTGTGCATAAAGTTGAGGGAATGACCAACGGGACAGCATCGGGAGCCGGTCAGCAGCAGCAGCAGCAGCAGCAGGGATCCGGGCAGGTGGACATCAGCACCCAGGTTCAGCAGTACCAGCAGTTCCTGGGTGAGTGAACACGCTGATACAGAAATGGAAAAACCAAACACGGGGTTCCCACAGGATCCTAAAAAGTCCAAAATTGTCTTCAATACGTTTTTTTCCCACATCTGTCTGCGTCAGCCCCTCAGAATGAGCAGGCAGAGGCTACAACATTCAGCTCGGAGGAACCTTTAGTGTGAGAGACACTTAAGCAAAATGATTCAACACTAAAAGGAGATTTGCTTTTAACTGTGCCAAGCGGGTCATTTTTAGGATGCTAAAGCTGTAGCAAAATGGTGACAGCTGCATGTGGTACTGTAATCTCTGGGGGAGTTTTATCTTTTTGTTTTTTATTGTTTTGTAGAAAAGTAGTTCTGCCACACTGGTTTTATTTACCACTATTGTTCTGCAGTGGAAATATTGTGATTACTTTGTCTTGGTATCAGTCTTTAATAGGGACGTATATCCTTATGATTTTATCGATACCGATACAGATACCAATACTCCTTATCGGTATCGATACTTATTGATACTGTTATTAATACTACAGCATGGGGGTGCTGGTTTGGCGTAGTGGTTAGCACCCCATGTACGTGCTTCTGCCGGTCCAGGTTCGAATCCCGCCTGTGACCAGCCTGCAGAGTGTCTTCCCCTACTCTCTCACCCCCCTTCACAAGCCTATCCACTGTCTCTCTCCTATCAATAAAGGCAAAAAATGCCCAAAAATATACATTTAATACTACAGCAGGGCAGTTTGTGTAAAAAATAAAGGCTTTACAAGATATTAAAAGATTTAACCTTTTTTTTATTACCACAAGGTAATAATAAAGCTTCAACAGAATAGAAGTAATGCATTAGAAAAGCTTCTCAGAGGCAAAGAGAAAGCTAAGGAGATGGCAAAACCCCTTCATGCCGCCCAACAGACTGCATGTACAGACAGACCCATATATCAAACAGAACAGGGCAAACAGTGTAGAGGAGGCACTTCTCCTGCCTCCTGATAAAATAGATACTGTAATGATGACTACAAACTAGAGAAAAAACGTACCGTGACTTGACACAGCAGAAACAAAACTGGATGCCGCCGCCACGGTGCCGCAGTCTTAAGTGTTAGCTGGGCTGCTAACTTTACGCATGTAATATGAATAGGTTACAGGTGGCCCAAACTAAAGCAGCCTGTTTAATCCTTCAATGCCCATTCCAAACCAAATGTTAGATTAATGAATGATAGTTTAGCCTGGTTAAGAGTTAAATGCAGGGTGCAGTATTCACTAATATGTCTTATAAAAAATACCATAACAACAAAAACACCAGAAATACTACAAAGGACCTTAGAATTTTTTTCAGATACTGACTATCATTTTATCTGACAGTCATCGGAACGTCGGTTGGTGTTGCCCCGGTGTAGAACCAACTTTAAACAGAGGACAATGTGTTACAGAGCAATGGTGGCATTGAATGCCTTACCCTTTTTTCTGGTCTCAGAGAGTAATATGATGTGCTTTAAGAAAAAGTCAAAATTGTTTCTGTTTACCCAACATGTATAACTGTGAAAATGCATTGTCAAGTGAGCATTATTTATTTTGTTTAAGTGTTGAGCTGCAATCTGCGTTGTATGTATTTGTGAGTATGAATGTGATATAATGTAAAAGTGTTTAATGTTTACTGCTTTTTCGGTTGATGAGATTGGTGAGACCCCAGGAAGAGTAGCTGCTGTTAATTTCAGCAGTTAATGGGGATCTAATAAATAAATCTAAATCTTGCTATAGCAATCAAACAGCCCACATTGGGCTGAGTTTTCATTAACTTTGCCAAAGTGAGCCCAAACCTTTGAGCGCTTAGCCCTCACCGACATGCTTGAGCCAGCTGCATCATCACCTGTTGAGAGCGGTAGTGTCATAACTACGTGACAGTTGAAGAGACGTTCAAGTACCAATAAAAGTACCGTTTTTCCAGATTCTGAATGGTATTCGGGTGGCGACCCAATTAGGGACTGATATATTAAAGTACTGGTCCACAGTATACATTCCTAGTCTTTAAAAGGTCTTTAAACATCTACAATTTGATCTTAAAAATTGTGCAGGGACCTTGTTAACAAGAAGCCCCACTGTTTTAAAAGCCTGTCATCTCTGCATCATGTGTCCAGTGTTAAGTATTTTTTCAAGCATTGGTAGTTTAGCTAGCAGCAGACCAGTGTGACTGTTAATTACCTCTGCCAAGGAGGTCTAGCTTTTGCCACGATTTGTCTGTTTGTCTGTTTTTAAACAAGATCACGCAAAAACACCTGGACTGATTTTGCTGAAATTTTCCCATGTTGGTAATGGCCCAACTTAAAAATGATTAGATTTTGGAGGTGATCCAGATAACCGGCATGAACCAACAATAATTTTTGCTCAATAACTGCGTAACTAATAGTGATATCAACATGATTCTGAGTGCTAGACGTGGGTTTTCAGGGTCAGTGAATCATGTTATGAAGGTAACTTTATCATAGATCTGTTGATTATAGATGCAGCGGCAATATGTGAGTTACCTTGGCAGAGTTCTGTTCTCTCCAAGTGCTTTCTAGTTTGTATATTGAAAGATCCTTTATTAATCCATCCATCACCGATCTATACTGCTTATCTTTTCCATGGTCACAGCGGGCTTTCCCTGCTGACATTGGGAAGAGGCAGCATTAGTTAAATGACTTGTAATTAATGCTTGGGACCAAAACAGGCAAACAACGAGTGATTCATCATTTAAAGTCAAACATCTCAAAGATTTAACTTCACACATCCATCATTTTCATGTAATGTGTTGCAGATGCATCCAGAGCTCTTCCAGAGTTCCCAGACATCGACCTCCAGGGGAAGTCTCTACCCGAGGGCATCGAGCTAGAGCATATAAAGAGCTTTCAGCTGCTCTACAGAGAACACTGTGAGGTAACGATGGAGAGCACATTACTCAGCCGGTGGACGCCCATTGTGTATCGACCAGGCTGCTTGTAGTTAGCAAGGAGATACGACTGACAAACATTAAAACAAAGATTATCACCAGGATCTTTTTGTGAGCCAAACTGAGCTCCTCTAATCCTTTATTTGTTTTGTCCTTTCAGGCAATCCTAGATGTGATGGTGAACCTGCAGTTTACTCTGGTGGAAACTCTGTGGAAAACCTTCTGGAGGTTCAGCCAGAGTCAGGCAGGAGACGCCACGTTGGCTGTGTGAGTGCTTAAAAGTCACCAAGGTTGTCCAGATTTTCCGTTCTTGGGATGCTTTTCAACACCATGTGCCCTTTTGTTTTTGTTCAGTGACCTTCTCTAATGTGCGGGTTAAAATTAAAAGAAAGTGAGGTATTATTTTTGGTGCACAGCAGGTCATTTTGTTCCCACTGTATAGAAGCAGGTTTTGTTCATCTCTGATATTCTCTTGTGTCAATCAGAAGTTGGGACAAATGCTGTGCACCTACGTTTAAAATGCATCTTACCCTCAACACATGAAAAAACATAACCCATTCCAGCACCAGTCCCATTATTTATTGAACACGGGTTATTAAAACTGTATGTGTTCGTCTGTTTTTGTGTTGCAGTCACGATGAGTCAGAGAAGCGCCTCCCAAAGACCTGCCTGGTGTTGCTGTGCAAATACGAGCCAGTGCTGCGCTGGAGTCGTGACTGTGACAACAGCCTGTACCAGGGCCTGGTGGAGATCCTCATCCCTGACGTCCTCAGGCCAATCCCCAGTAAGACCTCAGCAGAAATATGCACACCAAGTTAAACACCACACTGATGGAAGAAAAGAGCTATGCGTGTTCCTAACAATAATCATACCACAAAAATGGCTTTAGTATGCTCAAGTTAAATTGAAACAGAGATTAAACAGACATTAATGTTGCAGAACATATGAAAATGTAAAGAAATAAAGAAGGCAGTATTCAGTTTGATTATAGAAATTAGTTATATTGTAATAGTAGTTGTGGTTATATTGAATAAAGGGTTTTAAAGATTATATACAAATTCATAAAAAAAAAAAATTAAAGTAGGACAAATATACCAGGCCTTCAAGGACAAATTGAAGGCCTGGTATATGTGTGCAAGTGTGTTTGAATGTAGTTTTTCTGTCGCTGTTGTAGCACAGCCCTTTTCACACATGAAACCCTGACATTTTCTCATACAATACCAGGGTAAACATACCCCCAAAATTCTCTGACCTGCTAAGCCCTCAAAGCAGGACATTCCCCCAGCAGCAGGGTAAATTCAGGGTAGTGTTTGGGTGAAGAGCCCTGCTGTTTGCTTTCACATATGCTAATAACCTTGGAAAATTCCAGATAAAATCAGGACTGTTTTTGCAAGCGACACACATACAAACCTGAAATTTCCCAGAAAATTCAAGGGTAACCTACACTGTAAAAAAAAAATTATATAACAGTATTTTACAGTTTATTTTACAGTTTTTTTCTGTATTTTCAAAATGCCAATTAATTCACAAAAATAAACGGTGATTTTACATGTCAAATGTAATATAACAAGAAATTACTGTAACTGTGAATAAACACAATATTTCTGTTCTTTTACAAAGAAACCCCATTAGAAATATGAATATTTATTGTAAAAATATGTTAGCAAGTGTATTGTAATTTTACAAATATTTTTCTGTTATTTAAGGGAATAAACTGTAAAGTACAACTTTACAACTCTAAAAAAAACCTTTTTCTATAAAATAATGTCATTAAGGGGTGCTGGTTTGGCGGAGTGGTTAGCAGCCAGGCACCCCATGTACTTGCTTCTGCTGGTCCAGGTTCGAATCCCGCCTGTGACCAGTTTGCAGAGTGTCCTCCCCTACTCTCTCACCCCCTTTCACAAGCCTATCCACTGTCTCTCTCCTATCAATAAAGTCACAAAATGCCCAAAAATACATAAAAAAATAACAATAATGTCATTAAAACCAACTATTAGCAGCACATTCCTGTAAATTTAAGCATAATTCTTCGTATTACAATGTCGATTTACCATCTTTATGGGTAATTTAATTGTTTTTTAACGTAAAATGTTTGTAATTAAACATTAAAGAACCTTAAATTAAGGCAGAATCTTGTTAAAATTACAACTACAAACTTATTTTAATTTCGGAGAGAAACTGTATGTTTATGAGAAAGCAATTTTTTGTTATTTCACTGTATTTTTTTGGCGCCCCAGCTGCCGGAAAATTACCGTTTTTTTCACGATTTTTTTTTTACAGTGTACCTGGAATATTCCCTGACCTTCTTGTTCACACTTGACCCCTCACAGCAGGAAGTGGGTGAGAGGGAAAGGGATATATTTGTGAGGCAGTGGGTATATTTCAGGACAGAGTTTGTGTTCACACATGTAGCTTACCTGCATGTGTGAATGGGGTTTATGTTGAAAACGTGTCAGTGTAGAAGGTTTAACTCCCGCAACCCTGAAATTTCCAAGAAAATACATCAGCTACCTCCCCAGAAAATTCTCGGACTCCCATCGTGTTCACATTTTGCCCACTTAGCAGGAAGTTCCCCTGCAGTTTGCATTTCAAGAAGCAGAAGGTACATTTCATGATCGAGTTTAGGGGCAAGTGCTCTGCAGTTTGAATTCACACCTTCAACACAAGAAGTGAAATTTGGGGGAAATACAAGTGTAACCTACTCAGGGAATTCCCTGGCATCACCTTCTCACTTGGCAGAAAGTTTCCAGGAGATTTTTTTGTTGATCAGTGGTGTTAAGAGAAGGGATAACCTTTGAGGCAGCAGGAAAAATCTCAGGGTAAATTTTGTTTTGGTAATGATTTTGAATGATTTCCTAATTGTGGCTTTTAATTGATGGTATTGGAAGAATCGATTATTGTCAATGCCGAACTTCTGGACCAGTCGATGGAAAAGAAATAAAATGTGAGTCTTGGATAATGTGGTGAAGGTGCATGAGGGTAAATGTTGTTTTAAGAACTGTGCTGCTGTTCAGGATAATTTAGAGTGTCTCTCTGGTCTGTGTGTGTGACCCTGTGCAATGGATGCAATAATCTCACTATTTTGCATTTCTCCTTGTAAATTTGGGATTTTCTGTCCACCAGCTTTTTGTTCAAACTCTGGTTGGATAAGTTATTTTGTATATTACAGTATTAACCCAAGCTGTGAAGACTATAATTCTATAAGTTTCCCATATAGCCAGTTTACAGTCCATATGCAGAGATGTTATAATTACACATCATCTTGAACATTTTCAAAATAAAAAGAAAGTAAAATTAAATCCAAAATTTTGAATTTAAAAATCCACTTTTCTGTCAGTGTTTTTTTTCTTCGGTTGAATCATTTGAGCTCTCAGTGGTGGCTCGTTGGCAGGAGAGCAGAATGTGTCTTATTTTCATGCCAACTGCTCTGCAGTGGAAACTTTCCACTATTGAAACGTCTCTGCTGGTTTCAGTCAGAGTAAGACATGAATAATGTGGGTTTTTTATTACCACAGATTTAAAAAAGGAGGTTTCCTTTTACTCTGACTCACTGTTCCCACAAAAACATATTCCATCATCTTAAGCATTAAGAAAATTGACAAGTAATTATTCATGCCAAGGATCTCTGCTTCACAAGCACAGGCTCTACTCAAGCATTTTTCTAAGTAATTTATTCCTTTATCTTCATTCTAAGGGTATAAATAATGAAACCTCTTCACCAAAACAGAAGTATAATCATTCCTCTCCCATTTGACTCGCTCCCTGAGGTGCCTTAACTCAAGCCATCCGTAACTTTGCCAAGAGTCTGGAGAGCTGGCTGACTAACGCTATGATGAACATCCCTGAGGAAATGGTTCGCATCAAGGTACGTTCACTGTCATATCGTTCTGCTGCTGGTGAGCAGGCTGAGATTTTAACCCACTTGTTGAACAATTCTGAAACACTTCAGATGGTTTCTTTTGTTGTGGTTAAAACTAAGGGTAGAGGCATCTTCAGCACAATTGTGGAAGTAGGGTGGGGCAAAATGGTCCAGGGACAACAGATTTTTATCAATTTTTTTGCATCTCAGAGAAAAATAATACAAATTGCACTAAACTACACGTTAAAAGGTTTTGCTTTAATATGAAGATGGTACTGTATGTCACGAAAATCAATTCAATTCGAGTTCTTGCCCTCCAGGAATTCAAGTGCATTCTTTGATATGTAAAGGTGTAGGGATGCCAGCCACATCCACAGACACTTGTTTAAGCCTTGCATTCATACGAAAAGCATCTTTAATATCTGTTCTTCTCATTTCCTCTTAGGTAACGTCTGCCAATGCGTTTGCTCAGACGCTGCGCCGCTACACCAGTCTGAACCACCTCGCCCAGGCGGCCCGCGCCGTTCTTCAGAACACGGCACAAATCAACCAGATGCTCTCGGACCTCAACCGTGTCGACTTTGCTAATGTTCAGGTTGGTTCACACTCTGCTTACACTGGCAGCGCTTGTCACCTTACATGGGTTCCTGTTGCTGTGGTTTAAATATGTGACTGTGTGTGTATGTGTGGGTGTACGTGCAACCCCTTCAGCAGTTTTACTGTAGTTCAGTTTGTGAGTCAGTTTTGAAACAATTCTGTATTTCCTGCAAACCTCTCACCCGAGAAATGTCAACCAAACCCACAAAGCTTTTCTAAGAAATTCTGTGCAGAGCTGAGAGAAGATAATCAGAAATGTGAAGCTGTTGGTGGTTTTATTGCCTTGTGTTCCTGAACTAAAGGTCTTTGTTCCTAGCCCTGTGACAGGCTAGCTGCGCACTTAAAGTGTTTTTGAGCATGGTGGGGAGTCGCCCTGCTTTGGGGTAACGAAGGACATGTGTATGGATTCAGTATGACCTCCAACCCTAAATATCAGACACGTTTGATATATGCTGACTGAGCTGCTTCTGACAAACCCCCCACAAATGATCACTTACAGGAATGTGACCAGTGGGGAGGGTTGGAGGGTAAAAAAAGAGTGTCAGCTGGCAGTCACTGTGTTGAGCTGCAGCACAGGCTTTTTATTTTTATTTTGTATTTTATTTCTTTAAAACAACAGATATAATTGAGTAAATAATAAAAACCAGGCAGTTAGAGCCCTTGCACAGCACCAGAAACATCATACTTAAAACAAAGTGTTTCCCAGAATGTTGCTTCAGGTACGTTTACATGAGGGCCTTGAATGACCTTGAATAACCCTAAAAACCCTAAAATGCATTAAAACTGTTTAGTATGCCCTGAATTCTATGTAAAGCTGGTAGGGTCAAGGCATTCTTGTTCCTCTTGTTAAGTTGTAGTTTACTGTAAATTTAAGAAAGAGCATCTTAGTTGCCACAGTTCGTCATTCTCACAAGATTCCTTTTTACCAAAGTTGCCCATTTCTGGTCCAGCATTAATCCAGTCATTAAAGAATTCCTCAGTAAAAGTGTATTCACCCTGCTAAATTCACTCTACTGCCCCCCTGCTGGTGGAAAAAGCCCGTCTTGTCCCATCCCGTCCCATCCCGTCCCATCCCGTCCCTGACAGTTTCTCTCCCCTTGTCCATCTTCTTCAGGAGCAGGCTTCATGGGTGTGCAGGTGTGAAGACCGCGTCGTCCAGCGGCTGGAGCAGGACTTCAAGCTGACCCTGCAGCAGCAGAACTCTCTGGAGCAGTGGGCCGCGTGGCTCGATGGCGTGGTCAGCCAGGTCCTGAAACCGTACCAGCACAGCCCCGCGTTCCCCAAGGCCGCCAAGCTCTTCCTGCTGAAGTGGTCCTTTTACAGGTGTGGTACAAATATGGATATTTGTATCTTTATTTCAATATGTTGTATTTGTGGATGCTTGGAGTTTTAAGAGCAGTTCAGTCAAAAGAATAATACTGCTTTCACACTAAATGTAGATGGTCAGCGCAGGTTTTTTCAAAGCTGTTTAACCCCCTAACAATCGGCAAGTGACTCTGTTCCCACTGCCAGCAGACCTGGGTCTTAATTAGCAGCAAACGGCGTTTGTGGCTGTATTTTGTTCCTCTGGCGCATCAAACTGATGTCATCATGTTGATGACATCATCAGCCTGACAAGGCCCCCCCATGTAAACAATGGAAGGAGCATGGAGGCATTTGGCATGTTTTCTTTACTTTGTACTTTTGTCCCTCTTTAAAAATGGATGATGCAAATGCAGATGGAGTTCGTTGCTGATATGACGAAGAGTCACATAAGTTACAGACGGAGGCGTAAGGTGTGATGTTATGCTGTGGGGATTTTACGCTGATGTAATTTAGCGACCCGGGTGTGATGGTCCCACTGAAGCTGATCAGAGGTGAGCTGATTAAAACCTGTGTCGCTTGCAGAATCAGTCGACCCGGGTCGATTAAACCCTTTCAAACTGCCGACAGGAGCCGATTGTTACCGGGTTTAAACAGATTTTTTGGCTAGTCTGAAAGGGTTATTACAAAACAATAAACCTATCTGGGACATTGCAGAACTATTTCCTAGTTGACCGTGATCTCTGGTCAGTTAAATTGCTGCTGAAAAGAAAGAAGAAAATGAATGCATTTTTTTTTCTTTTTTTTTGTCCAGTGGTGCTGGTGTCTGCTAAGTAGTTTTTGATGATATGTCATGTTAATTACTGCTTCAGAATATCTCGCAGTAAAAGGGCATTAGCTCCTCACCTGGACTGTAGACTTACATGTGAACTAGTTCTGATTAAACGGATCACACTGAAATTCTGATCCTGTGCCAGCATATGTTTGTCTGTTTGTTTGTCTGTTAGCAACTTAACAGAAAAACTACTGGATGGATTTACATGAACATTTGGTGTAGTTTGGTCCGAGGAAGAAGCCATGTACATTTTGGTGGTGATCCAGTTATTTGTTTGGATGCAAAAAAAAATCCCAAAGCCTCCAAAAAAAGCCATTTGGCCAAACTTTAAAAAAATCACCCAACAGATTTCCAATACTATAGGATAATAAAGGGTCCATGTCTCTATCATCACAGCACATTTTGTGTGGATCTGATCCAGATTGACATCCAAAAAATTGAATTTTTTTAAGAGAAATCCTGTTCATTTCTCCTCAGCTGCTGCGAGGGTTTTGCTCCCTTTTGTCATCATGGGAATTGTAGTTTATTTGCAAACTGACATCAACGTTTTCAAGCCTACGTGACTCTATTTCCCAGCTTCCCTTGCAATGCAAACAGAGGAGCTCTCCACAAGCAGAGGAATGAGCGGAGACTTGGCCCAATCTGAGCTCGTGGTGATCCATATGTGTATCTTTTGTTCAGGTCTTGAAAAATCCATTACTGGAGGGCCAGAGGCAAAATGGTTTTCATAAACTTGTTCATTAGTATTTAACAGGCAGGAAAACCGACTTCCTACCTCGTAAAGGCCCTCACATTTATTGTGATGAGCTCTGGCTGAGAAAAGTCATGCTGTCAGACTTAACTTGATCCCCTTCATCTTTGCTCCTCAGCTCCATGGTGATCCGGGACCTGACCCTGAGGAGTGCCGCCAGTTTTGGGTCCTTTCACCTGATCCGGCTTCTTTATGACGAGTACATGTACTACCTGATTGAGCACAGGGTGGCCCAGGCCAAAGGAGAGACTCCCATTGCTGTGATGGGGGAGGTATTCATGCATACCTAATCACTTTAATTACAAGCAGAAGTCAAATGATAATGTTGTTACGGTTTTAAATGTAACTCATTTCCCTCTCTCCATTAGTTTGCCAGTTTAGGCAGAGGTCTTAACCAACTGGATCCTGACAAAGGTAAACATTCACAGTTTCTGCTGAACAGTCTTATAGTGCAGATTCATCAGCCTAGTTTCATGTCTGTAATCAAACGGGTCCATCCTGCCACGCTCCAATCTATAATGATAGTGAATGGCCTAAATGGTATGATCCAATCAGAGTGCTTAACTGCATGAAGAGATTGAGCTACAGCAGGAAGTAGCATTTTTATTAGATCTTGACAGCATTTCTTTATTAAATAGGAAAAAGGAAGAACACTGAAAGTGGCTCATGTTTTTTTAATTTTACAACAAGCAGCAGCAGCACCCACCTGCTACATTTTCTGATTGTTTCATAATAAATGTGATTAATGCAAAGATCGACCAATCACCTCATGGAGATGCTTTGAAAGCTTTCCAGGTGGACTAGAGTATATTGAATGGTCCAATGTAACTACTACCTCAATATTTATTCACTCCATGCAAAACAATCAGATATCATATATTACCTGTGAGTATCAATCATGATGTGCACTTCAAGTATTCAATCACTATTCAACTATCTTATGCAATATAACTCTATATCCTTTGCAATATATTTTTTATTCTTAATATTCATCCTTATTTTCTTATCTTGTCTTTGTATAGAGATTTTCAGTTGCACTGTCTTGTAGGAATTTATCTTGTATATATTTTGCACCTAGACTTTCTTTTTATTTTTTTATACTTATAACCTTTAAACTTTACTTCTGTTTTTCACTGAACTTTCAGTTTGCACTGAAAAGGAGAAGCTCTCCAGGCTCGCTGTACATCAGGGGCATTCTGTTGTAATTTCTCATTCATACCTTTTTTGTTTTGCCTGTGGCTGTTCTAGAAGAGGAAGAAGAGGAGGAGGAGGAAAGTGATGATGAAGGTCAGGAGCTGTCCCTCCCCTCAGACGGTGCTGTCCTTGGAGAAGAGTCTCTGGAGCCGCCCGCCAAGCTCGCCAGAACAGACCAGAGAGTCCTGTTCACGACCGGATCAGCCGACAACTGAACCACTGAGTAACGCTGCACACACACAGATGTACAAAGGACACGACTTTGTACACTCCACACATGTATATAGACCCTGTATGTGTGTGTGCGTCCTCTCGCTGCGTACTGTAACTGTCCCACACACACTAACACACACACTGTCAGTACTGCTGCTGCCCCGATGGTGCCTCCATCTGTGGGTTTATTCAACACCATCACGTCGACATCTCAGAAGGACTTCACCACCTGGACTCTCCCAGAGCGGAGAGCCATTCGCCATACAGATGTGTTGTTGTTTTGTAAAAACTTAAGCCGGCATGTTTTTGTTTCCTCTCATCACATCACCACCCGCGACAGCCTTCTGTCTCCCTGCTGAGAATCCTCCGCTCATCCTCCTTAAACCGTCACTGCCGTCTCAAGTGGTCTTGAAGATACTGTGGTGTGTGCGTGTGTTTAAAAATGAGTTGGCGGGTGGACCCTGGACAGAAAACTGAATCTTAATTTAGTCGTTAATGATCCGTTCAGTTTGTTTGAAGGCTGCTCCTATAAGGGGCAGAAACGTGTTAAAGGTAGCAGAAAGAGTTTGGTTGTGTGAGTCTTGTTTGGTTGTGTTTTTGTGAGAACACTTGTGTTTATCTTAAAGGTAGGACTTGGCAATATGGACCAAAAACATTTCAGTAGTTATATGGTAATGCACAGTTTATATTCTGATAATTTCCTGTGTAACAAAATAACAGTTGCTACAGCACTTGATTTATAGACTTATTTAGTAAAAAAACAAAAAATATCAATACCTGTTTGATACCAAGGCCACAAAATTAGGAGTCATGAGAACCTAACATTGGGCTTGATTTTATTATCAAAATTTGCAGACAAACCTCAACACATGCTATCCAATTGGTCAGCAATTGTTTATTCCCTAATTCTATAAACTGTGTTAAGAAATATGAAGAATACATTATTAACCGGTCCTCAAAATCTATAGGAACTGAATTAAGTCCTGTTGTGAAACCAAAACAGTCCTAACTGGACAGATATATTGACAATATTTGGACATTTGTCAACATTAATGTGCATTTTAAGGAGATTGTAGCAGTTTACTTTTAATTTTGAGCATTTAGATTGCACAAATGTGTTGAGAACATTCAAAAAGAATGTTGGATTGCTCACTCTTCCACTAGTTTCTTTTTTTCACAATTTGTGTGTTAAAAGTTTGCTTCCAACTTGTGACAACCAAAAACCATATATTGGCCAGCATCAGTGTTTAGGACTTCTGCTTTGCTGCTGTGGTCGATAAGTGTTTCATATCAGGGCAACAAACACAGAAGTGACAAAGACACAGTGTTGGAGATTTTTTTTTTTTTTTCTAACTTAAAATGTGCAGAAAAAACTTCCACTGCAAAGTTAAAACTTTGTGAAAACATTGGTAATATTTCAGTATATTGTTGAATATTCTATAACTTTAAATATGTGTTTCAAAACAGAAAAAAAACATTATTTAATTCTTAAGGTACCTCAGAGAGTAAAGAAACTAAATGAACTTCAGTCATATTTTAAGTCAGAGAGAGAGCTGGCTAAATTATAAAGATGTACAGTGAATGCAATATTTGTACATCTGTTACCATGTATGTGCAATTTTGTGGAGAGTTTAGGAGTTAACCTGTACATTGAATAATTTAAATTGACAAATGTGTGCAACATTCGGAGAGGATGAGGGATTTCTACCCCTGCTGTTTCCTTTTCTTGTGCAATTTTAGGAGTTTGTTAAAAGTGGGCTGCAACTTGTGATTATCAAAAAACAACATCAGTGTTTAAGACTTCTGTTTTGTTGCTATAGTGGATAGAAACCTTTAGTTATGCCAGGGGAACAAAATTAAAGTTATAAACACTTAGTTCACTTAATATCATCTGTATTATATCGGTATTGGCAGATGTGAAAACTTCATTTGATACCTACTGCCAGTACTTTGGCCTTATATGTAAGGTTAGGAGTTTTTACATATTTGTTTTAATGTGTCAAAAAACTTGGCCTGGTTCTCTTTTCTTTAAATTAATTTGTGATGGTGAATTGACAATGGCGAGCATAGCGCTGTTCCAAAAGTTGAACTGTTTTTAACTGAGAGCCCTCAGAGCTTGGCTAAAGAAAGCAGCTGATGCTTGAGGCATTTTCCCGCTAAATTTGATTGAAATAAAGAACAAGTGCTTCCAATGCAAACGATGTTGACCGTGGACATCGACCCCTAATTTGTCAAAATTGTCTGTACCTCTCAATACCATGTGTTACTAGTGGATATAAACTACATTTCTAAAGTGACTGATGGTTTCAAAATGCACAGAAATATATGATCCAGTTGTATTTTTAATGAAAAGAGTCGGCACATACTAAGTTTCACAAATTTGTTGGCAACATAAGGGGTAGAATGGTGTGGCTTGAGGGGTTCGACTACATTTTCTAAAGTATTAAGACAAAGTGTTGGAGTTTGTTTACATCCATTAAATATTGAGAACAGTAAATTACCCAATGTTTGGTCTTTATGTCTTTTTATTAGCTTGTTACTTTGGTATAAAACAGGTGCTGCTGTTATTTGATTTTTACCTTTAAACAAAAATTCATCATATTAAAGTCCTATTTCTAGTCAAAGTAAACATTTCGTGATCAATAAGCTTCTAACTTGACCTGACAGATATTTATAAATGTAGAGTTAAATCAAATTCCTGCTCTTACTTAAAATCTTACTGCTATATTTTAAGACTTGATGTATTTCCCAGCCCTACCTGAGGCCATGCTGGTGTGTGTTTGTGTGTGTGTGATGGTGTTCATATAAGCTGTGGACAGTTTCCTCTGTAGATATTTTCTAAGATGTTCAGGTTTTGATTTGGGAGACGTGCGTAGATTTCCTGCTTGATTTCTTTTGCCTGAACAGAAAGCGTCGTCGTGTTTTCGGAGTGCCTGTCGCAGCTGCTGTGAAGCCGAAGCTGCGGAGGCGGGGCTCCCATTAGTTGCTGCAAAAAAAAATCCTCTCTGTTTTTATTGAGCGGCCGGTTTCACCAGAGAGGTGCTGTTGGTGTCATATTTAAGTGCTTCATTTCTGTCCTTTAACGATGATCCTCTGTTGCCTCACTTTCCTTTGCCGTCATGTTTTTGCCTTATTTAAATATTTGACCTGTGTGTGTGTGCCAACCCCGCGTGCTCTTACCCAGATCTCATCTCTGTTTTTAAGGAGGACTGTGCCTGAGTAGGAACAGTGAAGAACTTTTATTCTGCTGTATATTTATCCACCATTTTGAATTTAGTTGTCACTAAGTGAACCTCTTGTGCAGTGTATGGTGCTGTGTCGTCACACATTGTAAGCGAACTGTGTGCATACTTGATTTGTGATGTTTGGTTATCAATCCCTCTCATTTCCAACGGGCTAAGGCCGTGCCTCTTTGCACATTTTGTCTCTTAAACTCAATCAGAGTTTCATGAAATGTTTCTGTTTTTACTTTGAAGTCAGAGGTGTGATTTACACCACAGGGTGCAGACGTCAGAGTGAGGAGGAACTAGGGCTGGGCAGTAAAGTCAAAAATCACACTTCAGTATGATTTAGCTGAGTGGCAGAACAGGATGTAAACAAATAAGTTATATCTGAAAAATAAAAAAAAGACATGTTATCAAAAAACCTGTATCACTATCACTAAAATAGACTGGGATATGATATGATGTAGGGCTGTGCAATGTGCAAAAAAATAGTATTTCAATTTGTTTAAACTAAGTAGCAGAATATGATACTAATTTTATAAGTTATTTCTGAAAGGTTCAACATGTTTACCATAAAATCTGCATCTTTATCTCAAGAGTAGACTCAGATATGGTAAGAGGTAGGGCTGGACAGTATGAGCCAAAAAATAAAATCCCAATCACAGTACTGTATGTTTAGTTTGTTTTTTCCACTCTAGAATAGGATAAAAAAAAAACTTTTCAACACAGAATTTACATGAAGCAATTTTTTGCCTCGTTTTTCTATGTACATATGTCCCAAAACTGAACAAATGTTTTCCTTAAAATTAAAGTTCATGCTGTTTTGTTATTAGATATTTATTACCAAGCTGAACGTGGGTAGGTTTGTCCACACTGAAACCAAAAGCTGCATTTTTTTACACAATATTTTTAATTTAATTTCTCTTATCAGTATTTATTTTCACTAAAATACAACCCTAAAATGTGCCTTTGCAAAAATGGCAGGACCTACCATTGTGACAAAAATGAAAATTTACAGAATTTCTCTCTTCAAACAACCTGACAACTTTAAAAATGTTGTTTTGTATCAGTTGGAAGTAAGTGGAGGGGAAAAAAAAAACTCATTATTATTTTTATTTTTATTTTTTTACAAGAAAGAATTTGAATTAAATCCGCTAGACAGACTTTCATGGCTGTTTTTTTTCCCAAACCCTCCTACTGTCAGGATGTAATCATGCATAAATCATTAAGTCTGACTTTGAAAGACAGTTTAGGAGGTTTTTTTTTTATTTATTTATCTATTTTATTGAAGTTGAATACATATGTTTGAAATTGATAAGAGCAAGGGCTTATTTTGCTTTTGCTCAGTCCAGCCACATATCCAGTTGTTATTGGCATACTGTGTAATGGATAGAAGCTTACCTACTATATTTATTTATTAAAACGGTTGGTTAATATGCCCAATATTTGGTGTTAAACACTTATATTTTAACTCACCTGTCATCACAAAGGTATTATATCATTTGATTTTACCTTTAATTTAAGCACATAACTGTTACTGTAGTCAGTATTTATTGAGCGTTAGTCCTGCTGATTTATTCAGCCTTAGTGTAAAATATATTGATAAACAGTCTGTTTTACACTTTAAAAATACATCAGCATATCTATTAAACTTGATTCATACCCCAGCCCTATTGTAAACATCTTGTGCCACAGACTCAGTGGCGTGACAGATGTGTCGGTGGTTTTATTCTTCGCTGACTTCCTCTGATCTTGTCGCCCTGCGCTCACCTCGCTGCGTTCCCACCCTCCTGCCAACGGCTTTGTTTTGCTTCAAACATCCACGTTCTTAAACACTGTTCGTCCTGATCGGTCATGTTTTGAATTATTTAAAACATCTTTAAATCGCTGCAGTGTGCATCGGCAGCCTCAAACCAGCACATTATCCTTTCTATGGAGTCTGATTCTACCACGGCTGAGTACATATCAGCCCAGTGCAGATCTACAGCGTAAAGAATGGCCATTGTTTACCCTGTGAGAGAAATGTTAGTCATTTTTATAGTGCATTGTTTCTTATGTACAAAACAAGCTGGAAAAACGATGTTAAGTGGCAGTGTTTTCTGAATTTGGTCTGCTGTAAGTATGACTGTGCCTTTGGAGGTGGTAGAATGCAATTCAGATGTTTTTAATTTTAAAGATATAAATTAAAGAATTTTTAAAATTGAACATGCTTCCTCGTTTGTTCATTTTTGTCTCTTGAGGAGATTATTTTTTTCCTGTCACCTCAGGGTTGGTTTGTGGCTTAAACAGAGGCAGGTAAGTGCCACGTCAGCAGCAGAATTTACGCCAAGATTTTAGAAAGTCTTGACTTCCTGCGTTCTTCTCACACTTACATGCCTTTTTCAGATAACAGCTGTCACATCAGAGCACAAACCACAGCGTGTGCCAAAGACTCAACCACAAACACAACAAAAAAAGAAACTCTTGTCAAGGGCTGCTCAGTGGATCACAATCTTTACCATGTAGCCAGTATTGACATCCTGATTATAAAGGGACAGTTCAGGACTTTTGCACAGGGATTGCTCATGTTGTTCATGAAATTAGCCACAGTGACAGAGTTCAGCTCTGCATCTCTACAAGCTGGGACAGTGGTTCTGAAGTGGTACGGTGGGCACATTAGAGAGAACTTGTTAAAAGCCACAACTTATAATCTGCGTGTTATCACTTCAGCTGGATGTGAGCAACCAGGTATGACCCACATACTGTATGCTTCTGCAAGACTGGGTTCAAATACAGCCTGTGTCCGTTAGGCCTGGGTATTTCCAGCAACCCCACGATACGATACGTATCCCGTTCCTGAGGCCACGATACGATACGTATCCCGATACACACAGACTGTGGACACTGACTGCGCTTTTAACAGAATTCCCGGCAACTTTTGTTTTTATTACAAGAAGAAAAAGAACAAGCATGAGTTTTAAATAATTCTAAGAACTTTAATTCAGGTCCCCAAAGATGGTAGACACCTAAGTTTAAATTTGGAATGTGTTTTATCATGTAGCTTGGCTTCTACTATGTACTGTGCCATTTTTAACATTACCCAAAGTGTATTTACAACAACTGTCCAAACAATGAGGCCGTATCGATTCTGCAGAAGCCATATCGATATTTTGAGCACAGGCCTAGTGGCCGGTTTGCTGTGTGTCCTCCCTTACTCTTTCCTGCTCCCTTTACATGTCTATCCACTGTCTCTCTCTCCTGTCAATAAAGGCACAAAAAAGTCCCCCAAAATAATCTTAATAAATATAACATTACTCCAGCCAAACAGCAGCTGATGGTTTAGTTTAGAAATTATTCTCTCAGTGCATTATGTGCTTTACTTTCTGTATGTAAAATGCAAATGTTGACCTTTAAAAAAATCCATGTAAAACCCTCAAAGAGTTTCACCTTACACCACTGAGCATCAGTTAACCCTTTATGACTTTTCACTTTCGAAAAAGCTGTCAGAACTGCAGAGTAAATATTTCATCATTAATGTAGTTTTGGCTGCACAGCTCAGATGCAGTTGGAACATTGTTTAAAGTATAAATAAAAATAGAACACAATGTTCTCGACTTAAATTAAATTCAATACACAACAAGACCAGATATTAAACATACAAACTGATAATCTTTTTTTTCTCAAATATTCACTCATTTTGAGGCCTGCAAAACATCTCAAAAAAGCTGAAAAAGGGGCAACAAAAGACTGGAAAAGCTGAGGAAACATTTAAAAAAACAGCTGTTTGGATCATTCTACAGGTGAGCAGGTTCTTTGGAAACAGATGAAGTCGTGATTGTATAAAAGAAGCAAGAGGCTTTCACAAGGAAGAGTGCAGCAAGGTTTATCACTGCGAGCAAAAATTTTAACAGTTAAAGGATGTTTCTTAAATTACATTAGCAAGAAATGTTGGGATTTCATTGTAATCAGTTTGAACATTAAAGGTGTAGTCAGCGATCTTCTTATCTTCTAATCTAATGCACTA